>SWKU01000009.1:594036-1109917 GCA_011058905.1 Curvularia kusanoi
TGATGATGATGATGATGATGATGATGATGATGATGATGATGATGATGATGATGATGATGATGATGATGATGATGATGATGATGATGATGATGATGATGATGGTGATGATGATGATGATGATGACAGTGACAACGACCGTGATAGTAACTTCGATACCGACAACATCTGGGGCGGCGACAGGAGGAAGGGCAGGACTTCTCCGAAAATAATGTCGAAAGAGAAGCTTGCGAGAAAAGCAAATAAGCGGACAAAGTGGGATTACGACAGACGTGCAGCCAGGTGGTACTCACTGCTTAGTATGGTACTGGACACCATGAATAATTGCCGCCCAGACGTGTTTCACGAAGACAAGCGTCGATGGTTGCATACTGCCAGCATAACTTGGCATGTGCATGAATGGGTGGCGACAACATATCAAGATAATGCGAAGCTTACGGATGTCATGCCGGTTATTGCACGTCTATTCTGCCATTTCAAGGCTCATATCGAAGATGCCTGGAATCGTGAGGCGATATGGCTGTACACCATAGCCACATATCTGCAATGGTGGGAGAAGCACAAGGTCTGGCTATACACCGAGGACCAAAGGGATTGGGAAATCAGAAGGAGATTTGGAATGACAGTTGACAAGGAGACGTTGATGGACGATTGTTGGATCAAAGGTAGCCAGGTGGCTGCCGATATCATCGGGGTCACACCTATCCACTTGAAACACGCGGCCCTTTACCGAGCTCTCCTGAGAGGTAGGGCCGCTGACGACTACGCGTACCTGCACCTGCACGACGGAGACATCGACATTAACTGCCAAGACAGCTGCGGTAACTCGTTTCTGGGCGCAGCAGCAGCATTTGGATCAGAAGACATCTGCAGAACAATGCTGACACGTCCTGGAGCGAACTTCAATCTTGCGTTTCCTGATGGACTCAGTCTCATGCACATTGCGGTAGTACGCGCAAACGGCGCAATGATCAAGCAGTTAGTCCCCAAACCCAACCTGGATACCAAGGCAATTTGGTATGTTGGGGACCTCAACTTTGCTAAGGATCCTATCAGGCAAGTGGAAGACGACTATCGATACCCGTACAACAATCAAACCGCCAAACCAAGAGCACCATACTGGTCTCAATATGACAAACGGGAAAATTGGCGCCCCAATACGACCTGGACAGCTGTCAAGATGGCAAAACGGCGATGCAGAATGAACGCAGATCTACAGTCCCTGTACGAGCCACTTTTCCATGCTGCTAGTCTCTTACCGAAACGATCACGAAAGCGATCTGGTAAATGACATCTGCGCAGATTAACCGCTTCAAAAGATCAAGTTTGTTGCGCTCAGGTGGTCTGGTATGTTGTTGGAGATCAGATGGGCATGACAGAGAAGACCGGCCGCTGCTCCGCCAGAGAATGACGAGCAAGCATCATAATGCCTGGTGAGAGCGGTCTTCTCTAAATGCTACTAGTCGCACTAGAAGCACAGTGAGGGGTGATGTGGCTCTATATCTTGCGCGACTAAATCCGCTGTCAGGGCAATTACCATAAGACTACTAGCCAGCAGGTCTTCAACAGATATCGAGACAAGGAGTGCGACGGATCGCATCCTGCATTGTATTTTTCCATGTTTATATTCTAGCGCAGTCCACATAAGTTTCACATACGACCATAGGACGTTGAAAACAAGGCTTCCCGTTCGCTCAGCCCTATTTAAGCAACGTACCGGCGGATTAGTAGTTAGGTGGGTGACCACTAGCGAATACCCGCTGTTGTATGTTTTTTTTTCGTTCACTGATAGTGATGACCCGAAATTTAGGCTGTTCAATAAATCTAGCCGATGGACTGCTCGACGAGCCCGGAAGCAAACTCGATGTCGCTCTTCGTGCCTACAGCTCACTGGAAGTTGCCACAGATTCAGGGTTCAAGGAAGCTGAACTTCAGCCTTGCCTGTGTGTAGTTGCCTGTCCGGTGTAGATGGGCCGCACCCTTGCAATATTGAAAGCCCCTTGTCTGCCATTTCATCGTCCTAGATCCACTGTGTTGATTAGATCACTTTCTTGTGCATGTGAAATTAGCTTTGCAAATCCAATAAGTTGGAATTTTACACTGTGTATAATACTTTATTACCTCTATCTACTGATCTAGAGCGTAGTTAAGTTATACACTTTAGCAAAGAAACTCAACTATATGAGGTTGTAAGACTACTTGTCTGGCTGGCCTGCTTATCTAGTATCTGAGAGATCTGCTACTCAAAGTAGCACCAAGATACTACGTAGTTGCAACCTTACATCTTTCCTGGGTACTCGGTACCAGAGTGATCGCGTCCACAGAAACGAGCAGTAGCCCAATCATAGCCATAGCTAATCTTGTTCTCGACGCCCTCTACCCAGCCAGCCTTGTACCAACCGCACTGGTTGGTGATTTGGCCAGAAGTCCTGCGGCGAGTACCAGCATCGCAACCATTGCCTCCTCCCCAGTTACAGAAGAAGGCGACAGTACTTCCATGCTTGGCAAAGAAATCCGTGCCGGCTGGGACATAAGCTCCTCTGTCTCCGTTACATTTGGCATCCAGAGAGTCGTTCGCCTTATCGGTATCGCTGTGGTTGAGTTCGTTGTTGCGGTCGCCACAACCGATCCTGTCTGTACGTGCCGCGAGGTGGCGACGAGGCATGGCAATCAGGCCTTCTTGACGCTTGGTAAGGGGCTCGACATCCCGGAGCTTCAGGAAGGAAGCATTGCCAGACGCATCGTAGCTGACCGAGTAGTCGCCGTCGGTAGTGCCTTCAGGAACAGTAAAGCCCTGGGCAGAAGTAGAAGCCGCAAGGGCAGTAAGGAGAACAGCGATCTGATTGAGAAGCATCTTGAAATTTGTTGCTGAAGAAGCGGAAGGGCACTGTTGACTGGTTCAGTGTGGTTGGGATTGTGAGAGTGGTGTCTGCATTGCAGCGAACAGGCAGCCTTTTATATATGTCTTGCTACTGACAATCCAGAGAGAGGAGATGTCTTTCAGGCAGCCAAAGTCTGTAGTCTATAATTCGTAACTCCGTTTCAGGAAGCATTGCACGAAGCTAATCTTCTTGAAGCTTCAGTCAGGCCTACACAGAGATGCATCCCAATGATTCCTATTGATAGTTATACCGCTCTTCTTACGAGCTGTTTGTGGCTTGCCCTTCTCACTGTGCAAGTTACATGTTGTGGAAGTCAAGTAGGTCGTCAACCTGTTTCTGGGAAATCTAGGAGTACTAAAGATATGGCTGGGAGCGTAAAGACTTCTGCCCTGTATTCTATACATAGATAGGTTCACTACAACAATACAAAAGGTGTTCGGATCCGTACCTACTGGATCTGTGCTAAGTAGGTCGTAAAGCTGGGTGCTAGGGATACCCTGATATGCAGGGGCCTCGACTTGAGTTCGGTCCGACAAAGTTGCTACTTCGAGGCTGTGTCACTGTCGGCCTGCTCGTTCGGTTGTTTGATCCAGGATGCGGCCCACCGCGTGAACAGCGCACTCGTATAGCAACAGTAGAACGTTGAAGACTTGCTGCATTAGCCAATTACGGTCCAGTGACCACGCAGGGCATCAACACAGCTTTGATGGGATCCATTATATCTAATTTCAATCTTTCTGCAGCAACTTAAGAGTCTCTACTTTGGATCTTCTTGTAACATCTTCCAAGGTAGAAAAGAGCCCATAGCAAGTTGTGAAATTACAGGGAAGCGCCCGGAACAAGAAAAACAATGTCTTGATACTTCCGTCTTAGCAGCGACCTATTCCGCCATGAGCAGACATACCAGGAATCGTCCCGTTGGGGATTTCATGCAGGCGCATATACCCTGCAGGATATCAGGAATTAGGAAGGTCATTAGTGCGCGATTTGAAAGTACGAGTTTCTTCTGCTTACTGCACCTTGCCAAGTCCGACTGGACCCCGAGCACTCTGAGAGGATTCAGTCTCAAAGGAACAAGCAGAGGGAACAGCAAATAAGCAGTCGCAGTTTCTCGATAAAGCCCCGCAATTACTGCAAACAATTTAATCAAATCGTCAGTTCCAAGGAACCCTACTCATTCTTGCAGCTTGCCAAGCGTCCACTCGGAGCTGGCAAGGTGCAGTATTTCATGATGCCAATCAGCAGCAGTATTCTTTCACTAATATAGAAACGGAGAGTTATACAGATACACAGACGGGGCCTAGACAGAATTGAGGATAGACCACGGGCGGGGCCGTACCGCAAGGACCACGCTCCTTCCAAGGCGGATCTAGAATCATGCTGCGAGCTGCGAGCTGCTTGCCCATTGAAGAAATTGCAACGGCTTTGCTGCAACGCAGCAGGAACAGAACAAGTCAGGACGCAGGCCATACTGGGAGCTCGTTTACGTAATATCCATCCACCGCGACAATGTGTGAGCACGGTACGACATCTCTGTGGGATGACCACACCCGACGGTTTTGACATTCTGTTTGCCGCAGCATGGATCAGGTGTAGAGCCGTGCACTGAGGAGGGCACTTTGACGAGCTGCACAAGCTCGTTATTCAATTTCTAGATGATATTAGTCCATCGGGATTGACGTTGTGCTTCAATATCAGCCTTCTTCCGCCTCCTTATGTTCAGTGCCCGGCCCTTGGTGAATCGTACTGCCCGTGTAAGTGTGCCTGCAAGTATAGGAATGAAAGTTGATGTGAAGTCAGCAGACTTGACGCTTCGAGCTTGACGAAGAGAACTTGATCACACGTTCGCTAGGCTCTACCGTCGCTATTGTGAGTACTAGGGTGGTGCGTTGTTGTTTGAGGCATGGGAGTTGTCAACACTTAGTAAACCACCTGCATATGCAGGGCCTTCTTGTCGGCGCCTAGCCGCGTTAGGGCGTCCAGCGAATTACTTCCCGTCGTCAGTACCCCACTTGCCGTACACAGAAAAATGATGGGCATTTGGGTCGAGCGCGCAGGAGGTGATAAGGCTTCCCGCTCGCTCAGCCCTCTTTGAACAACGTATCAGCGAAAAAATAGTTAGGTGGTTCACCACTAGCGAATACTCGCTATTGTATGTTCCTCACTTATTTTCGCCTTCCTTGCCCCGTCAAATTAATCCCATCTATTCGCGCTTCACATGTTCGCGGCAGATGTTTGTTGGTGCAGGAGCAATTTAGACTTTTCGGCAAACGAGGCAATAATTAAGCATTGTATGGGGAAGAAACCTGCACAGTCCGAGAGATAGAAGCCATGACCAAAGAAGAAGTGCCGATGGTAACAGTAAAAGTCATGCTTCACTTGCGCAGACTGTTGACATGACTCTCCATCATTGCATCCCACTTAGCCTTCGCGTCGCTTACAGCATCGCGTACCAATACCGCTCTCTGGTACCGCAGATCGATCCAGATGAACGGTTCTGACGCCCCCTCTGGCAGCTCCTTGAACTCAGCTTGCTTGAGTATGCGATCGCGGTTTTCTTGTTCGGGGCCGTCAGATAGGTGGTACAAGTGTTGGTTGGCAATGGAACCCAGACTTAAGGTGGTGGTTCGGTTCTTCTGTAGCGCCTCGTATGCTTTCAGTGCTTCGGATAATAAAGGGTGGGGCTGCAATTGTGACATTGCGGATTGGTACTGTCCTAGTAAGTTGGCGATGATAGCGCCGTCTTCGACTGCCATGGCGGCGCCTTGGGCCTGGTACGGGAGGGAGGGATGGCATGCGTCTCCTAGTAGTGCGACATTGTTCTAAGTTGTGATTAAAGTCTGGCTCATTCAGACGATATATGGTGCACATCACCTACCTTTGTCCACGATGGTAATTCATTATGATGTAGCATTTTCCACTTCAAGACGGATGGGAACGCAGTCAGTATTTTGGTGAGTCTTCGTGTTCAACCTGTCAGTTTCTATGCTCTACGTCCTGCAAATGCAAACGTACACGGGATCCCAGCCTTCGAAAACGGCTTTCATCTCTTTGAGATCACCTTCAATGGTCTTGATAGATGCAGGTAGATTATCTGGCCGTGTCATGACAAGATTGAATTCTTTTCCGCATCTCACTGGATAGAAGACTGAGTGGCTTTCTGGGCCGATCCACATTGTAACAATACTTTTCTGACATAGTTCGTTGACAGCTGAGTCATTGAGCGCTTGGAGAGCCTCCAGTGAGAACGTTCCACGATAAGCTAGATCTCCAGTCTCTTGTGGTTGCGACAGGTGACCAAGGGTGAGAGTACGAAGAGTGGACCACAACCCTGCGGAAGTCGTCAGTATATGATCTTGAAATCTGGAGAGCACCTGCTGGGGAAGAGTCTCGTTACCATCAGCCCCTATGATGACATCTCCCGAGACCACATCTCCGTTCTTCATTGTCACTGTAGTTTTCTCGAAATCGACATCACAAAGTTCAGATCTGAGCCGAATCTCGACGCCCAAGCGCTCACATTCAACCACAAGTACCTTTTGATAATCTGCTCGGTGGATAACACTGGCTCATTTGTTAGCTCAAGAATTGTACCTCAAGACAATGGTTTCACAGCCATGGCCACTGCGCATTCAGTTTCTCTCCTACGCTTCGAGAACATAACAGTTCGCCATTCTCCCAGCGGCGCAGCTGCGTAGCTTTGGAGATGACCGAGTACTCTTTGAGTTGCTCTAGGAGACCGTATTGCGCCCATATGCGGGATGCATTGGGCGGAATCTGAATACCTGCCCCGACCTGCGTGACTTGTCAGTTCTCGGATAAGGGAGCGTACGGTGCAGAAGTGAGTGTCGGAAGGCGTTCTAGTACGCTGGTCTCCTGATTTCGCGTCACCATGCAGGTGACGATGACCCAAGAGGTTAAGAACACTTCAATCAAAATGTTCAAGACGTACGGGTGTCAATTTCTCTGCCTTTTCCAGCACTACGACGTCCAACCCGAGTCTACGCGACACAATAGCGCACGACAAGCCACCGATACCCGCACCAACGATGACAGCCCTCAGTGGCTGCATTTGTGAAGTGATAGACATCAAATTTTGATAAAGCGAAGCTCTGGTCCCTGAAAAAAGATTGGACAGAAGACAGATGCTTGTGTCTACCCTCAAAACATAGGTACACAGCGTACTATCGGTATGATATACTTACTGACGGCTTGGGCAGATCTCAGCATTCTGTTTGTTCGTCACCGACTGATATTTTGGAGTCAGAATCTTGATCAAGTAAGTGCTGACAAGCATGTGCAAGGGCCTCAAAGCACACATTTGTGAGCCAATCACCATGACGAGACCCTTGCTCATCCTAATCGCACCCTTTCCTTTCTGCATTCTCGACTTCAATCTACCTGTCCGCGAAGGGTGCGGCCCCACACTCGGAGCTGATCTTACCCATCCCACCGGTTATAAGCGCTGCCGTGCGGGTGTAAGATGCTGTTGAGATCCCGCCTGTATGCTGGCTGCATATTCTTTGAATTCTAAGCGCAACGTACATCGCAGAATCTCCATGACACTGTAGCCTCTGTCCAGAGTACAATGATATTTAGCTCTTGAGCAGGGCATTGGAATGCAACCGAGAGACTGCATCGTTACATACGTCACTGTCAGAGTTCCGTTGTCTTATAGTGAGTGACACTACTTCCCTTGGCATCTTCACAGCTTACATGTGTGCCACCTCTATGCTGAGATCACAATATGTGCAGTGAACCCTCAATCAATTGCTCATTCAGTGTGTTATCTTATTGGCTCGTCAATAGATGCTTGCGTGGTTTTAATTCCTGCATGAAACGCTTTCTCTGACCTTTCCCACGTTTCAGCGCATTTGCACATTGCCTGACTCCCCTTTCTACTTCCATTATTTGCTAGCACTCAACCATGAAAGACTGCATAGACTTAGAGAAGTCGTCTGTCGCAGAGGGCGTGACTCCTGCACTTCCGACGAACACCAATATGCCCCGAACGCCCTTCGACAAGGCCGCAGAAAGGAATCTGTTATGGAAACTTGACTTCACAGTGCTGCCTCTTCTTTGGTTGCTTTACCTTGTCTGCTTTGTCGACCGCAGCAACATTGGGAATGCAAAAATCCAAGGCATGGAGAAGGAACTCAATCTCAAGGGTCAGAAGTATAATGTAGCTGTCTTCATCTTCAACATTGGTTATGTGATTGCCAGAGTACCTCTGGCCATTACATTCAAGAAGGTCGGGCCAAGGTTCCTGCCCATGATGATGTTTTCATGGATTCAGTATTTTCCTACATCTTCGAACAAGCTCAAGAACTAAGTTTTTGCGGAAGGTATCTGCGTCATCAGTAATGGAGTCACCGAGAGTTATGCTGGCCTGCTCGTTTGCCGCTTTCTCGAAGGCTGTGCAGAATCCGCGTACGTTCCTGGAGCAGCCTACCTCATTGGATCCTACTACAAAAGGAACGAGTTCCTCAAGAGGTACACCATCTTCTTTAGTGCTGGGATCTGTGCTGGAGCATTCAATGGCTTTTTGTCATCTCTACTGGCGAAGATGGATGGTATTCAAGGCTACAGGGCATGGCGATGGTGAGCCGACCATTGGAGAGACCTCTTGCGAGATCGACATGCGCTCATGCAGATGTAGGCTTTTCATCATTGAAGGGGTCATCACCATAGCCATTAGCTTCGTGTCCTTCTTTATCATCGTCCCTTTTCCCGAGAACAGTGAATTCTTGAGACCCGATGAGAAAGCGCTGCTCCTCGCTCGTCTCAAAGATGACGGCGGTGTAGTGACCCACGACAAGCTCCCAATGAGGCGATTTGTTGAAATCTTCAAAGACTGGAAGATTTGGGCAGCCGTCTTCATTTATCTAGGAGGCGCGGAAAATGCAAACTCGATCACAAGCTTTCAACCCACCATCCTCAAGGGCATTGGATACACGTCAACAGGTGCACAGATCCGAACCATCCCTATATACCTTGTCGCAGCTATCTTCTCGCTGTCTCTTGCATATCTTTCAGAGTATCTCCGAAAGCGCTACGTATTCTGCACAATTGGATTTCTCACCATGGTTGTTGGCCTCGTTGTCGAGATCGTACAGCCCAAGCAGCCCGGTGTTCGCTATATGGGGCTCTTCTTCATGACAGCTGGCGCATACCTCGTCATGCCGCTTACTATAGTTTGGATAGCCATCAACGTTGGCACGGGCTATAAGCGCACTATCGCCCTCGGCGCGATCTCAAGTTTCGGAAATGCAGGTGCTTTCATCGGTACGAATGTATTCCTAAAGAGGGAGGAACCAAAGTTCCGCACCGGTTTCAGCACTGGCATTGGTCTCGCTACCATAGGCATGATCGCTGCGACTATCCTGTTCGTTGGGATGTATCTCGAAAACAAGCGTCGTGACGAAAAGGCACTGTCAGGTATATCGGAAGAGGATGCAATGGGAAACCTTGGCGAGAAGCATCCTGATTTCCGGTACGGGTTGTGAGGAGTGAGTAAGGAAATATAGCACTTTGCCAATTCGAACAGGCAATTGGCGCGCTTGAAGGATTTATCGTTCTGGAAAGCTACAAATCTTCGAAACCTGCCCCGATCAGCTTTTGGAAACCCCACGATCGATGCGCTGCGTTTCAGTTCCCCTCCGTCCTACAAAGTATCCGTCCAGAAACAACTAAGGACTCTAGGTACTAGAAGGCTCACCGGAATCATTGCGAGTAGTCCCTCGTATATGCGCCGATACCGGTGGTTTGGCGAGCTTTGTGCAGAGCAAAACATTTAGAGAGTGGTTCCTTGTGCTCTAAGCTATCTGTAGCTTTATACTTCAGATCAGTGTCTAAACGCTTTGTTCATTATTCTGCACAAATTTTGGCTCGGTAACCTACTATCAATATGCTAATGCATCTTGCGGTGAACAGTGGAAAGCGGAATGAGGCCAATATCAAGAAGTCTTGGTCACTTTCACTCTTTTGAGAAATTATTAACACGCTTTCGAATTGGCCCGTAGTCAAACAATTTGTGCCTTCAAAATGTTAGCCTCATGAAGCGCGAATTTTCCATTCATTGTGCAGAGCGCCGACGATTACATCATACGAGAGTCGACGTCAATCTTAACAAGGGTAGGATCACCCCGCGATGTGCGATTGGCAGGTTTGGCGAGGCTTGATCACACCGCTTTCAGCACAACGATCGAAGTATCCCAGCGAACACATGCTTCGCTTTAAGGACCTGTAGATGCACCAGATGCATGAGCTGAGCTTCATGTTGTGACAAGATGAGAATTCTAGCAGACTCGAAGCAGTATTATGACTGAGATCTGCGACATTGCATACAAAATTTGATGCTGTTGAGCCAGCGATGTCCGAACCGGCGACGAAGAGGCTATCGTCGGCGCTAAGAAAGGCGGGGCCAATGAGAACCCCGCTGCTGCATCGCAAAGAAAAAAAAGTTCGACGCGAGAAAGAGCTCTTCTCTCCTCTCTCCCACCATTGTTCGGCAGTCTCGAATTCTCCAGGGTACTTTGAGCCCTCGAGCTGTCACTCACATCATACATTATGGCCCCACGTCCCGATGAGAGCCAGAACCTGGCTCTTGAGCTTCAGGATGGCTACGTCTGCTTCGGCAGGAGCTTTGGTGCGGAGAAGAGTATCGCAGGAGAATTGGTTTTCCAGACTGGTATGGTGGGTTATCCCGAGTCGATAACTGACCCGTCGTACCGCGGCCAGATTCTGGTCATCACATTCCCTCTAGTAGGCAACTACGGTGTACCCTCGCGGGAAGACCTCGATGCGCTCGCTCAGGACATCCCCGCCCACTTTGAGGCCAGGGAGATCCACATCGCTGGTCTCGTCGTCCAGACATACGCTGAGGAGCAATTCTCTCACTATATGGCCACCTCTTCGCTGGGTGCTTGGCTCAAGGAGCAGGGCGTGCCTGCCATTACCGGCGTCGATACCCGTGCTTTGACCAAGCGCATTCGTGAGGAGGGCAGTATGCTCGCTCGCTTGAGACAGCGAACGGGACCCTCGCCAGCTCCTGTGGCTCTCACCAACGGTGCCGCCGAGGCCGCTGTTGAAGAGGTCGAGGACTGGAGCAGCGCTTTCGAGGAGGTCGAATGGGTTGACCCCAACAAGAAGAACCTGGTCGCTGAAGGTGAATATCCGTGATGCCCGCCTGACTGATCGTCTCTAACGCCTGCACAGTCTCTATCAAGGAGCCCAGGCTTTTCTCTCCCGACCCTTCTACAGCTCTCAAGCACCCCTCCGGCCGCCCTGTGCGCGTAGTGACCGTTGACGTCGGTCTTAAGTACAACCAGCTGAGATGCTTCTTGAGGCGAGGTGTTGAGGTCCTACAAGTGCCGTGGGACTATGACTTCCCTCAGCTTGCAGGCAAGGACTACGATGGTCTCTTCATCTCTAACGGTCCTGGTGACCCCGCCAAGATGGATGCCACTGTCAAGCACATCAAGGCCGCCATGGATGAGGCCCGCACACCCATCTTCGGTATCTGTCTCGGACACCAGCTTCTTGCTCGCGCATCTGGTGCCCAGACACTTAAGATGAAGTTTGGTAACCGCGGACACAACATTCCTTGCACAAGCATGATTACTGGAAAGTGCCACATCACATCGCAGAACCACGGTTTCGCAGTCGACTCCAAGACTCTCCCCACTCACTGGGAGGAACTCTTTGTCAACGCCAACGATGGCAGCAACGAGGGTATCCGCCACACCCAGCGCCCATACTTCAGCGTCCAGTTTCACCCTGAGCACACTCCTGGTCCTCGTGACACCGAGTACCTCTTCGATGTATTCATTAGCACCATCCAGAAGTCGATCGCATCTTCTGAGGCCATGAGCAAGCCCGTCGAATTCCCTGGCGGCACTCTTGAGGAGAACCAGAAGTTGACTCCCCGCGTCGAGGTCAAGAAGGTGCTTGTCCTTGGCAGTGGTGGTCTCAGCATTGGTCAGGCTGGAGAGTTCGATTACTCTGGTAGCCAGTGTATCAAGGCTCTGAAGGAAGAGGGTATCTACACCATCCTCATCAACCCCAACATTGCCACCATTCAGACATCAAAGGGTCTTGCCGACAAGGTATACTTCCTTCCTGTCAACGCCGACTTTGTGCGCAAGGTCATCCAGAAGGAGCGCCCTGACGGTATCTATGTCACCTTCGGTGGTCAGACTGCCCTTCAGGTCGGTATCCAGCTGAAGGATGAGTTTGAGGGACTCGGCGTCAAAGTTCTTGGAACACCCATCGACACTATCATCACAACCGAGGACCGAGAGCTCTTCGCTCGTGCCATGGACTCCATTGGCGAGAAGTGCGCCAAGTCCGCATCTGCCAACAACACCGAAGAGGCTATGCATGTCGTCAAGGATATTGGCTTCCCTGTCATCGTCCGTGCTGCTTTCGCCCTTGGTGGACTTGGCAGTGGTTTTGCCAACAACGAGCAGGAGCTCCTCGAGCTTTGCAACAAGGCCTTCGCTGTCAGCCCCCAGGTGCTTATTGAGCGCAGTATGAAGGGCTGGAAGGAGATCGAGTACGAAGTCGTCCGCGATTGCCGCGACAACTGTATCACTGTCTGTAACATGGAGAACTTCGATCCCCTTGGTATCCACACCGGAGACTCCATCGTCGTTGCTCCTTCCCAGACCCTGTCTGATGAAGACTACAACATGCTTCGTACCACAGCTGTCAACGTCATCCGTCACCTCGGCGTTGTCGGTGAGTGCAACATCCAGTATGCGCTGAACCCGTTCTCTAAGGAGTACTGCATCATTGAGGTCAACGCTCGTCTGTCGCGTTCGTCTGCTCTCGCTTCCAAGGCCACTGGATACCCTCTCGCCTTCGTCGCTGCCAAGCTTGGTCTCAATATTCCTCTCAACGAGGTCCAGAACTCTGTCACACGCTCAACCTGTGCCTGCTTCGAGCCTTCGCTCGACTACGTCGTTGTCAAGATCCCCCGTTGGGATTTGAAGAAGTTCACCCGTGTCTCCACTCTTCTCGGCTCCGCTATGAAGAGTGTCGGTGAGGTCATGGCTATCGGCCGTACCTTTGAGGAAGCTATCCAAAAGGCAATCCGCGAGGTTGATCCCAGCAACATGGGCTTCAACGAGACCGCTGCCCTCATGTCGATTGACCAGGAGCTCCAGACACCCTCTGACCAGCGCCTGTTCGCCATTGCCAACGCAATGAAGTCTGGCTACACTGTCGATAAGATCTGGGAGTTGACCAACATCGACAAGTGGTTCCTCAGCCGTCTCAAGGGACTCAGCAACTTCGAGATCGCTATGCAGGATTACAACACCTCCAGTATCAGCCTGGCTCAGCTGAGGAGAGCTAAGGAGCTTGGTTTCTCTGATCGTCAGTTGGCCAAGTTCTGGGGCTCGAACGAGCTTGCTGTCCGTCAGCTGCGTGTCAACCACAACCTCTTCCCCGTCGTCAAGCAGATCGATACTGTTGCTGCTGAGTTCCCTGCTCACACTAACTATCTGTACCTGACCTACAACGGTACCGAGAGTGATCTTGACTTCAACGACAAGGGTGTCATGGTCCTTGGTTCTGGTGTCTACCGCATTGGTTCCTCTGTTGAGTTCGATTGGTGCTCTGTCCGTGCCATTCGCACTCTGCGTGAGAACGGCTACAAGACAATCATGATCAACTACAACCCGGAGACCGTCTCAACAGGGACGTAAACTGCCTCTTCTGAACTGAATTTTGCTAACTGAGATGCAGATTACGATGAAGCCGACCGTTTGTACTTCGAGAACATCTCCCTCGAGACAGTTCTTGACATCTACGCCATTGAGCAGTCTAGCGGCTGTGTCATCTCTGTCGGTGGACAGACACCTAATAACATTGCTCTGCCCCTTCACCGTTCCGGCGTAAAGATCCTGGGAACCTCGCCAGAGATGATCGACACTGCTGAGAACAGATGGAAGTTCAGCAGAATGCTGGACCGCATCAACGTCGACCAACCGGCGTGGAAGGAGCTCACCAGCATCGAGGAGGCTAAGGAGTTCTGTGACCGAGTCTCTTACCCGGTTCTGGTGCGCCCGTCCTACGTTTTGTCCGGAGCTGCCATGAACACTGTTTACTCCGAACACGACTTGGCCAACTACCTGAACCAGGCTGCAGACGTGTCTAAGGACCACCCAGTCGTCATCACCAAGTACATCGAGAATGCTAAGGAGATTGAGATGGACGCTGTCGCCCGCAATGGTACCATGATCGGTCACTTCATCTCGGAGCACGTTGAGAACGCTGGTGTTCACTCTGGTGACGCTACACTTGTCCTGCCTCCTCAGGATCTTTCGCCGGAGACCATCCGCCAGATCGAGGACGCCACCCGCAAGATCGGCCAAGCCCTAAACATTACTGGCCCATACAACATCCAGTTCATCGCTAAGGACGACGAGATCAAGGTCATTGAGTGCAACGTTCGTGCTTCCCGTTCCACTCCCTTCGTCTCTAAGGTCATGGGAGTCGATCTTATCGAGATGGCCACCAAGGCCATGACCGGCCTGCCGCTTACCGAGTACCCCGCCACCAACATCCCCAAGGACTACGTTGGTGTCAAGGTTCCTCAATTCTCGTTCTCTCGTCTCGCTGGTGCCGATCCCGTCCTCGGTGTCGAGATGGCTTCTACCGGTGAGGTTGCCTGCTTTGGTCGTGACAAGTACGAGGCCTACATCAAGGGTCTCATCGCCACTGGTTTCAGGCTGCCCAACAAGAACATTCTGTTCTCCATTGGTTCCTTCAAGGACAAGCTCGAGATGCTGCCTTCCATCCAAAACCTGCACAAGATGGGCTACAAGCTCTTTGCCACCGCTGGTACCGCTGATTACATTCAGGAGCACGGTCTTCCAGTTAAGTTCCTGGAGGTCCTGCCCCCTGGTGAGCACGATGAGCAGAAGGCCGAGTACTCTCTGACTCACGCCCTGGCGAACAATTTGATCGATCTGTACATCAACCTGCCCTCCAGCAACCGTTACCGCCGACCCGCCAACTACATGTCTCGCGGTTACCGCACTCGTCGTATGGCTGTTGACTTCCAGACTCCTCTTGTGACAAACGTCAAGAACGCTAAGCTGCTCATCGAGGCTATCGCTCGTCACTACGATCTCGCGATTAGCCAGGTCGATTTCCAGGAATTCGAGCCTGAGGCTGGAGCCCACGACGAGCAGTACGGCCAGCTTTCCAAGAGCAGCTCGCTTTCGCTGGCTCAGCTGCTTGCCAAGTCTCCTTTCAAGCGCAAGAACATTACATCTGTCAAGCAGTTCAGCCGTGCTGATCTCCACTTGCTGTTCACCATTGCCCAGGAGATGCGTCTGGGTGCTCAGAAGCACGGCTGTCTTGATATCCTCAAGGGCCGCGTCTTGTCCACCATGTTCTTCGAGCCTTCAACCAGAACATCCGCGTCCTTCGATGCAGCTATGAAGCGCCTCGGTGGTGAAGTCGTCATTGTCAACGAGTCCGTTTCTTCTACCAAGAAGGGCGAGTCCATTGCCGACACAGTCAGGACTCTCGGCTGCTACGCTGATGCCATCGTTCTCCGTCATCCCGAGGAGAACTCCATCGACATTGCCGCCAAGTGCTCTGGTGTGCCCGTCATCAACGCTGGCAATGGCAGCCGCGAGCACCCTACTCAGGCTCTTCTCGATATTTTCACCATCCGTGAGGAGCTTGGTTCGGTTAACGGCCTGACCATCACGTTCGTTGGAGATCTCAAGTACGGTCGCACTGTGCACTCTCTCTGCGAGCTGCTGTCCCACTATGACTGCCAGGTCAATCTGGTGGCGCCCGAATCGCTCAGCATGCCCACTGGCGTTCGCGAGGGTCTGAAGTCGCGCGGCCAGCTGAAGACCGTGTCCAAGGAGCTCACTCCTGAGATCATCGCCTCATCCGACGTCCTTTACTGCACTCGCGTGCAGAAGGAGCGCTTCCCCGACGAGGCCAGCTATGAGCAGGTTAAGGATGCCTTCGTCATCGACAACAAGGTGCTTAAGCAGGCCAAGACAAACATGATCGTCATGCACCCCCTGCCCAGGAACAACGAGATTCACGAGGAGGTGGACTTCGACCCGCGGGCGGCATACTTCAGACAGGTGAGTATCCTGACCATTTATGACAATAGGTTTACTGACATTCCTGCAGATGAGGTACGGACTGTACACTCGCATGGCGTTGCTGGCTATGGTCATGGCTCCGTAAGCGTGTGGCGTGTTTGTTGCGTACGATACTACATGATTTCGAGATTTTATTCCGGCGTTTTGAACGAAAAGCACAAAACCTATAGGCGTTTTCAGATTCACTTTCATTACCACGTTTTCTAGCAGACCACAACTAGACTCGCGCAAAGGCATTAGATAGGCGTTCATCCACCGTGTCCCCCGCACGGTGTTGTTCTTCATCCTGGGTAACATGTATGATGTAAATTTCTTCTACCCTGGTATGGGGGAAGCTATTTCATTTTTATTTCAGTCGTTTTCGGCGTTTGTACTGGCATGGGGGAAGCTATTTCATTTTTTTGGCGGCGAATATGGGTTTCGTCGGGGGTTTATCGGCGCTAAAAAACGGGACGATCAGGACAAGACATGGACTACGAAGCGCTCGAGGACCATCAGAACTTTGGGATCTGGGAATACAACAGGCTATGGGATTGTAATTACGATTGGGACATGAGGTGTCGATATGGAAATATGAGATCTTTGAAATGAGATCAGAGTTGGATATAGAATTATGTACTACAGGCCCAGTTGTGGACAATGAAAGGATGCTTCTTTTACTTATGGACGGACTTTCTCTCAAATTATTTGCGCATACGGTCGTTATGGTTGTCGCTATTACTTGACTGTTTTCATGTTCGCTGGTCGGTCGTAAAGCATGGTCGGACGTTCACTCAGTGGCGTAGACATCTACCCCAAGCTGTCCACTGTTAGCCCAGCCTCTCTAAATGCGAATGGATTATAGAGTAAAACTTACCAGGAAGACCGCAGCCAAACCCAACGAACAAATAAATCAAGAAGATTACCACCAAACACAGCAACACCATCAACTTCACGTTCTTCCACCACATCCTCCTCTTCAATGTCCTCGACCTGACCCTGAAGTCCCTCGCGTTGTCACCCAACCTCCCTGTCTGATCCACAAGCTTGTCCATATGCTCGCCCCTCTCCAGAACCCGCTCAATATTCTCTGTCATGATCTCCCGCACCCCCTCGATCTCACGCTGAGCCGTCCTCAACGCATCAGCCTGGCCGGCCTGCGTAGCACCCTGCTCAACCATAAGCCGCTTGAGGTTCCCATTGAAACTGGCGCACCCGTACGGGGGCAGGCTGCCAAAGTCTGTGTCCTCGGGTGCGAAGGAAGTGAAGAACTGCTTCTCGAGATTGCGCAGGAAGCCGAAGGGGATTCGCTGCCCGAGATCGCGCTCTGCGATGACGAGGAAGGTCAGGCCGCCGGCGGAGCGCGCGGTGCTGTTGCTGCTGGAGAAGTCCGAGGGGGACTTGGTGACGACGTGGATGAAGAACTTGGACTGGTCGATTGTCTTGTGTGCGCTAGAGGTGTGGGTGAGTTTGGGGAGGACGAGAGAAACGAGGGACGAGGCATTGGAGGAGGCGCTGGCGGTGTGCTCGGTCAGAACGGTTGTGTTGTGGGCTATGCATGCGCTGCGTGGGTTAGCTGGCTGGGCTGCGGAAGAGCGGTGGGAGCGGAAAGTACTAGAGCAGAGGCGTGGAGGACGAGGACGCCATTGTAGGCAGCTTAAGATTGTGCACGGGGTATGATATATTCAGCCGGGGACAAGTAATGGTATGGGTGCTATAGGCGTGTGGATTGGGAGTTGTTGTTGCTGTGGGCGGTGGAGGCAGAAAGCTGGGGATGCAGCGCCGAGCCAGGCGCGTCATTGTTGGCGCTAGAGCGGGGACCGAGGCTGCTATTGGTGCGTCCCGTAGGGCTGATTTATGAATTTCTGGAGCTCTACTCTTGAGGAAAGAGTGGTTCGATATAAACAGTACACACGCTCTTTCCCGACGAAAAGGACATTCGTGTTGGCGGCATCACCATTCACACCACAGTCTTTTTTCTTTTCTCCACCAATACATCGCCCTCACTTTGCACTTCGCGACGCAGCAACATACCCACCTTACAATACTTCACCCAAGCCAGCCACCATGGTGCGCGTCAAATTCCGCTACCTCGTTGTCAACTTCCTGTACCCCACGCCCGCGCCGAAATCGCGCACCGCGCTCCCAGACCTCGTGCAAATCCACTCGCCAACCCCAGACGCCTTCAACGCTGGCGCGCTGGTGCGCCTTTTGCGCGACGCGATCGAGGACCTATATGGCGATTATGGTAGTGGTATGGTCTCAAGCAGTCTCAAAGGTACGAGTTGTTATCGCTTGTCGTGAAGATCGTACTGACACTTTTTGCAGTGAATTACTTCTCCCCCGCAACATCCACGGCCATCATCCGCTGCCCCCGCGATCATTTCGAACTCGTCTGGGCTGCCCTGACCTTCGTGACCAAATTACCGCGCGCCGACATCCCCGTTGTGTGCAGAGTGGTACGTGTCAGCGCAACCATCAAAAAGGCTGAAGAGGAGGTCATTCGTCGGAGTCGTGCCATCGTCAAGAGGGCAAAGGCGGCAGAGGACAAAGGCGCGGATCCCATGCTGAGGAGCGTGGAGAAGAGTGTGGAGAGGGACAGAAGAGAGACGGTGGTTGTGATTGATGACGGACATGAGAGCGGGGATATGAGTGAGTGAGGAAGAGATTGAGGGAGGCACAGCCCCCTCGATGCTCAAAATTTCCCGCTCTCTCGAAGGTCGAGCAGGAGCGCTCACTAGCATCCGGCAGCATTCCATCCTTACCCGTCCCATGCTGGTTTGGTCACCCAGGACTACTGTCAAACCTATCTTGGAACGCGTACAGCACTTTGCTAGCTCTGAGGGTATACCTCGAAGTATCGAAAGACACAACAGAGAGAGCAAAGGAGAAATGGACCAACTGTTTGTGTAGCCGTCTCGACGACTTGAACTGCCTGGAGTCACCCCAAACAGCCTGTAGGGACTCCGGAATGCAGATCCAACTACGGTCTGCCATCCCACGCCTGCGCCAGGAACTCCTTCGCAGACTCAAAACTGTAGTCCGGCAACAGCCCATTCCAAGCGCCGTTGGTCTCCCAAGCTCCAGCATTCGCTGCCAATAAGAGCGACGCCGTCGCCGCTTTGGACATGGCCTCGCGTTGCTCCGGCGGAATCGCGTTATGCTCAATCTTGGGATACCACTCGTTGGTCCACGTACCCGCTTCAAGGAGATACAGATCGATCTCGTTGACCTTAATAGAGCCTGTGGTAGTCCGTCAGAACCAGCGCATGCGTTCAATCACTGCAGCAGAGATATATGACTACTCACCTCGCACGTCTCCTCCAAGAGCGATCAACTCCGCGAACGTCAAATCACTGCCCCTGATTCCTCCCATAACCGGCCACTCGCCCTCAAACTCAATCGCGCGTGCAACCACATTCGCCAGATCGTGCACTGTGGTAAAGGTGATCTTCGCCCCGCTGTCACTCCTGCAGGGAACGATCATCCTCCTCGCACCGAAATTAAAAGGCAGCATGATGGGCGATAAATGCTTGGCGCTCCTGTGCGGGTACGTGAGGTAATTCGTCAGCAGCCCCGGCTGGAAGAGACAGTACTCGACGACGCCCGGCTTCTCGCGCTTCAGTGTTTCAAGGTACGTGCGCGTCTGCGCTTTAAAGTCGTACCAGGGCGTGTGGTCAAACCGTGGACTTATGGGTTTACTCAGCTAGGGTCCCAAGAAGATGAACGTTTGGAATTGGGAGAAGCCAACTTACGAAGCCCACTCGCTGGGTGCGATGCGTCTAACACCTGCAGCAACAGAGGCATCGATCAAATTCTTCTGGGTCTGAAATGCATCCGGGTGCGAGGTCACGAAGGACAGCATGACACTGCATCCGCGCAGCAGATCAGTCAGCTCGGAAACGGAGCTGTAGTCTGTCGTGGCGTATGTTACTGCGGGGGACGATTGCTGGGGAATGGGACGGGGCTGTTGTGGTTGCGTCAGCAGGGAGCAAATCATCTACCGCGCCTTACCAGTCCGAGGGAGCACCTGGCACAAAGTAGGAGAAGCAAAAAGCGGTGCTTCTGTTCGTATTCATTCAAGGCTGACCGGGTCAACCTCAAAATATCTACAGTACTCCAAGTTGCTGCACGTCGGATTGGCCCGTCAAGTCTTCGCTATCATATTGTTGAATCCCTCCAAAGTGCCGAGCGCCTCGTCAGAACCGGCAAGGCACAAAATGGAGAGAAGATTTGCAACGCACTTTGCGCGTAAGAATCAGGACCGAGTGCTTATCTGTGGCTACAAGAACGTCGACGATCTCTGATGCGATGTCTGTGGGAATTTTAGCAGCACATTCAGTAGAGCTGGGAAGGTAGGCGCTTTACTGCCGCTACCTCCTGCCACGGCGATTTTGACCATATTGAATGAAAAGAGAAGTCAGCGTCTGTAGAGGGTTGTTCAATCTGGACAACGGAGGATTCAAATATGGTGCTTCGAAGGTTAGATACACAATCATATGCCAAGTATATATAACCTCCGACAGCCATCCGGACGAATACCATGTGTACATTACCTCCTCGGAACCAGGGGAAGCCAGTCAGAACGGGTGGTGACCACCCACTTAAAAGTGGAGTTCCGCCGTATGGCAACTCGGGGTTTCGGCTGCATCAGGTACTTGTCACCTATAAGTTGATACCGTTGCTGTGTAGCTACTCGAAGCTGGGAAGGTGCTGTAAGCTTACCGCATAGACCTAAGCCGAATGGGAGTTTGCGACAGGGGAAGTGATTGGTCGCACCGGAAACGTTGAAGAGAACGAGCTCGTCAATGAGATCACTTCTGTCGACTCCAAGACGGGAATCTACTGCATCGTTGGCCCTGCATTGGTGCTATTAAAGGTCTTAATTTGACTGCGATTGCCTCACTCAAAGGGCTTCTCATGAGCGTTTCCCTGGTTGCTTTGCAGGAACATCGGTTGTTTCCTGCTCGAACATATTTCCGCTGTACTACTGCTCGGCTTTTGGTACCGCCATTGACAAGACCTGGCAAGACCTGCCGCAACCAGTGACTTCACGTATATGCGAGCTTGATAGTCGCTTGCGTCTGATTGACATGTACGCCGTCCATCTTCACGGCAGCTGCCATAGCCTGCTTGGACAGCGATAATCAGATCTTACACCCTCCAATGAGAATGCGTCTCCCCCAGTTTGCCAAGTGCCTCTTTGGAGCACACAATATGCTGCGCCTGAGATTCGGCACGCTCATGATCAAAACGACGTCGGTCGAAAACATGCTGCAGGGACTGTCGCTGTGGCATTTCTCTCCACGTCCAAATACGATAAGTAGACTCTTCAAGACATTTTCCGCGCCGACCTCGCTGCACACGAAACCTTTCGTCAACAGAGCCCCAACCTAGCTTCGCCAACTGCCCAGAAACGCAAACAGCCGTGGTCCTTCACTTCAGCTCCCTCGAGCTACCATCCAGCAAGGAAAGCCACTTCGCAGATTCAGGCAGCAGGCTGTACGATTTAGACTTTCTCGAAGCGAAGTACTCGAAGCAAATTCTCAGATCCGCTGGACACGCCCCGTCAGCTCTCTATTCGTCGAGTCCATGTCATACTCCAAGTTGTTTATTTCTTGACCGGAATTGTCCAATAAGGCTTCGCTGAAGCTTCAGGCAGCCACACGGCCTAAGAGATGGCAATTCAAGCCTGAGCTTCAGCTCCTGCACACGGCGCAGAGTTAGTGCCTCAGCCTTACCTGCAGCCACTTCAAGACCGTTATTACATTATTACACTGCTGAAAAGTGGAGAGTTTATTATGTGTTGCAAACAGGACCGGAGCAATTCATCCCTACAGCCACTCTTAATAAGATTGGAGTGTCAGAGTGATGGCTTGAGGCTATGCGTGGATTGGTACTAGCAGATAACGGCTAGTCCCAATGAGGAATGTTCATAGGAAGTAGCAACCACCAATAGCTGGAAGTTACGCAGCACCTTGTCAGCTCCGGAGAGACACTTGGGTCGATGTTTCAAGGCAACTCACTGGCTGTACTTCCATCTCGCTCTTTCCCGAGCTGTATCCTTTACGATGCCAAGTGTCTCTCCGGAGCTGGCAAGGTGCTATCAGAGCGTCAATAATCAACAGCTCTTACAGGACTAGCTGCTGCCTTCCTCGAAGGATCAATCTGACGAGAGCTTTGCATCAGCTCTTGCACAATAGTAGATCCTCGCCCATAAAGTCCAGCTCACTCGGCTTCGTCTTGCAAGTCTGGAGTTCTTCTGCAGAGTTGTGACAAGATTCGTATTTACCCAGCTCAGAGCCAGCCACTCGGCCACTTGTTATTGCATATCCACTATTACTTGGTTAATGCAGCGTAAACTGCAACATGTCTAAATGGCTCTTCCTCCAGAGGCACAAGCCGGTCGTCCTGCCGGAAACAAGTACTACCGAAAATGCCTACGGTGCGGTACTTGGGATCGGTACGCAGAGAAACATACTCTTGAGGACATATACTGACGAGTCATTGGAGACATGGAAAAGGGTACAACATCCATCGAGGAGCGGATACGCAAGGAGTATCGACTCCAGTGAGCGGCCTCCCCTAACAGTTCCATTGATGGAAGTATTGACACATACTTAGCACGGCACAATACTGGTTCGTAGCGACCTTAGCCAATGGCCTCCTGTGGCTGCAAATCGTCATCGGAGCCGCGCTGACAGCGCTTGGGGCGTGAGTGCCGCAGGCCCCTCTCTTTTGGCGAAACGCCTACTTACCAACGATACCCGATTATAGAAGCGGAACACGGCAATCTCAAAAGGCTGTAATCTACCTGGGCGCAGCAAATACCATCACAGCCGGGCTGCTCACATACTTCAAGTCCCGCAACCAGCCAAACCGCGCTTGCCAGCTTCGTAATGCCCTCAGGACGGTACGAAACAACATGGATGACCAGTCCCGCGAGCTGTCTGGCTTGACGCCCGATCAAGCACGGGAAAAAGCTCGCGATATAATAGAGCAGTATAACAACGCTCTGGCTACGGCTGCCAGCAATTATCCAGACTTGTGGGCGACCATCGGGGATTTAAGCAAATTTCTTCCTAGCAAGGACCTGGTCGGTGGTAAGGGTAGTGCCCATTCAGGGGCGAATCAGTCAGCTGCTGGACAGAAGCCAAATGACCATGAAACGAACACAACATCTTCTCCAACGAAGCCACCAGCGCAGTCTGAACACCACAAAACGTCCTCCGAAACGCAAGTTGAATCAGACGGCGGCATACCTCCGCAGAGCGGCTCTACGACTTCTCACCCACAGGCTGCTGGACCGAAGCCGGGCGAGCATAACGCAAATGCACCATCTTCTGCAGCGAAGCCGCCGCAGCAGCCTGAGAGCCATGAAGAATCCTCCAATACACAAGTTGAATCGGGACACAACTCCCAGAGGGATTCTACGACTCTCCGTTCCCCGGCAACAGCGCCGGTGACAGCACAAGCTCCAGCACCAGCACAAGCTCAACCACAAGCACAAGCACAGCCATCAAATTCGGAGAAACCAGCCAATCAGGGGTGAATCATTGGAGGGACACTTAGCAAACGTAAGCAATCATTTGGAATGGAATACTCCAATCCCGATTGGCTAGTCTATGAAAATATATATATAATTAGGAGACGACCATGTAAATAGTTAGTGCGTCCATGTTTGATTCTATTAGCAATGAGTTAGATCGATAAGGTTGGAGCTCACCAGAGTTTAACACATGAGTAGTACATCAATGCTACCGCAACGTAGGGCGTGTAGTTCATGCTAGGACGAGAGCATACAGTGTTCTGGTTGGAGATACATGCGACCTTGCTCAAACAAACTTCATGAAGGAGTGAGGTGCATGCACAGCATGCTGCATCAGTGTAATTGGCGGTATCAGCTTTGCCGTAAATTCGTGTTTCTTCATTGTTATGTACCCGTACAGGGTTATAGAGGGCGGTCAGGTCTATACTGACGCGTTCAAGTATCTCCCGTACCAATGCCACTCTCAACTTGCACGCCGAATAAGTCGACCGTGCATATGCCTACGATTCGTCCATCTGCTCGCCGTCACCCTTCTTCTCTTTCTCCGCCGTCCTCTTGACTCCCTCCAAGAAAGCCTTGACCGCATCGCCGCCGCCAAGCGGCATTGCGCCGCCTCTCATGTAGCCGCCGTGCTCAACATCGATATTGAGGGCCTGGGAGACAGTCGGCAATGCGCCTTCGCGGAGTGCTTCTGTCAGACTGCCCAGTGCAGCACGGAGTTGTGGTGCGCGTATTATGTTCTTCAACACTTCCCTCTTCGAGTCCTGATCCAGTGTCTGCACGACCATCTGTGCAGTCTCGCCGTTGGGGTCGATCTGGTCAACATCCTCGACCTCTGCCTCGAGGAGAAAGGGTGTGGTGGGTAGCTGTGCACATAGGGCGTCGATCAATTCATCTGAGGCTTTCTCGATGACAGGTCCGGTGGTCTTAGGCGATAGCAGGTCGAGCAAGGTTGTGAAGGAGTCACCTCCGGCCTGTCGCGAGCCGCTGCTGCTGCCGCTGCCGCTGCCAAGGTTTCCGCCCTTGAGCGAATCCATAAAGTTCTGAACGACTGACGAGACATCGCCTAGCCCTGATCTGTCAGATGTCAGCGCAGGTCCATTGGAAGTGTGAGTTGTCAGAAAGGCAGTCGGTCGTCGTGGCGGACGTGAGGTATTGTACGAAAAACATATTCTGTTTAGTGTTACATATGAGCAGCCAACGCTGTCATGCCTGTATGGCATGTTATGCTCCCAAACGCCTCTTCGTGACAGTCGAGCTTTCGAAACTCTAATGTTTTCATCGCCAATGTCTTTCATAGCCGCTCGAACCCTGCCGGCGTCTCGACTGCGCCACGACGCCGAATGCGATATAACCACAATGAATGCTGGAAGAACCTACGCTCGTCCGCCATCAGCTCCACCTTCACGAGATTCTTCGCCCTCGTCTCGAATGTCGCCACCTGTAGCTCCAGATCCAGCGCCGCCTGTGCTGCCGTGACGATTCCGGCTCGAGGGCTCCTCCTCCACGCCTTCCATCTCGTCATCGTCGTCATCCGCGGATGGGTTTGGGATGCCTGCAAGCTCAGCCTGAACATCAATCTCCTCGCCATTCAGCAGCAGATCGACTACCTGGCCGATCTTCAAATCGCGCTCGCTGAACCAGCTTGCATCACCGCGGGGGTGCTGTGACTTCGATTGTAACCAGAACAGGTAGCGCTGTGAGCTGGAGTTGAACTTGAGTACAAATATACGGCCGTCGGTGGGCGACTTGACTAGTTCGGAGTCTTCGGCGGTGTCTTTGCCAGTGTACGGAGAGAAGGAGCCGTCGCCGGGGATCATGATGAGGTCAAGCTCCGACTCGTCGAGGGACTTGTTGCGGGGTCGCCAGCAGAAGTGCACGAACTCTGAGCTGTGTGAGTTGAGTCTATAGCTGTAAGAGAGCTTTACGAACCATCCTCGCCCTGGTACAGGTAGACGTAGCCTGGTTCACGGACAGGCTTGACCGACTGCTTGTTGCCATCTCTAGCCTGTACGTGTTAGCTTCATGCGCTGGGTATGAGACGCGCGTTTCGTACAGTAATGTCGCACTTGCCCGCCTTGAAGGTTATCAGAGGCTGAACTGACATGGTGGCGTGTGTGTGTGTGTGGTGAGGTAAATGAAGCTGCGATGGCTGGTTTGGAGCTGCCTGTGACAATGCGGCAACGACGCGGCGAGCGGAGCGGAGGTCGTGCACGGCCACAGATGAGGTAATCCATGAGGAAAGCAAATTCACCCCAGCATACGGGAGCAGAGCTTACTTACTTCCTCCAAATAATGGACTTCAAATAACCCCCAGGATACGTTACGTTAAATGAAGTGGCATTTCAAGGGTAAGGTTGGATTGTGCACTTGTGAAGCGCAAAGTATGTGCTGAGGAAGCTTCCCCCCGTGCGTTCAGTATGCATGGACAGTACGAAGCACTTGCCTAGAACAATAACATGGTCGCATGGCCGCATGGCATATGCACGATAATGCAGATCATACATAGGTTTGTTCGCGTGAAAGCGTCCAGCTTTGCGCTCCTGCACGCAACTGATTTGGTTGGACCACAAAACCAGGACATCGTGACAAAATGGAGATGCAATCCTGACAGCATCGAAGCATGCCAGGTGGGAGAAGTAGTTCCGTTCCCTTGCGTTATCGCGCCTTATTGGTTTAAAGAAGGCATTTCGCAGTTTGGAGGGATTCGGTTGGTTGGGTGCAGAGCGAAAAAGGCAGCCCACAAACGTTGTGGCCAACAAAAGGGACTAAGAGCTCACCTGCGCTGCACCACTCCGGATTGAATCTCTCCAGAGTATTTCGCTTGCAAATAGCAGGAGATCAGGCAGTAGAACAAGTGAATTCCTTCGAGTAATCATACCATGACGGAGATGCGCACGCCACCGTCCCAGGAAGGAGAGCATCTTCCTCCTGTGAATCGCTCTACTCGCGCCTTCTCCCTAGACTGCACTTTGCCTGCCTTGTGAGTACAAAGTATATGCAGCACATCTCGTCCCCATACACAAGTCAAATATCTGATGGTTGCTACTTTGCCATCGTCTCGGCTCGGGCTTACTATTCACCGACTGTGTGATTAGCGGTGGCCCAAGCGGTTTCCCGCTAGTCGCGACGCACCACACGAATATTCGACTGGAGACCTTCTGACCTTCCCAGGGCTACTAACGACACCAGCAATTCGAAATGGCGGACACCAACCCCACCACCCAGAAGTTCTCCAAGGGCGAGAGGTCGATACCGCACCACTCGCAGAAGGCCAGCAAGTACTACCCTGCTGAGGACGTCGCCGTCCCCAAGAAGGTACGTTCGCAGATACGACAGCATGGAGGAATCGGGTTCAGACAGAAGCAAGAGGAGGATAATGCAGGCGCATTGGACCAGCAGTAGATGCGCGACTGCACACTGCGAGAACGGACGATTTATATGCTGCAAACTGTACAATGCGGACGCTCGCTAACTTGGAATCAAGGCCCGCAAGACCGCTCGCCCTGCTAAGACCCGCGCTTCCCTCCAGCCCGGTACCGTCGTCATCCTCCTCGCTGGTCGTTTCCGTGGCAAGCGTGTCGTTCTCCTGAAGCACCTTCCCCAGGGTGTCCTCCTCGTCACCGGTCCCTTCAAGGTTAACGGTGTTCCCCTGCGCCGCGTCAACGCCCGCTATGTCATCGCCACTTCCACCACCGTCGACATCAAGGGTATCGACGAGGCTGTCCTGAAGAAGGCCTCCGAGGAGGGTTACTTCACCAAGGACAAGGCCGCACACAAGCCCGGAGAGACTGCTTTCTTCAAGCAGGGCGAGAAGCCCGAGGTACGCAGCACCTGAGCCGCTCTACGCGAACACGACTAACAGATGCAACAGAAGAAGGAGACTGCTAAGGACCGCGTTGAGGACCAGAAGGCCGTCGACAAGGCTCTTCTGGCCAACATTAAGAAGGAGGCTCACCTCGTTGACTACCTCGCCTCCAGCTTCAGCCTTCGCACCTCCGACAGGCCACACCAGATGCAGTTCTAAGCGTTGGGTCAAGACGGGATTGGCGTTCAGTGCATGGGATGAAAGACGACCTCGGGTGCAGCGTCCGTGACAGCAGGAACTAAAATCCAGCGGCGGTACGGCGACCAACTTCTTTTCATGAAGGCAACGTTTGCAATTCATATAAGCCTTGATACAAGCGACGAATACGAAACGATGCGAATGTGATCAGATGGCTTTGGCAACCGTGATGTCATGTCTTCGGCGTTATATGGAGCAAGTAATGGGCAGTCGATACTGATGGCAAAATAGAATCTCACATTACACTGTACGATTGCGCCCGACCGTTGCATTTACTTGCGCCCAATTGCTCCGCAGACCGCTTAATAATGACGAATGAATCGAGAGGGTATCTAAACGCACACCAACATGACAAGCGAAATACATGGCCCACTTCCCCACAACGCCGTACCGCGGTCCCGAGCTTAACCAGCTTCAATGTCAACAACCTCGCCCTCACTTCCTGCCCCTGCCCTTCCTGACTCTCGACTTGACCTTGTCTGCGAGACCACTAGCTGCCTCTCCTGCTCCATCAATAGCTCTACCCGTCTTTTCCTCCACATCATGCTTCTCCATCTCCGCTTTGAGGTCCTCCATAACATCCTTTCCGATAGTAGTCCCGTGACACCAGTCTAGGACACCGACCGAGCCGTAATTACCATCTCCCTCGCTAAGCATATGAGCGTCAGTACGGCGCGCCATGCCACGGAGCATGATCGTTGAAGGAAGCACGTTGTACCCGGAGTACACGAACGTCTCTTCAAGACTGAAGAAGGCGACCAAAAGGAGGTAGGTCAAGATGTGCATGCGCAGCGCGACGGCAGGCAGATACAACGGCAGCCAGCGATGCAGCATGTGACAGATGGGGTGGTCGTAGTTAGCTACGAACGAATACGGCACTTGGATGCTGTGGTGCCAGTTGGCATGCCAGTCTGCCAGCCTGCCGCCGCTTGGCGAGTGTAGGAGATTGGTGTGGATGTAGTACTGGAGTACCTGGACTGTATTAGCATCTGCTGTTTGACTCCAAGGCGCTGCATGGTAACTCACATTTCGCATCACCACCCCGACAAGCGCATGCTTAACCATCGACCACGGACTCGGCAAGTGGTTAAGCCCCCAGCGACTCCCCTTGATCTGCAACAAACTCTTCATCCTCAGCACATCCGTGATCAGAAACTCCAGCGCCGCCTGCACCACCACGCACAGCACCACATTGACCACACTCCACGTGATCACGTGCCTCAATTTCCTCTTCCCGCCCCGCTGGTTCGTAGGTATCCCCCATTTTCCCTGCGCCTTGAACTCGACGGCCAGACTCGGGACGCCGATGTCGAAGATCAGGAAGATTAGGGAGGGTAGGATGTAGAGCGCTAGGCGCAACACGAGCGGCCCGAAGAATTCCAGTTGCAGCGGCGAGTAGGTGGCTGCGAGGGTGGTCCAGGCGAGTGAGAGGAAGATTAGGTTTAGAGATGTGGACCAGGAGGAGATCATGGGGATGGCGAGGAGGGAGGCGATGGGGAGGGGGATTAGGTTGAGGAGGGAGGAAAGCGACATTGTGGTCGACAAAGTTGGGTTTAATATGTATGTCTGGTTGTAAAAGTGGTCATAAATTATGCTGCTGCGTGTAGATGGTGTGTTGGTGGGTCATTTCTTGTGGGATTCACATGTTCGTGATGCCTGTTTTGGTGTTGAGGTCGCGATGACGTAGCCGTGCTCTGGTCGTTTTCAGCCACCCTCTATGCTTACTCTTCACCGTCTATCACACGATTCACGGCTCCTAATAAGCTGCTCTCAACCGTCAAGAATTCGATTTTGCTGAAAGAAAAGTGACTGGCGGGAGTAAAATGTGGAATCATCTAAAGAGCTGCAACTTCACTCGGACTACATCAATCAGCCTTGTAAAACCTCAATCAAAACACTGCCTGTCGTCTTTGAGATCGCCATAGAGCGTGCCGACCAATGCTATCCACGGTCTCATCATGTTTTGGGTGAGACTAGATAATTTGGAGTTTCCTTCGGAGAGGCTGCTCTTCTCGTCCTTGATTGGGTCCCTCGGACTCAGACTTGTCGAGATCACCAAAAAAATCCTGCTTGGAGATTCTGGCGAGTCCGATCCTCTTGAATACCTCCATAGATTCACCAGTCGGTACGAGAGCTAGGCCAGTGAGAGACCAGTATCTGTACCCCTTTTCAACGGTGCAAAGTAAGCAGTAGACATGGCTTGGAGCGAAATCACTTGGGTCGGAGTCGAACGCGATGCTACCCAGCTTCTCGCCTGTGCGCATGTCTTCTAAGGGTCTCTCCCATTGGGCGTACAAACCGTTTCCAAATGCAGGGCTCAAATAGTTGTAAGGTATATGCAAGCCGAGGTCAATTTTGCGAAGCCTTCCAAACACTGTGAGTGATCTTGGTACATCCAATGCTGGACCGACTACTTCCTCTGTAGATTTTGGCATTACCACATTCTCCTCAATCGTGATGCCCTCGTGCTCGACAAATTTCAGGGTGGAAGAATACGGCTTGACGGCACGATGAAAGGATTCTACTTCTAGGCCTCTTTGAGATACCCAAGACCATGAAGGTAAGCTGGTCGCATCGCGTTTCTGTACATAAGGCTTTTTGGCTTCTTGCACGTACCAGCAGAGCCCTCTTTGGATATCTTCTTTCCACAATCCAGCCAGGTAGGTGCAGCCATGGACAGCGGCCATGGCTCTTGCTAGGCCAGCGATTGCTGGTAAAGCGTCAGTAACATAGGTCAGAGCTCTCATGTTGTATTTCGCGGCCATTGAGAACCAGAGGTCGAACAAATCCATGCGCCGAGTAGGATCTGGGTGCAGCTTGGAGTCGTCTCTCTGTATACACCTGCGGAATTTGTTGACGAATCCATCATTCATCCAGCGCTCGTGAATAGGTCTGAAAATAGTAAGGCCTTCAGGGTCATGAGAACCTGGAGGTTCCTCTCCTGAAGGATGAGATTCTGACAGGTAACCACATAAGCATCGCCAGCGAATCTGGCGGTTTTCGAACATCAGGCCGCGGGTTGCCATAAGTTGTTCTTGGAGCACCCTGAAGGAAGTTAGGCACGGAAATACTCAAGGTTTGAAGATCTGACCAGCCGCGCTCATACAGAGGCTTTTTTGTGGGTTTCTCATGGAGAGTAAAGTACGCTGCTCCTTCTGCTGTGTTATCTTCCAAGGTGGTCTTAATCTTCAGCTTGCATGGCTTGACCCATCTGGGGTCTCTCATGGCCTCAAGTCCAGCATCTGCGCTCTGGCCAGCCGCGGCGAATATCGTAAGTGTCGAGGTTCGAAATATTTGATCCATTCTGCCAATCTCTGATACAACTTCATCTGGACTGTCCTGACAAATGCATAGCGCATCAATCCAAATCCATCTGAAGCCAAGAAATCTAGCCACAAATATTGCTTCCTCGAAAGTTTTGGGTAGATTTTTCAATGGAATACCATCATCCGTGTGCTGATCGAGGTTCTCCCTCAAGGTGAAATACTTGCGACCCGTGCCCCACATATAGCTCAATGTGACATACTGCTCCTTGCGGTTTCCACCCTCCCTCAGCAGAGGCTTCATGGGATCGCTGATATCGATGATTCGATTCGGGAGTATGCCTTCAATTTGAAAATCGGTGCATATTTCATGCTCACGCATGCAGGATCGTAGCCAGAACGAAGCAAGGAACATGTTCGAAAAGGACGTAGTTGAAAGGTCCATCCATGGAGAACAGATGTTCGAGCCTACATCAAGAGAGCTTTGAGGGAAAATGCTATAACCCAACTCTGCAGTGGGCGCGAGACCATTATCGAGAGCCGGAATCCAAGCTTTGTAAGAGAATCTTTCAGTTCCCAGAGATTTTGCATTCTCGCAATCTGTTAGTGAGCTGAGGGCCGCCTCGGGAAGTCCTGGCTCTGTAAGCTGGTGCCGCTCACCAGGTTGCTACCTCCTCACCGGATAAATCATAATGTACTGTCGAAGCCGTACAATGATCCTCGCATCGCACAGAGAAAATTGCTCTCGTGTATCGAGGCTCAAATTTGCTCTTTTGAATGATCCTCTTTTCCATTTCCATAAACAACTTATCCGGAGGAAACTTCTCGAAGACGACCTCGCTCTTCGCAACAGAGCGCCCTTCACGGCTTTTTGAGTAGGTGTACCCTTCGCCAAATAAGCGATCGAATATCATTGCACAAAAATGGCATCCATGCTGACTGGATTTCTCTAAGGCATGCCTGTTTGGTTGATGGAAGTAGAAGAGCCTGTCTGTCTTCTGCCAGCTTTCAACTGCCAGCAGTCGTTCCGGCTCTTGTTTTATCAATTCGCAATCCTCAAGTCGGCGAAAATGAATATTGCTGCACTTCTCACACAACATGTCGCTCGGGTGGAAAGACTCTGTAGATGGAGCGACGATTGCAAAACAGCATCAGGTGAGATGCAGGTTGGAGGGGAAGCCAGCTCGCTAAGCAGTCGAGGCGCAGCAAAAGCAGTGGCTCAGAGCAGTCTGAGCTGCGTCTGCAGTGCCAGGCAGCATCAGAAATCAGAACGCTTGCAATGTGGCCGATCCTATTCAATACCTGAATTGTCTATCTCTAATGCCACTTGCCTGATCATGCATCACGCTTGACCGTCTCTCCTGTATCATCCTTCTGGCCAGCCTTCTCGCTCTGTTTCGCTCCCTTCTCCAGAATCTCATCTGCCAATCGCTGCAAATAGAAGTTACTGATATCCGTTGGCAAGCTCTTAAATGCTCTCACAATTTTTTCGACATCCCGCCTTCCATTCTCGTAGCCCTTCACGTCGCGATTTCCATACACGTCCCTCCCCGCCGCATATTCAGTATCGTTCAGACCTTTCCAGAACACATTTACTGCAACACTCACACCCTCATTCGGCGTCGCAGTGTGGCTCCACATCGGCGGAATGTACAGTACGTCGCCCGGTACCAGAGTCGCTACGTGGGGGTGAAGTTTAGGATTGCGGCTGAGAGCAGAAAGTGGGAGCGATGATGAGGATGCGCCGGGCGGGTAGGCGAGATGCGAGACGTCGGATGGTGGGTAAAGTGTGAGTGTCTTCGTGCCCGAAATCTGCGAAAGAATGTTGGGGTGAACATCATAGTGCAGCCACAAGCTCACCGGGCCACTAATGCGCAGTGGGCTACTGTGATACGTAGTGTCGTTAATGACAGAGCGACAGACAGACGGTATCTGGAAGTCTTGGGCGATAGCGGGAAAGTCATCTTCAAGCTTTGTGGGCAGCTTGTTGGGTTGGGTACTCGAAATAGCCCTTAGATAGGATGGTGCACCGCCACTGATGCTGTTGAAGAAAGTTGATACGCTGCGCTTCTCGTAAGTGAAGTTCTTGGTGCCAAAGGTCATGGCAGAAGAGCTGCACTCGTGGACGATCAGCTCTCGATCAGAACCAAGCTTGGATTCGAGGTAATCAAGCGTCCACAGCTCAGTGCAGGGACCGATGTCAAGACCAGTGATAACAGCAGGCTTGTACGCAGCTACTATAGCAGAGAAGTCTTCTGCACTCTGCGCATGTACCCGGGGAATATCTCGTGACCTTGGGCCCTTCGTGGCCTTCTTACCCTTCGGCTGAGCTTTGCGCATGCTTTGCTCGGCTGGGTTCGGTTCGGATGGAGTGGCTTGCAGTTGAAGCGGTTGCCATGACTTCGTTTCCGTCTCACCAGGCGTAAGGAGAAGATAGTGGTCGTTCCAAAATGAGCCCATTGAGAAGCAAACAGCGCCACCGCCCGCCACTACAATCTCTTTTTGAGACACTGCGCTTACGCCTGCGCCAACGAGTAATGGCCAATATGAGGGTAAGTGGATCTTGGGGTGCTGAATATTAATCCCTGTAGCACTATACGTCAAGAGCATAAATTCGTCTGCCAGACTGACAATCCCCAGCTTTGAGACACCTCCAATAAGAAGCATCCCGTCTCCCCAGGGCATCAGGCTGGCACCGATCCGTGCATGGGCGGGGCCTGTCGAGCTACTTTGGACGTTGTTGGTCATGTCTCGGAAACTTAGACGTGGTGTTGCTGTGCCTGAAAGTGACCACTCCCATACGTCGTCTAAAACTGTGCCGCATGCACCAATGCCCCCGAGCAGCAACCCACGAGTCTGTGCCGGCTGTGCCGCATCCAAAGCAGACATTGCGGCACCAAAACGTGCTGGTGGACGCGGACCGTCAACGGGAATACTGTGCCAGCCGTTGATGGGCGTCCACAGGAACCAGTCGTTCAGTACTGCGCCGTTGCTGGACTTGCCGCCAAACACCAAGACGCCCGAGCTCTGAGACACGTCGTATGACATGGTCACCGAGACGGCAGAGTGCCTGTAACGTGGTGTAGGCATGTCGTCTACTGCAGACCACTTGCCCTGGCTCATCAACCAGCAATCGGCCAGTGCCTGAGCAGGAGATGCCCGACCGCCTACCAACAGTGCGCTAGCCTTGCTGATCGACGTGATTGTGTGGCACATACGCGCTGAGGGCTGCAGTTCCGCTTCAGCCTGGATCTGGCACTCCGCATTGCCGCGACCAAGTGCGCTAATGCTGGAGAGGCGGTTCTGCGGTCCTTGTCCTCCATGAACGGCAACAACGTCCTCGTCAAGGGCGCAAGCGGCAGTAAAGCGCCGTGGCGTCCATGCAGTGTCGGTAGGTAGTTCAAAGGCTTGAAGCGAAATTGCTGTTGGTTCTGAGTCTGGGTCAAGTTGCGCAACGGAAGAATTGGCACTGCTAGCTGATGGAGCTGCTGTCCCTACCACCGTGTTGGACGCGACCAGTACTGAGTAGTGGGCGCAAAACAACGCAAACTCTTCCCATTCGTCGAAAGGTTCGATCTCGTCCACTTTCTTGCGAAGGGATGGCGGAGTGAACGAGTCGTCAGACCATAGATCCCACAAATTGCGAGCTAGTGATAGCGAAGGCCAACCTGCATCAAGGAACCTTGACGACTGTTGAGCTAGTGTCTGATATTGCTTGACCGAGTTGATCGATGCATGTAATTTGTCAAAATGCGTCAACATGGTGTGAGCAAAAGGGTGGTCCGGACCTTGTGGAAGGTATTGCTCTAAAACGCAGAAGCGAGCTGTCTAGTATCAGCACATCCTTTTCAGTATTAGGGGTAACTACTTACAGGACTCGAAAGTATTTGCCCACTGTATGAGCTTATTCGCATCTAAAAGAGGCATGTAGGTGACGCTCACTTCAGCCACGAACAAGATAGACGAGTTCACTATGTCGAGTTCGTTTCTCAGCGTCTTCTCGAGTAACTGCAGATGCCTGAGATCACATCCTATTGCCATGTACTGTCCACTTCGCACACGGACAGGTGCTTCTGCTGGACGTAACCCCGTCTTGAGCAGAGCGTCTCGGAGCAGGCTTTTGGCAAATACGACATCTCTCTTCTTGTCGATCAACTGGGGATAGTCTACGTCAACGAAGGTAGCTTTCTCAGTGAGTGCTGGATATCTGTGCCAGAACTGAAAAGGAAGTGGATCGCTTTGGAGTCGTAGTGGTCAGTGCTCGGTTGTGCTGTGGTGTTGGTAGCAGACATCTTACTCACTATCCACATCCAAGATTCACCACCACCTTCTTGCCGTCATCCTCTTCGAGAAATCGCTTGACGACTTGCTCGATAGCATGCATACGCAGCCAATATCCACGGTTGATGAGTGGATTGCGGCGAACATATTTTGGAGCAAACGGCTCGTAGAAGTCCGGCTCGTTGCTCAGGTACAGCTTGGAAACGCATCTTTTCGACACGATACTGCTGTCATTCGTCTAGACCATGAGTGTCAGGCCTTGGCCAGAAACGAAACATCCTGGCAAAGTCTCTCACATGGATGATGTCTTCGTCTCGCTTCTCCACTTTCGACCTCAAATGGCCTTTGCGTTTCACTGCGCCATCTGTAGGCATCTTCTTCGATCTTGGTCTGGCCGACATGGTTGCTGCAATGGGAAAATCCACGGTTCGGTGACAGCAATTTTTGGTTGGCTCCAGCCACACGGCGCCACACTGCGGCGGGGCAGAACCCTGGTGCAGCACGCGAACCGCCGCTGATCATGCATCACTCGGCCTACGATTGCCTTCAAGGCTGCCGGTGACTGCGGAAACGTACACATGTTGCTCCTGTTGCGTCACTTATTCCAGTCGGCCGTTGCTCCTACCTACCGTCGCCCATAGCGCAAGATCTCGGCCGTCTTCACTGTCCAAGCGCAACAGTTCTTGACGATATCTCCCTTGGCTGTGAATACACACACGACAGCAGCGACCATGGGGTCTATGAACTTTGTGACCTTCAACCAGGACCACAGCCATCTCGGCGTCGGTATGCGACAGTAGGAAATCCCGACTTGCAGCTCTGACGTCTTTACAGGTACCTCCAACGGCTACCGCGTGTACACCACCGACCCTTTCAACAAGCAATCTGAGTCTCGTGAGGGCGATGTCTCGAGCCTGGAGATGCTGTTCTCCACCTCCTTGGTGGCACTCACGTTGTCTCCAAGAGTGCTGCGCATACAAAACACCAAGGTCGTACGGCAGTCTGTCTGGCGGTGCATAGTACTGACTCTGCGCAGAGGCACTCGACCATCTGCGAGATGACGTTCCGTACTGCGATTCTTGCGATGCGACTGAATAGAAAACGACTTGTGGTGGTGTTGGAGTCAGAGTTGTACATCTACGACATCAGCAACATGCAGATGCTGAAGACCGAGAAGACCTCCCCCAATCCTAACGGTAGGTTGCGCACTCTAGGTCTGCAGTGATCCTGCTGACAGACGCAGCTATCTGCGCGCTATCCGCGTCATCCGAAAACAACTACCTCGTGTACCCGCTTCCCACGAAAGCCGCACCGAACACCTTCCAGCCCCCATCGCACGCGCCTCCCAAAGCAGACCATGTTGCGCCCAGCAGCGGTGAAGTCCTTATATACGATGCCACAAAGATGGAGGCTGTCAATGTGATTGAAGCACACAACTCTCCCCTCTCGTGCATAGCACTCAACAATGATGGAACACTTCTGGCCACAGCTTCGGAGAAGGGCACCATCATTCGTGTCTTCTCTATCCCGGATGCACAGAAGCTCTACCAGTTCAGGAGAGGATCTATTCCGTCCAGGATCTATAGCATGTCATTCAACTCGACCTCCACACTGCTCAGTGTCTCGTCGGCGACCGAAACCGTTCATATCTTCCGCCTGGGCACACCGAATACAAGCCGCAGCAACAGCGTGTCCTCTGGCCCCAATAAACCGGCTTCGATCACTCGTGGGCGTAGCAGTAGCCGTGCAAGCGAAGAAGTACCAGACGAGTTCGGGGACAGCCTGGGAGACATACCAGCCCCGGAGCGCAAGGCCCTTAACCCTACTTTCGGCAGCTTGATACGGCGGACATCACAGACAGTCGGAAAATCATTTGCTGCGACGGTTGGTGGCTACCTGCCAAGCGCTGTAGCTGAGATGTGGGAACCTTCGCGCGACTTTGCATGGGTCAAGGTACCCAAGTCGCCTAACAGCTCCTCTTCTGGTCCTATTCGGACCGTGGTTGCCCTCAGTAACAATGGACCTCAGATCATGGTGGTCACCAGTGAGGGCAACTACTACGTGTTCAATATCGATCTAGAGAAGGGAGGCGAGGGAACGCTGTACAAGCAATACTCGTAGGTGGCGCACTTTGCTCCGAGAACCAACTGGCTAACTATGGCAGACTCCTTGAACCGAATGAGCTTGCGTCAAACAGCATGCAGGATTATGCCGACTAGGTGTCGCGACTTCCGCTCTGTTGTGGATGAGGCGGTAGCTAGTTTTTCCTTTACTTTGTTTTTGCATGGCAACCGGCGTTGGCTTGACCAAACCACATTATTCCCCTGGGCTTGAGCATAGTTCGCCTACTATACTTCTCTAATAGCATCTGTGTGCGACGTTTCACAACCTCAGCTATTGGAGCTGCGGCTTGCGGCTTTCTGCGTTGTCAGCGCGAACGGGGCGATGATGTCATTACTCTGCATCGCACATGTGCCCACTGCCTTGAAATGCTCGACTTGGGCGCATATTGTCAAACTGCCATTGATTCTTGCGGGCTGCCGTGGTCCTTTGCTCACGCGTCACTCAGTATTACACCGCGTATCGATCGCCGTTTCGTGTCAAGCTGCACGTCGTGCGTGCGGAAGGCCCGCCGCAGCAGGGATGCGCTTGCCCCGCAGCCGTCCGCCTCTGACCTCATTGGTGAATAATTGTATGATTCGCGGTGCTGCTGCCTCCGCCGCTACCGCTCTACTGCGACAGCTTCAATGGCCTAGTCGCTATATAGCTCTATGACACCCAGTCATTAGGTAGCCTGCAACAATTGATTTCAAGACATCTCACCATGGTCAACCCCAATACGACCGGAAACCCGCTGAGCGCAGGCTCGCTCGCGCTGTTCATGGCGACAGCCCTACCCCGAGGCGAGGACGCGAAGATCAAGAACGGCACCGAAGCTGTCGCCCTCGCAGTGCATGCAGGCATGTTGGCAGTGGGCTTCAGACTTCATGGGATAGGTGAAGACGAGAAGACTGGTGAGTACATGAGACAAGCATATCCATACGAATATCTCATACATGTTATTCTCTTACATTTCCGGTCCTCATGCTCAGACACTCATAGAATCGTATGCAGACGCCGAGAACCCAAATCCTTTACCCAAGACATGGAACGCCTCCAGTCTATATACATTCCGCTACAAGCACGCACAGTCCGCCATGGATTACCACGTCAACGTTCACAAGCTGGGCGGTAAGGCGGCCGTCTCTGCGATAGCTATCGGGGATGACAAGCCGAAGAACTTCGACGTCACAACCAAAGAGTACCTCTCTGAGTCCATGTTACCTCTGAGCATCCCAGAAGACGTTTCGACCGAAGATGCTGCCAAGAAGCTGATGGGCCTCTTTATCTCGTCTGGGCGCCTGAACGACCTTGGTTCACTCCTTAAGATCAGTGTGATCCAAAAGCTGGCACCAAGCCTGCAAAAGCCCGGTTATGAGGAGGATAGTGGCGCATCCAGAACACAAGAGGGCGCAACCAGGGGCGACAACTCCGCACCCCATCCTTCACATCCACAGAATCCCCGGCAGCCTGAAGACCCTGAGCCAGCGCGCCCATACCCTTTCAACGATCCTCTGGCCGTACCGCGCCAGCCAGGGAGACCACTACCAGAGCCCATACCCGGATTCGAGGACGAGTACGAGGTCAATCGTCCCCCTCGGGGCGGCCTGCGAGACGACAGGTACCCCGTTGGAATTGGCCACGACGATCTGTATCCACAGGGCCTTGGACCCAACGACCCTCTGCGCCCACATCTAGGAGGTGGTCTACCACGTCCCGGAGGAGGTTTTGGAGGCGGCATGCATCCCACATTCGACGATCCGCTGTTCCGAGGACAAGGCGGACAAGGAGGCTACGACCCCTCTGCACCACCAGGCGCGCGATACGACCCCATCGGTCCAGGTGGTGCGCCGCGCGACAACCGTGGCGGAGCAGGTCCCCGATTTCCTGGAGGAGGCGGCTTTGGAGGACCACCGAACCCATTCGGCGGCTTTGGGGGCAATGACTTCATATGAATGAGACCACGCGCAGTATCACAGTGAGGAATTGATCAGACCTGGCGGTGGGCCTTTGTGCGCTTGGCTGTCTACAACGAGCTAATCTGCTGTGTATTACGAGAGTAAATTGCTCAAATTGCTCTGAACGACACGACATAGCATTCTGCGGGTGAGCTGAATAACCCAATGAGATGATTATGCGATACGACCACGATGTAGGATACCCTACCAATGAAAGTTGTTAGCCACGACTGTCATCTACGCAGACGTGACTCTCTGAAGGTGAATTTCGTCTCTGCGTTTGACTCCATATAGCACTTTGCCAGCTCCTGGCAGACACGAAAAGTAAGAGTCAGCGCTATGGCCGGAGGTCAGCAAGCTTAGTTAGCGCACTATTTGCAGTTTCATAGGGCTTAGTATGGCTACACTACTATGGTATCTTTTTTTGACCCTTTTGCTTTCCTCTCCTTGAGTCCTTCGAAATTGCTAAATGGATACAAAGCTGGCCAGGTGTTGTACTGATGCTCTGTGTTACATACGCCTCCTCTACTAGATCAGCTCTGAGTGATAAGCACGATGCCAGTAGCAAATCTCACCAGACAACGCGACGGAAACATCTACGCAGTGGAGGTAGGACCAACTCACTGCAATGGCGCGAGTGCGGCAATCCTTTGCAAATCGTCGCTATGAGAGAAAACCTGACCATACAGCAACGAACAAGTGACTGTAGAGGTACTTATATGATGTACACTGGAGGCGGGGGCGATGGAAGAGATGCTCTTATGGAGCACCTTGGTTGCCTTGCTAATACCTCAGTCTTCCGCGTAACTCCGACATCAAGGTGCAAAAGTCCCCTTGCTAGTTGTTGGCTATGGTGTATACATCATTCTTGAACACTTCTAATGCTAACCACGCAGAGTCACTGCTCAAGCTGAGTTCGCAGGCCATAACACCCGAATCTAGGTGGCGTGAGTGCGATTCAGTACAATCATGCAGCCTACTGCGAAGCCGTGAGCTTATGAGATACCACTTGGTAGACTATGAGGCCGCAGTCACAGAGCTGCAACATGGCATTGTATGTGTCGATGCAATGCGAGTGCTCTTACCTGGCCAAAGGAAGCCCTGTCTGCCAACGACCGGAGGCTTTTGGGGTTGATACATCCATCTATATACCTTCACTCAGGCCACGACATCACGGTGGTTAAGTCCCTTTTAGCCATTAGTAGCGCTAATAGGAGCAAAAAGAACCGCCTGTCTCCTCTGATCCCAAGGCAGTCGAAAACCCCAGACACCCCAAGAGCCTGCCTCCGGCCAGAGTGGTCTTTCACTCTAGACTTAGCTATCTTACTTTTTGTGCTTTTGGTTTTATCACGGATCGAACCCACGACCTTGCCTCAGTCCTTCCTGTTGGGACCTGCGAACGGTCGTGTTTAGGCTCATACCGCTAGGCCACCGTTTCAGATGTCCTAGATTGATAGAATATAGGAGGGTTGACGGAATTATATACAGGCGGTGGACTCGTGTTTAGCGCGAATACTTCATTTTAGGAGTCGCAGTGTCGGACCAGATAATGCGAGGGAACATGACCGTAGACACATACAATTTCGATGCTCAGATGCACAATGCAGCGGCACGGCGGACTGCATGGTGGTATGGAATGGAGAAGAACGACGAAGCCACGAGTCATAGAAGCACCCACATGCCATTTGTAAGGCTTTGCGAGGCCGTTTGAGCACCTAGATGGCCATGTGTGCTGTTCCCGAGTTCAGTACGTTCAGCGACTGTGACTGTTCTAGAAGTGGGTGTGCGAAGAGGTCCTTACGAACTGGCATAAAATCTGAGATCGTTTGATGGACTTCATTTCAAAGGCTTTGATGCCAAAGTGTCGATTTTGATGGCTGGGATCATGGTCTGAATAGTGAGAGGGCTTGCTCAGGCCGTCATGGTGCGCTCCTTCGTGTCGATGCTCCATCAACACAGACTGCGTTGAGACGATTGTAATGTCGCTGGAGTTTCCTCAACCAGAATGACGATATATCTCATCTCACCATTTCACCTCAACTACTTTCTCAAGAGGAAACGTTCGGGAGCCAGATGCTTGTCAAGCTTGGCAGTGAGGTCAAGATGCTCCCCTGGTGCATTGTGATGGAAAATGCTCGGAAGCGAATGCAGATGCAGGGTCAAGGATGGTCCGGTCAACGGCTTACTACACTGCAATTGAAGAAGGGCTGAACCGTATCTCGTTCAACGTGCAGACGTTACGCGATGTCAGTGGTGTGGCTCTATTGCTGCGTCATGAAGGTGCTAGTAGGTGCTTGGCTGTCCACTGTAGCACAACCGCACATTGACCACATGGATGTCTCTCCCAACATGATCCTTTAGAACGCGTGTCCGCATTTGCCCTGTCCCTCGCTGCAGGATGTATTCTAGCCTAGCTCTTGGCAAGAGAATATCGAAAACGCTCAAACCCCACATCGGAACAACTCCTTCCGTTGATCGTGAGCTGCGAAAGGAACTGCCAAGCTGAGGGACGATGGCCTACCCGAATTGGTCCAATGACGCGGGCGATTCGATGAGCAGGTGCCGAAGAGGGTATGCGTGGGCTTCACTGACATACCCTTAAGAGCAAACAAGACCAAGGACATTGTATAATTGCGTCGTGGCTGGTGAGACTCTGGATGTGCAGGATTCACGAAGCAAGCACAGTCTTCGTTTGTAGCTTCCATCGCACCTACCACAACCACGAGACCTGCATTCCGAAAGTGAGGCTATTGCCCACACCAGATTGAAGCTGTGCGTTTGAGATCATCGCTCGCGTATTGAGAATCTTCCTTGCGTTACTCATCCTCCCCACATTTCAACCCAACTCACCTTCTCGATTGAGGCATCCCTTGTTTTCCTGTGCTGCCACGAGGCTCGTAGACCTTGCCATGCGACGTTTCAGTCCTATTCTGACCGCTCCCCTCTCCCATCGATGCTCGTACATAATCACGTACCCACCTGGCTTTGACCTCGCACACCTAATCCGTCTTTTGCGATTGTCTCGTGAGGAATATCGGCCCCAGATGCGTGCGCCCTGATTCGCAAGAAGACTTAGAAAGGGTGCCCTTCAAGATACGGGGTCTAGTCTCGACAAGTGAAAAAGCAGACGCGTAGGATCGCCTGCCCTTGTTGACGTGTGAGAGCGGGAGCGCCAGTGTGGGTGAAGACCAGCTCCGTTTGTTCCAACCGCAATCCTTCAATGTGAATCTTGACCCTACTGCACCCCATCGCAAATGTGAAAGTAGTGAAGAGTGACGGGCAATCAATGGTAACCACAAAGCCCTCATATTGGAGAGGGTGACCTTGCAGGTCCTGCTGTGCGGCGTGCTCTGATCATGAACACAGAACGATTCCTTCCCGAAGTCCAGTTGCGAGGTACATCTAACATGACCTTCGGAGGTCGGCGGTCAGTCCACATGCCGTGACTACCGAGAGAAGGACGGGATAGGCTGTCTTGAGTGGTAATGACCCTAATGAAGGTGGAGCAGTGGCGCGATGATGTTCGAGGCACCGTGGGAAGAAGGCGTTACGCCTGTCGCACGGAGGATAAGCAGCCCTGCAGCGATGCCCCAGCAGAGATCGACGGTAAGGCTTCAGTATCGTTCTAAGGAAGCTACGACGATGGCTGTACCTTGACGATCAGATCGCTCGGTTGCTTTTCTTCTAGTGGACTAAGGAAATGAGATAACGTTTCTCCTTGGTATATTTGGGAAGTTTGTCCGCGGCATCCAGCTTGCCAAGTACCACAGAGGACTTGAGACCATCTGCCGAAGATGGTACGTTAAACCCAGACGATCATAAACCGTTACTAGAATCGAAAATGGGGCAAGGGATTCATGGCAGTGACGCTAAATCCTCAGCAATATCGTTAGCTTCCATGAACAAACATGGTGGCACTGTCTCCCCTCAGTGGTTCGCGAGATCACAGAGTGGAGACTGTTTGTTGCGTTTCGAGATCTGATGGATGGCTGCGCCATAACGGTCAGCACGGAGCAAAGAGAGCCCTAGAATGATCGTTGCGATGTGCATTTTAAGGTAAGTCAGTCAATCTTATCAGCTAGGGCTGCCATGCATACCATGCATTGTGGAGACTCTCGGGGATTGTAGGCTGCAGTGCGCACCATTGTCTACCCAGAAAATCAGAGATCGTGAGTATTCCTGAGTCAGTCGCAGCTGTCAAGGGCATCTGTTCTTTTGTGCAACGTTAAGTAAAGACAGACAGCAGGTTCCGTATCACTAATCAATTGAGAGAACAGAATAGAGCGTGACAACGATACCTTGCGCACAAAGCGCAGCTGTGTGAAACTCGCGTCGGTAAGACGGGTCGCGATTGCAGCCTTTCCTGTATATCACACAAGTCAGCCTAGCACTGTGCGCATTGTGGGCTCAAATTCCCGGGGAATTGGTATTTTCGATACTTTACGGTCTCAAATGAGCATGCTGAAATTGTCGAGGATCCGCAAGAGTCATGTCCCGCGGATCGATGACTACTATTGTCATGATCTGTAGGCCAGTGCCACGGGCCGCAAAAGTGGCTGTCAAAGGTACGCTGCGCGAGCCATCAATCTTACTGCTGATATGTGGAGAATTTATACGAGAGAAAGATTGCATTGCGATTTCAGGTCTCCTGGGAGAAACCTCGACGAGCAAAGTGTTCGCCACTACAGCATAGATGATTCCAGGCGGTGGATCTTTGATGTTCATGGAAAAACCCTTGCCGGCAAATTCCAAGAGCCCTACTCATCGGCCTGTGCTCCAAATGTGAGGGCCTGCCCGAGCAGCGTTAGCATGATTGGTCGGGGAGATCGTTGTCGCTCCCGCGACAAGTGATAAAGGGAATTTCGGAACACCAGCTTTGCTGTGGAGCCAGACTGAATACCCACCAACGGTAACGCTGCCATGCCCATGCATTGCCGTGGCAAGGTTGTTCTCGCAGTTGAGCAATTGTATGCGTGGATGTGTTCGTGGAGTGTTTGAGGTCGCCAGTGTACGAAGATACACGATTACAATGCTGACGAACACCAAACCGCTTACGCCCCGCAGCGAGAATCCTGGCCATCGATCTTGACAGCTCCGCAGGGCTTGAGGAGCACAAGCCACGAACCATCGGTCCCTTACCCTGCTTACGCAGGGCTTACATGCACCCCAGTACTGGTGGCTCGGAAAGAATATGCTAATGATCCCTTTTCCCCACGTTCAGACATGATGACAATCATTTCAAATTGGAGGCTCGAAAGGGTGTGCGAAATTTTCCGGACAAGATGTAGGAGTAAAAAGCTCAAAGTTACCGCGCATTGAAGCAGTGAACCATATGAGCCGGGGCGCTTGGATAAATGTCGTCAAAAGTGTCTGCAGGCAGCACTAACATGCACCGGCGCGGCTACGAAGCAAGGGTCCAACGTTGGTCGCCTGCTGGCGGCTGCACAGCGTCTGGCTCGGTTCGTTAACCGATCACACCAGAAACTCACGCGCTTTGAGGCGGGTTTCTACAAATTGAGTCCCGATACAACATGGAGTGTTTGGTTGCAGGGTCTTCGCGTTTTAGGTAGCACGCGTCCAGATGCTAGTCTAAGATGTTAGGAATAATCAGAACTGTAGAAGCTCCACACAGCATTGCCATGCTGGGCAGCGTCTGCGAGCAGATTGCGGGGATCAACCCTTTGCCCAAGTGCCCCGTCGTCGAAAGGCCGCCGATGCGCTTGACAGTGGTACTGAGTAGCCAGCGGAAACGAGCGCACATACCGTCGATGCAGCGCGATGTCTGGTTGCTATACAAAGAAAGGTCGTCACTTGTCGATTGTGTCGACCTGACGCATGGAGCCGTTTGTGGAGTGATGAGACGGTTGTCAAGCTGCACCAGACCCGGCTGATCGCACGATACTTCTGCAAGATCTTGCGCTCGCTACTTGCATACCATCGTCTCCAATTGCGGTGGTATGCATAATTGGTTTGCGCACGCAATTGCTTGAAAGCGTGAGGCTATTGGAAATGGCGCTCCACGGTATCTCTGACCATCTTCATCTTGCTGTAACTCAAGGGCCCACACTCGAGAGGTGAGGCGCGAGTTTGGAGCAATGATGGTCAATCGGTTCGCGCGCAAAATGCGTTTTTGAGTCATGATTTCAGAACCGAATACCAATTGTTGAATCACTTTCGCTGCCGAGCGTTGTGGGCAGGCCAATGGATAGCCCTTGAACTTGCAAGCAACCCACATCAAAACTTCATGAGGCGAGTATAGAACAGCGATCATCGCTGTGCGTGAATCAGGAGACTTTTATCAGAAACAGGCAGCAAGCAGGACGAGAACAGCGGATGTGGGTGGAACTACTAACCGGTCTTGCGGATCCATGATGGATGCTCGACTAACAGAGCAGGAAAGGGATTGCCGAGGGCTGGCGCTGCGCTGTCATTTGCAGTAAGTATCACAGGGCTCTGCTAGTGGAGACAAGTCCGAGAGAAAATGGACCATTGGATATCGTGCTTCACAGTGGTGGTGAGCATGAGAGTAACTGCATTCTCGGTGGAGACGGAGTAATCATTGCAGCTCCGGCCCGAGCGAGCCAAGAACGCGTATTCGGAGGGAGCAGCGCGTCTGCAGGACCGGTGAGACATCGAACACAAATCAAATACCAAGCCGTGTATGGTCGCCAACGCGACCATCGTCACAGCCCGCTTAAGATCACAGTCATGTGAGTCTGGACGCCATCTGCCTGTTCGGCTTCCGTGATCCTTGTCGAGATCAATCAGGAAATCAGGAGATGATCCGTGAGAAGCGTGTTGGTCTACTCGGCTGCAGCGACGTAAATGGGCAGCTCGTTGGGGCCATAATAGCGTTCGAGCGGGGTGCAATCAAACCCACAGTGCTGGGTCAGGCAGAAGATGAAGGGTGTCGCAGCCATCATGCAAGACTGAGACAGAGTGGCCCAAAGGAAGCAACATGCGTCAACGATTTGCTCAAACCGACGAGATGCTAGGGTGCGATGTCGAGAGTACGAAGGTTATGACCTCGGGAGGGCCGTGACGTGCTGTGCGTATCCGCCAGCCGCTAAGACTGCGGCAGAATGAGCCGATGTAGCCCCGACGCGACGACGTAGGGAAGGAAGGGAAACAAGGCCAGCGGCCCATCTTCCGCTAAGCGCCCCGTAGAGACACTGCGACTGGCCAGAAGAAGGCAAGTGCGATCTGGGACGGCCAGCTACCAAACAGTGTGAATCTCATTGCTTCTGAGTGCAAGGGACCGCTCATCTGGGCTTGCAACAGCCGCCGTCTGCAGCTACTGCAAGGCCATGGGAATAAACACAGAGGGTGGTGTACTTAGCCTCAAAAGAGCTCTTGCGCTTAATCGCTCTAGAGTGGCACGGCATGGCCGCGGCGCTGTGAGCGTTTTGTTGCCAATCACGGCGTGGCTTCCATGTGAATGCTACAGGCATCGTGCAGATTTAAGCGCCTGCCGCTGGCGATGCCTCGTTGTGCCATCCGAAGACGTCCTAGTTCGTCGGGCATGCGTCTCTTGGCACGCATACAGCAGCCACTCCGCGGACCCACGACCGCATGTGCGAAAAACGGTTTGGGGGTTAATGCTTGACGTTGTGCAGGACAGACTCCACCATCGTCTCGAGCTAACATATGGCGCCCTTTTGATGTCCGACAAGCATGTGGATAGGTCGTGTTGGACGGATCCGAACGGAGATAGGTTATGGAACAAGGTACGTGGAACATCGATTTTCAAAACTATGCTATGCAAAAATGTAAAATGCCACCCAATGATTGCAGCTCAAAAAATCAAAAGCCACACCAATGCTACAATGTCAAGGCACAGAACGCTCAGATGCTACCGCCCACGCTTTCAAACAATGCTTCAGACAGAATTCCCTTCTACAAACTCGACCTGTAACGCACTTCCCTGCGATGAGGACAGCCGTCTAACTCGTGTCTGGTACGGCATTAGTGGCTGGCGCCGAGTAGAGAATAGTATTTGCTTACCTGTGGCGTGTGTCTTTTCGTGCAAACACTTTTGAGCACCCAGAACAGAACTGGTCTTTGGTCTTGAAATGAACGCTCTTGAGGTGTCTGTCCAGATCTGTTTTGCGCACAAAAGGCCTCTGACAATCCCCATAATGGCAGACATGGGGCTTCTTCCGGTCCGCCTTGTGAGTCTCCAAATGCTGCTTGTAGTTGTATGAACGGGCGAATCCCTTCTTGCATGGTACGCAAACAAATGCAGCATCGTTGACCTTTGTGGACTCTCGTTTGATACGAGGGCGACGTACGGAATGTGTGGAGACTTGCGGAAAGCTTGTGGGTGAAGATGAGTTCTGCTCGTGGTATCTAGAAGTGTCGTCGTGATTTCCGTACTGCGTTGTGGGCAGAGGTCCAAGACTGTCCACTCGAGAGGCAGTGTAAGAAGGTTCATACGACAGTACGGTACTGCTCAGTCTTTCGGGCGCAACGGTGAGGGTATGAGGACGCGATGAACTTAATGTTGGCCCGCTATGTGCGAAACGTGCATCATGAGGCCATCCGTGACCTCCGAGGCTGACGGCTCCCATGCTGTGGTTCAGATCATGGTAGGAGTTATTAGGGCCAGCCTGAGAGTACACAGGTAAGACGGAAGTGGACGACACTGATCGAGGCGACAATTGCGCACTGTTCCAGGGCTGTGGAGATCGAATGATGGGATGTTCGAATGCTCCTGATGCATAGGGATCCGCAAGAGCGTGTGTCATCATGGGAGACGCGCAAGTGGAAACGTGATTTGACCAGCAATCCGAGGGCGATGGCGAAGGAGGGAGGGTTGTGTGCACTTGATGGTGGTAGTTGTATAGTCCCAGACCCTGTGGCTCGTTTGACAAGGAATCATGCCGACTCGGGGATGGGTAAGCAGCCTCAAGCAAGGAGTCGGATCTCGATGCATGGGTCTGATAAGGCGAATTGAAAGGAGGTGTGGGCTGCTCTGCGTAATGCATGGTGACAAAAGGTCGCTGCCAGATAGTCCAAAAATGATGATTGCGGAATGTGGACTGTCGTTTGACCGAATAAAAATCTATTAGAGGTGAAGGTGGATAGTTGTTTGAGTGGTGTCTGAAAGTGACTTTCACTGTAGGGCGTCCAACCGCTGAATTATATCTGCACGACGTAGGTGGTGAAAAGGCTCCACAACGCTAAGATCGGATATAGCTTTGCAGTGCAGTGGCAGTGTCTTCTCGAAGCAAGCCGTTCGGACTGTAGGCTTTTGAAGGATAAGGCAGACACGGAAATTGCCCAGTGAAGGAAAGCCATGGGTATGAGCATGGGCACGAGGGTTCCAGCCGCGACGCGGCAGCGCCTGTTAGCGGCACAGGATCATGTTCCTGTGGAGGGCTGAGGGGTGCAAGAAGAGTAGTGCAAATTATGCAGGCCACACCCCAGCACAGATGGCGCGACCAGGATGGTTCACTAGGGTGCCATTGTGTCGGGACCAGCCAGGCGGGCCGACCAAAACAGAATTGTACCGTAGTCTAAAGCGCGAAACGAAGGGTGAGTGCGGTTGATTCCTTGGGTTGGTGCTTGTGCTTTGATGGAATTCGCCAGTGCGCATATGGTTCGTCACAACAACGGTTTAGCTCGGTTGGCTGTTGCCTTGACGTCTCGTCCGGACTTTACCCAACGCACCATTTTGGATTTGCTATCAAAAGGCCGATTAGGTACAGAAATGCATGTGCTGCGGAACACCCTAAGCGCCGGCCATCAAGCGACCTCGCTTGCCCCGCGCTGTTCCTGGAGCTGAGAAACAATAGCCGTTAGTGCCTCAACTTGTGCGGTGAGGTTGATGACGAGGGCTTTCAATTGTGCATCGGGTTCGGCCTGTCCTACACCCATCTGAGCTCGACTTGTGGAGTGAGCTCGTGATGCATTGTTTGACGTTGCCTGGAGATCTGCTCTTAGCAAACGTGGTGAATTCACTGCCAACCGCTGAGGTCTCTTCGATGATGTAGGTGTCTGTGGTCCACTCAATGACAAGGGACCAGAGTCACACCGCCGATACATGTCGAGGTGCTCAAAGACCCAGATGACCCCAACGACCGGTAGATGTGTGGCCTTGAGAAGCACGATGCGGGCACTCCGTAATTTCTCTGACGGCAGGATCAGCCGGAAAGGCCGTATGCACAACGGAATAAGGTTCTGATGCTGTTAGCCTTGCACTTGTCACAGTAATCAGTCTCATGGCCGTGGTATGATGTTGTTGGTGAACTGGCCCACATCCACTAGGGAGCCTGAGCGGCACCGCGAGGCTCATCACTGTACTATTACAAAGTGCTCCATGCCTTGCCAACTAGCAGGGAACCCACAAAATTTCGTTGGCCCCCATTATGGTTGGACAACATGGTCGGCATCGTTTGCATGGCCTGAGGCTATGCTTTCGGCCAAATTGGCGGCCCGGCGCTTAGGGCACGTGTCACAGCTTGGGAGGAACGGCATATGGAAAAATAACTTACAAGTGGTGGAAGGAAGTATGTCAGACGATTCGACGAAGATGCCTCGAGGACGTATACTGAGTATCTGTGTTTGTCCTTTGTCAGTATTTATCAAGCAGATACATAGAACCAGAGGTGTACGGACATGAAGAGGTACTCATCGCGGGCGTGCTCGAGAATCTGTCCAATTGTCAGTCAAACTCTAATTCCACTTTGACTTCAAAGCTAAGAAGACGTGTCCGTCTATTTTGAACAATGAAGCCTACGGAACAAGGACAGCTCGACCGCCCCTCTCTTAGTGCGCCATGGGCGTGCGGGTGTAACGATCGACGAAACAAGGTGGGACAGTTCAGCAACTTCTAGGCCAGAACGAAACAAATGCTTTGAAGGCTGTGTTTTCCAATAATAATGAAGGCTGTGCTGATGGCATAGATCGCCTTCACCTGTTGACCTATTTCCGGGGCGTAGGCGCCGATATTGAATAATGGAGCAACGAGAGCCAATGAAATTTTCAGAAAGTACCTTGCTCAGAGAATTACTCAGTAGAGAGATCAGACTAGTAATCAGAAGGATGTTCGTCAAAATAATGAAAATCAGCTGCGTCCTTAGTCAGCGTTGCGATATTGTAGTCTCTCTCGGAAGTCAGACCATGACAGGCGGGCCGAAGAAGGGTGATCTTGACGTGTTAGCAGTAGAACCTCGAATTTTCAGTCCCTCTATCTACTTACATATCCTGAGCGACATCTAAATTGCACTTTTATCAGCAAGAATGCCCATACGTAGTCTTGTTCTGTGCACTTACCGAAGCCGAGGTAACTTGACCTGTTTGAGTCTGTCAAATCGTGAACATCGCTACTAGAAGCAGATTACTCACCCAAAGAAAACTTTGATTAGTATCCAGCTCTGTAACAGGCATCTTAGCATTGCACACGCAAGCTACATACTTGAGACTTACCATCTCCTGTGGCTTGAACTTATCTCGAGCCAGCATAACGAAGGTAGTAAGGAAGCCTACAGAGCACAGGTCAGCATACATTTAGTGTTTACCTGGGAGAAAACGGGATTGAATACCTAGATACAATATCAGGACGAGCGACAAGAACTTAACGAAGTCCTTCGTCTGTTATGTGTCAGACATGTGTGTGTAGTGTTGGGTGTGATCGCTTTACCATTTCTTTCAGACAGGGTATCTTGAATGCTGTCAGTATTCTCGGTTCGTAGCAAGGTGATACTTGACTTACAAGAGTTCCGAAGTAAGGGTTCAGACTCAGCAAAGAAAATATCCTTGGCACGAGAAAGAGTGCTTCTAATCCGAGTACGTCATATGCAAGTTCAATGGTATCTTTGTCGCCAGTTGCAAAGCTCAGTATCCTGAGAACACAAAAGGCCATTCCGACGACGACGATACTGATATCCCACGTCCACCAAAAATCTGATGCGTAGAAGCTCGTTTGTCCAGCATCGGTCCATTCAGCGAACTCGTCATATGCGAAACTGGCTATCCACAGGTACAGCAGGACTTCGGGGATGGTAACTTGTTCTGTTTCTCGTCGTACTAACACTGCGTAGTACAGGATCAAGAAGATGGCGAAGAAAACAGTCTCGAAGATCTTGAGATATCGAGGTACACGTAGACGAGAAAATGGATCAGCCTGTTTGTGATTGTACTTCCTGGGGCGTTTGATCGAGTTGACGCTCAAGGTCTCCCAGAAGACAATGTCGCCACGCCATAGCCCGTTGATGACCTTTTGGACAGGGCGCTGGCTCAAGAACTTCTTTGCACCACTCACTGCCGCAATCTCAAGTGCAGATAGGTTTTCGCATTGACCTTTCAACGCGCCAAATCTCGGATTGGCAGCATCATCACTTCTTGTGCCAAAATAATCACCGTTAGCTTCACGCAGGAGAGGCTCTCGCTCGTCGGACTGAGCAGTGCTGTGGCCATTTTGCCGGCTTCGACTAACCCCATTGGAGGCGGACTCGGTATCAGGAGATGGAGCTGACGGTATTTCGAGCAACAGGAAGTCAATAACATCTCGATCAGTAAGACTGTTCAGAAATTGCCACGCCACAAATTCACAAGCGAAGCCCCGTGCTTGTTGGATGCCTGGCTCATCACTTGTTTCCTCAAGAGCGGAGAAATGGCCCTTTAGAGCTCTACTCTCGCATCAGCACATCTGTATTTTATATTCGAGCCGCCTACAGCTGGTTTCTTGACGCACAAGAGAGCAGAGACCAGTGCAGGATGGTGCACTTGATTCGATAAGTGGTTGATCAGAGGGTATAGGTTGCGGCCATGTTGGCTTGTACGATAATCTTCGAAGCTATGCGGCAGCTTTATGGTGCGATCAAAGTACCTAGATATATCTTAGCTGCGTCCTCGCTCATCCTTGCGAACATACTGGCTCAGCTTGTCGACGAGGTCTGCGAAGCTTTCTGCGCCGTCAATTTCAGGTATGCCAGCATCGTCGACCGGCCACCGCGACATTGATAGCGTCGACATGCTGCAATTGAGTCTTCGACGCGTTCAGAGGATGCATCGTCAAAAGTCGCGCAAGCCGTAGGCCGTGAAGCTCGCGCTTGTGGGGCGCGATCGATCGCCGAAACGTCACCGCCTCTTGGCGCACTTCGGCTCTCGTACGCAAGGATTAGTGGGAAGCAGGTTAGCCCCGAATTTCAACCGCCTCGAACTGCACGACGCCTTCACGATGACGGGTAGTATTTTTTAATACCTACACAGATAGCTCTGCATACTACAAGTTGAACTATCAGCTTAGCATTCAATAGTATGTAGTTTTGGTGGAATTATCGCGTTGCAATCACTAATCTTATTTTCTACTCTATCATGCGTGCGAGAGCTTGATACCAGTAGTTCCTTCCCCTCGCCAACGTTCGCTGCCAGTGTTTCCAACAGCCACCACAATAATGCAAACACTTGCAGGCTCATCAAAGCGCCTCACGAACCTTGATCGACACTAACAGTAATCACCCCTATGCTAACGATGCCCCAAGAAGCTGAGTTCTGCGGAGATCGCCTACGACTCTCAGCTTTCTTACGCGTGGTGGGCAATGGCATGCCTCAGCGGCCGGCACGATTCAGGCGTCGCCTGCAGGTCAATGACAACAATCATGAGTCCCCGGCTTGTCGTGACACCAATCATAAGGAACATGCGTTGCCACAGACCGCTTACAGCGAACATTGCATCGATGCACCTGTTGCTGAGCCTGTCTACTCGCTGGTACCAGAAGAACCAACATTGACGTCAGAAACTCAATCGCCAGCACCCAGAACCAGCAACACAGATGGCGCTGTGTCAGAGTCTCCTCAGAATGCTCATATGGTAAATATTTTCCCGGTATCGGAAGACCAGAAATTGAATATGGCCACCACATCAAGCTCTAGGCAACCATGGCAGGGTTTATCATCTCAAAGAAGACGACGATTGCCTGCGAACGAACTTGCATTGCTGCGGACAACATCTTCAGATGGTCTTCCCCAACCGAACGTGAGGTGCCATCTAGCGACGCAAACACAGCAGATTTGTAGCAACTGACATAAATTTCCAGGATGTGGATGATTCATTCCCGATCCCCGCGGCTGATTCAGACCCGATTGAAGACAAAGATGACAGCAAAGCGTTATCAAATCGATCAACCCGAGATTTTCACGCACAAGTAAAATCCCAGTCTACTTCGAAGCATAAGCGGAAAGGTCGTAGTACCATGAGCTCGCCCGCGCAAGTGCTGCAGGGTCGGTTTTGGCTTCTTCAATCTAAAGGACTCGAATTGGCTCGTAGACCACAGGACTCGGCAACCAACCTTGCGATGCAATCTGACGGATTTGTGGGCGATGAACTTCGTGTCCCGTTGTTTAAAGCTACCGCCAGATCACGGTATTCTCGAGCAAAGAGAACGAAACCCAAAGCGGTAGTCTTTAGAGAACTTTCTCTGGTATCTGGTCGTCTACCAGCCCTTGTTCTTGCTGAATACCGCGGACACACAGAAACTCATTTGACAGCAACCAGAAACACCGACAGTCCTGAGAGAGCGACCATTGAGAGTGAAGATCAAGATATCGGCAACGACAGCACCATGAGCACCGGTTGTACATTATCACAGAGGGTCTCATCACTCTGCAGCACTGGTCCACCTAACGAGGTGATGTGTTCTGGAGATGCAGTGCCTAAGTCAGGGTCTGATTGGTCCGGAAATGAGGATGTAGAGTTCTGGACGAATTACGGTGCACTGGAACAAGGTGATGATTACTGGCCTAAAGAGGGACTGGCGCATTACATGTAAGCAAAAGCGGTGCAGGAAATACTGATGCAAAGCTCAGGTCAACACTGGAATAAATCGTATCCATGTAGGTCCATGTCTAATATGATTACTTTTAGAAGCTCAAGCTACATGTATGCAATTAAAGGCACAGAAAGCAACAATAAGTATAACACCTTGCCAGACCCGAGTGGTCACTTATTTTGATGCAAGATATCCAAAAGACAGCGCTTTGGTCGAAGGTCTTCCGGGCTAACTGGCGCAGACTTGAAAATCCATGGCTCTTCAGATGACTACGCAACTGCTTGATCTTCTAGTTCTTTTCATTCTTCTAAATGTGTCCTTCAAAGGACAACGGTTGGATGGACACTGGGAGCTGACGAGGCGCAGTTTTCTGGACAAACCCGTTTGTACACGTAACATGTGGGCTGGTATCGGCGCTTCGCTATAGTATCCTACACGCTGTCCAACACGAGCAATCGCGTCATGCGAGATAGCAGCAGCTTGTTAGGACAGATTCTAGAGAGTATGTCAAATTGGCAGGCGATGTCTGTTCTTCGAAGTATCAGTCTGTCATGTTGTGCTGGTGCTCCCAAAAAGGAGTCGGACGTCGGACCCACTCGGCGTTGTTGTTTCGCACTAACAACTACCCGTTCATCGAAGGCCTAGTGCGACCACTACCGATAGGTCGAAACACAAGAGTTCCTGTACTTAGAAACAATACCTCGCCTGACGTTGTCTTGTTAGGGATCTGGGTTTCTTGACACTGATTACGATGGTGCGGCTGACCATATATGGGAGCTGTCTCCCTTGCGACGTGTGTCGCAGCCGTCCCTCCATCTACACTTCCTACAAATTTGTTTTCGGTGCGTTGGATTCTCTGCATTCTGGAGAAGAACAGACGAGCAGATTTTCGAATATTGGAACTTGATCGTTAAGATGGCATCGCCGGGCGGCGGGCCTCCTCCAACAGTAAGATTCGATCAAATCTGGGCAGAGTTTTGAAGCTGATAAGCCCCAGGCAGGAATGAAGCCACCATACGCACCAGCAGTGTGGGCGTTGGGTGGTGCACCGGTGAAGAAAGTCGACATACCTGCGCAAACTGTGTTCATGGTTCTCTTTATGATCGGCGCAGCAGTGCACATGAAGATCTTCCAGAAAAACCGAGCAAGAGGACACAAGTTTCTGTTCAATCTCTTCATATTTTGTATGGACCCCTGCCCCATGCATTAGCCTCGACATATTAACGCCCGCTTCAGTTTTTTGTGTGTCGCGCATTCTTACATCATTCCTTCGAATTGCATCGGTCGTGCACTCTCGAAACGTGAAACTGGCTATTGCAGCTTCCATATTCGTTGCAGCTGGGGTTCTGATTCTCTTCATCATTAATCTGATCTTTGCTATGCGCATTGTCAGATCTTTACATCCAACACTCGGGTGGCACCCCGCGTTCAACATCGGATTCAAGCTGATATGTGTACTGACCGGAGCGACGATAATTATGGTCATCGCTGGGACAGCCCAGAGTTTCTTCACTCAGGACGTACACACCAAAGCAGTCGATCGAAGTCTTCAACTATATGGATCGACGTTCTTAGCCATTCTCGCCACATTACCGCTTCCGATGACCGTCCTGTCGCTCCTGATACCATATTCCCCACCCGACCGTTTTGGCATAGGACGCATGCGTACCAAGGTCATTGTCTTGCTCGTCAGCACTACTTTGCTATCTATTGGCGCCTGGTATAGATGCGGTAGTACATGGGCACCACCCGTTCCGCGATCTCAACCGCTTCCGAGCTATCTGGGCAAAGGTGCATTCTACATTTTCAACTTTTTCGTTGAGATTCAAACAGTCCTCATGTATGCGATTCTCCGCGTAGATTTGCGATACTACATTCCCAATGGCGCCAGGGGCGTTGGGTCCTACTCGTCATCGCAGCAACTAGACGATGTAGAAATGCGCGATTCGCGACCTACATCGGCGTCAGAGTCCACCGGCAAGTCGGAGAAGGAAACGACTACAAAGGGGCCAACGACATTCGGACTCACGATCGACACAAGCATACCGACCATTCGAATTCATGATGATTCGGAAAAGACACCAGTGACCTTGCCTGGGTCTCCGGACAGCCGCATTGAGTCGACAGAGACGACACCGAATACATCGCCCATCTCTCCGCCGCCGAAGAACAAACGCAAATCTCTCATCCAGACCTTGTTCAAACGACAGTCCAAGGAGATGCCGCCCCTACCAACGATCCAGGTCAATACATCGCCTATCGAGCCACCTCCAACAGCAGAGCAGAGACAGCGTTGGCGTAACAGCGAACAACAGCGCATTATCACGCGCCTGGGCGGGCCATGGCAAGAACTCGACTCACCCACCAGCCCACTGGAACCACCAAGTCCCAGCAGCACCATCTTCTCTTTCAGAACCGGTGTAAGCCAAGACTATCGCGACAGTGTCGGTGCCATCAGTATCGGAACCGGCATTTCCATCGCCATCCCCAGACCCGTCACTGCGCCAAGTATTCGAGACACATTGAGAGCGGACGGGAATTGGACGCCAGAGATGGATTGGGCCCTCAAGAGCCCGAGACGATTTGCGAGTATGAAGAGGAGGGTCACTGGAGAGTGAGAGTGTAAGGAAATAACTTGTACAACATCAGCGAGGCGTTTTGGAGATACCATTTGCTTGCGACTTTGAAGTCGATACACATTTTTTCTTTTTGTCATCAACACGCCTGTACAACAGTTATCCTACAGCAAGTCTGCAGCGCAGACACTGAACACACAAAAGACGAAAATTGTTTACTTAGCTCTTGTGATTGGCCGGTTGGAGTGGTTCGCCTGATACGCATGCAAATTGCTAACTTGTGGGGTTCGACAATCGTGCAGGGACCTTGAAACACAGTTCAGTAACGCTGAGGCACGATCGTGGACTCTGATGCCGTTTTGATCATCAAATATGTTTGATGATGGTGTTAAAATAGTGCCCTTCCTAGTCTGGATCTGCAGTGTGGGGAGCCGGCGCGGGACGATGAAACAGGAGTCGAGATCTTCGCACGGCTATCAACATCATAAAGGTCGAGACTAGTACGACGAATCATCTCATGGCATCTGCTGGTATTTCTACATTCGTTCCCTTTACATAACTTCATGCTGTGTTGTAATGGGTCACAAGGAAATAATAATCGGTTTTGGCTCTTTCATTGATGTTGATAATTTGTTCTTGCTAGCTACCTACATCACTGGACAGCCAACCCATCCAAGCCCTGCACATGCTTTTCAAAAGCTGCCTCCTCAAGCGGCCTCACGAAAATTCCACTATAGAGCTGTTCTGGTCGCTGCGCTCTGGTTCCTTCGGAACTCTTTGTAGTTCCTCTTCGAGGAAATTCGAATCTCTTGCCTGTGTATCACCTTTGAGCAAGAGCTTTGGAAGCGGAGACTTGTATATGACTACAAGCCGAGTTGGGCCGTAGTATCCCAGCTGACAGAGCCACGCGATTGCTTCCATGATTTCAATGCGATGCGTGACTTCGCTCTTGTGAGTTATCGTCATTTCGATGGCTCTGACACTCCGAGAGCCGTTCTGTGTCTCAATACGTGCTGGACGCGTTCGAGAAACGGCAAGTCTACAAGTGTGAAGAAAGGGCCTGACTTTCATGTTCTCGCGTTGGCTGAACCCCCGTCTGCCATGCCGAGACAGCCTCTTAGTGGACTCACAGCTCCGACAAATGCCAGTGCGGCACAGTAATCTACAAGATATTGTACAGGCTAGAGTCTGTAGTGCTCTACCTTGCGTTTGAGGATTTGGCGGGCTTCTTCAATTATAAGGCGACAAATCGCTAGGGTATCAATGACAAACCCGGTGTGCGGTCTGATGAGGGTAATACGAGATTCGTAGACCTGGACTTTAGGAGGGATTGGCCAGTCTTGTTTCGTAAGGAGGGCTTGCGTTCTGTCCAGGCCGGGCTAAGTAGTGGGAAACTCAATATTCACCGTACACAATGTAACGTAGCTCCTTGGGTAGATCGAGAAATCGAAAGGACTGCTAATCTCGAAAACAACTGTTTTCTAGTTCATTGAAGTATCATGCTTGTTGGCGACCTTCTCAACAACTAAGAAAGCAAAGAAAGGAAGCTTTTTGATCAGCGCCCTAGACGCTGCTTGGTGCTGACTCTAATGATTCACGATCCTTGATCAGAACCTCCAAAATTTGAAAATGCCCATTGAAAACTAACAAAGTGCTGTGCCCTCCAACCCACACACCACCCCTCACATCGGCATGCGCATGACCTCCTCCTTAGTCCAATACTTCCTCATATTCTCCGCGCCCAGCTCCTTAACCTCATCATCCAAATGCTGCCACAGCACCTTTCCAAACCCATCCAGAATCTCCTTCAGCTCCGGTAACCTCAACTCCCTCTCCCCAGTACTGCACTCCTCCAGGTACTTTGTCAGCTTGTCCAGCCCCTTGTGGATCTGCTTGTGTTGCGTGAGAAGCTCCAGCTCTTTCTTAAACGCTGGCATTTTCTTTGCCAGGACGGGGAAGATGTGTCTGCACAGAATGATTAATATACATGAATCCTCAAAGGGTCTGGATAAGAACTTACCGTTCTTCAATCCCGTGATGCATCTCTAGCTGTGAGCAAAATTGCTGCCCCAAACCGATGAATTGTCTTATGCTCATTCCTTTGCTGCGCTTTCCTGTTTCGCACGCGCTATACAAAACGTTCCATGTCTCGCGGAAGTGGTTGTGGAAATAGTCCATGTGCTCCGCCATGCGGTTGTAGACACGGAAATCATGTTGGCTGAGCTTGGGCAGTGTGGGCTCCGCTGGTGTAGGTGCAGCTGGGATCTTTTCTGGTAGCGAGGGTTCTGTGGTTGCCATTTTGATTGAAGGTTTGGGGGTTTGGATGTGAGCTGTGATGCTACTGATGCTGAAGGCTCGCTTTGCAAAATTGCGACAAGGGTTTCGCAGTGTTATTGAGTGCCGTAGCGGCCTGATAGTGTTCATACAGTTCACAAAGCTTACAGTTAGGATAGATGGAGCATAGGGGTGTAAATGCTTAAGACTATATGAAGTTGCTAAATACGCATACTCTTCTTTAGGAAATCTCGCTGTTCGGCACTTCGGTGGCCACTCGCAGCTTACCGTTTTTCGATGACCAAGCCACTTCTAAGCCGGATCGCGCGATTGCCGTTCCGTGACGCGCTAGAACACGTGCAAGACACGCTGACTTCACGACGCGTCGCATCAGCCCTATCAGGCACGACTGGAGGGCGGAAGGTGCGTCACCTATACCTGATTGTTTTTTTCCCGAGGATTGTCACGTTTGTTAAAGAGTAAGAAATGACAGTCGGCCGTATTATGATAGCAACGTCCGTGAGGACACGTTCTTTGGTTGAGCCACGACTCGTTGCGTGGCACAGTCCACTCTACGACTCCCTCAGCAGGCTATCATTTCTTTCTTGTCTTCGCAAATTTCTCGTGCCACTTTCTCGCCGACGGCTTCGTCGCTGCATGCGCGTCTTGCACATTGGCAACAGCTGCATCCTTGCTCTTGACCCTGATCGTGGTGTCCGAAGGAAACTCGTACGACCCTTCGATGGCACTGAGCTTTGCGTCTTTCCGCCATGGCTCGGGCAATCTGTCCTCCCACGTGTCTGTGAAGTCGGCAATGAGGAAGTCGGCGCTCCCTTGCTTAGCCGCGAGCAATGTCCTGCCGACAAAAGCCACGGTTTTGGTGCGGTCGAGGCACGACCACGGCCCTTCTGGATCTTGTCCGTCGTCGGAGAGATATCTAAGCACAGCCTTTGTGAAATTTGGCGGATGCCCATCGTCTGCGACTGCACTGGCGATGTCTTCTGTCAGAAATTGATTATCGAGCTTGACACCTTCAGCCAATGCAGCAGCATTGATGGAGCGCCATGCTTGTGATAATGCATTTGCAGAGGGCCTGTAGGTGTTCTCGTCGAGCTCGAAGGCCACGAGCTCGTTCCACCCTGCCAGACATTCAGCGTCTGACAAGGGCAAATTCTGGAAGATGTGCGCCCTGCTTTGGGCGTTGCCCGTGGCATCGACGTCGCCTGCTACGATGTCGTACACGGGCAGCACCTCGTGCAGCAGGGCGACAGCGGATGCGTCTGAGGGGTGCAACTCCAGGGTTGCGGGGCACGATGCTATGGCGCATGTGGCGGGGACGGGTATGTCGTTGCCATGGGAGTCGAGATGCCGGGGCTCGGTGACGAAAAGCGAATTTGACGTCTGGACCTGGCGCAGGTGGAAGGTCTTGTTGGGCGTACAGAGCACGGCATATGCAGGCCGGTCGCTGGCGGGGGCGCTGGACTTGAGATGGAGCCTGTGCGTCCAAAAAGATCAGAAGGAGATCCACGCATCAGCGGAACGGGAGCTGGGTGCGCACCGCGGGGGATTGGGGCCTTCGAGCAGCGCGGCGACTTCAGACGGCAGCTCGAGTAGCTGCAGCTTCTGGGCGTTGGCGGCAATGGCAAAGGGCACGCCCCCGTCAAACTGCTGGGTCGCCATGAGGAGCGGGCGAGCCGTTGTGGGCGAAGAGAGAAGGGCGACTCGGCCAGTACGGTGACGGTAGCGTGTTGATGTGTTTGTTTGATCGCCGCGATATGTCGGCGCGACCAGCAGCGTCCTCGGAGCAGCGCTGCACGCTGCAAGGGCGGGCGTGTTCGCGACGGCTGCGACCAGGAACCCCCGCAGGCGGTCCCACGCTGCGTGCTGCTGTGCGCTGCACCGTCTGACATCGTCTGCGCTAGTCGCCCGTCTGTTTCGGGGGTCGAAGGCGTTTGACGTTGCAGCCAGCCACTACGTTTCGTGCCTTGTTTACCCTGCCGTTGACAGGCACAGGCGAGCACTTGCGCTCTGCGACTGCGACTGCGACTGCGACATCCAACATCACCACTCGCACTGCACACGCGCTGCTCGCACCTTCCCTCTGTCCTGCATGGCCTAGCAGCCAGCCCACACTCTCTTCACCTCACTCTGACTGCGCGATGCCACTGCGGCTGTCCTCTGCCCTGCCCTCTGCCTCGTAACAACCCACTTCCGTCACTCGTTCCGGCGCATCGGCGGCACGCACGCAACCAGCCATGGGCGTCATAATCAACCAGGAGCCCGCGGCCCTGCCCGCAGCCGACCTGTCCCTGTTCCACGCCACAGATGAGCTGCTGTCGAATTCGCCCGTCCTGATTTTCTATGGGCCGACCTCAAGCTCGGCGCAAACAACCAACTCGCGCATCCAGACCCACGTGTTCACCCCAGCCGGCCTCTCGAGCTACGCGCGCCTGATCATATCGCCCACCGCGTCCTTTTACAATGCTGTCACCTGTCTGCCACGCGAGGAGCAGGGCGACGAGATCTGTCGTGGCCTCGCCTTCAGTCTGTACAAGTACTTCGTGGAGCTGCCCGCCGATGTCAAGACCGCGTGGGAGCGGCGCTACAGCACAAGGGCCAACATGCACATGGCGCCTGCGCTTTTCAGTGAGCAGCACGCGGCCATAGTTGCTGCCAAGATGATCAAGGTCGAGAACGTGGAAGACGTCATAGTGGATGTGCGCCATGCGCTGGGAGAGCAGACCCTTTCGTGGGTAGACTTGGATGTTGTTTTGCCCCAGGGAAGCATACAGAAGGTAGACACACGTGAATCGGCCCAGTTCGAAGAGCCTGAAGACGATGCCCTCGAGCAGCAGTATGGAGCATACGCTCCGGTCATTCGACTATTTGGTGAATCGACGTTCCTTCCCACATCCCGCCTCCGCCGCGCGCCATCGAAACCCAGTACGCTTAGCCGGTCACAGTCATTCTCGAGGAAACAGAAGGAATCCCTCCGCCGCGAGATGTGCGAGCTGTTGGATACAGAAGAGAACTACGTCAGCAAGGTCGACGACCTAGTCAATAACGTAGCAGTAGATTTCCGCCAGAAGGCGAAGCACAGATCGTTATCGAGCACAAGTCCTAATGAGCAGACTTTGCAAAGTCTTTTCCCTCCGAGTCTGGACAAAATACTAGAAGTCAACTCAGCTTTCCTGGAAGAATTGCGAGTGATTCTTGAGGAGACAGAAAACGGCGCTATCCAAGACATCGAGCAGACCACGGACGACATATTCATTGCTCCTTTGAGAAACCAAAAAGATCCACAGGACGTCACTGGAGCAGCAAGAGTTGCGAAGGCACTCGTAGATTGGTTCCCGAAATTTGGCGATTGCTATAGTGACTACATGGCAGCGCACGGCGATTTCTCGCAGCTGCTGAAAGCATTCACAAAGGAGCCTGCCTCCAGCTTTTCGAAGAGAGTGTACGAAACCGGCGAGCAACGACTCACATCTCTGCTCATTGAACCCGTGCAACGCCTGCCTCGCTACAACCTCTACATCGACCAGATCATCAAGCAGCTACCTGTGAAGCACCCGGCGATCAAGTTGTTTCTCAAGGCCAGAGACATCATCTCGGAGATTTGCTCCAGGGAGGGATCCACAGTGCAACAAATGAAGATCTGCGATCGTCTACGCAAGACAATCTACCAATGGCCATCGTCATTCAGACCACAAGGAAGACTGATCAGTGCAATTGACGTTGTCGAGTTGGCACCGCCCTACCACGGAGAGCTCAGCGGTCCCGGCACAGTGCCCGGAATATTCTTACTCTTTTCTGATTTTCTCGTCATACTTCACAAGCCACACGGCTGCACAGCAAATGCACGCAGTCTGACAGCTGATCTGGAGAGCCCACGGCTCAATGATTCCTCTGATGAGTCTGAACTTATCTACCATCAGCATCTTAGGTTATGCGATGTTTTCACTAGCGAGCATGCAGAATGCAGTATCGTCCAGCTATTGTCTCCTGCTCCTCGCACCATCCAGATTGGACGTCCACCAACTCCAGACCGCCAGAACATTGGTCTTCGTATGTACTATGTCCAAGGTGCTTATGAAGGCCGCGCGCAAAGAGTTGTCGAAGACATCACAAAAGCTAAGATTGAAGGCCGGTTTCCGGAAGCTGAGCGGGAGAGCTACAAGTGGGAAGTACGTAGCCGGCCGGGCGACCTCAACCTGTTCTCGTCTGTCACAGAGGAGACGGGGGCTGCGCCACCTGACGGTCGCCGTGAACCCGCAAAAGTTCAAGTATTGGTCGAGGCCTCCAAGTTCTCGCAGCCTATCGAAGTTGGCTACGATGGCGTTGAAGTGGTCGTCAAGATCACCATGCTGGACAACGGCTTCTACCTTATGGACATCAACGGACCTAATGGCTACGTTGCCAGGGACAAGCTTACGAAGAACGAGTTCTTGCCTGTACTGACAAAACGCCTGGCCAACTACTATCAGCAACGCAACAATGTCAAGAACCCAGTCTTGTCCGAAGCTTACTTGTTTCGAAATCAGCTCATTCTCCAGTCTCTCAGACTTCAAGTCCCGAACGTGGAAGAGTGGCGAGAGCTGAAGAGTCGACCTGCCTCACCAGTCAAGGTGCTCAGTAGCATCTTTGGCGCGAGTGTGAGGGACGGTGGAGGAAGGAAGCTTCAGCGCAATGCGCTTACCCTGGGAGATATCCCACGCATGACCCCTCCTCTACAACTCGTACCAACGCGTACTCAGAGTCGCGACGGCCCCAGCTCGCGACCAACCTCTTCAAGGAGTGGCTTTGATGAGCTGCAGCAAGTTGACTCAATAACCAAGATCGAAGATTCCTTAGCAAACATCACGATGGCTCTGTCAGCCCGCAAGGGTAATATCGTTGGCCGATCGGTTCGCGCCAGAGTTGTCGCGGACGAGCTTGTCGTGAACGAGCTGTACAACTCACTCCTGGAGACGCCTTCAAATCTCGACCTCGCATCACAGTCCTCTATCGATGTCCTCTTCGCTGTGTTTGACAAGTTTCTCAATGTTGCCTGGAAAGAGAGGATGGGCCCAGTACTGTCTCACGCTACATTTGTATCCTTACAGATGCGATCAGACAGCATGTACCCCATTGAGTTTGAGGAATACTTCCGCGCCACATATAAGAGCCTCGCACCCCATAACCAACGGGCGGTACGCGTGATCATACAGCTTCTTGCTGAACTGTTGGATGGCACAAGCAACGACGGTGATCGAGGTATTTTAACAGCCGCATTCGCCGAGATGATGGTTCCTGCAGGCAACGCAAACGATTTCATATCTTTGATTGATCGTTTGGTACAAGACATCGATGCTCTCTTCCCAGTCGATACGCCTGGTTGTGCCACGCCAAACTTTGGATCCATGGACAGCAAGAGTCGGCACAACGGCGGCGGCTCTCTAAGCTCAAACACTTCCTTGAGGCGGCGATTCGGCTTTGGTAACCTCTCTAGGGAAAACAGCAAGAATGAGAATGAGTCTAAAGTCAGCTCGCTGTGGCGATCCTTGAGCAAAAACAGCCACAGTCAAGAGAATTTCGCTGCTAGTGTGGCCAAAGGTGGATCGGTTGGTCGCTCCAACTCAATCGACAATGGCCGGCATTCGCCCAAGCGTCCATCATCACGCGACCGTCCAACGGTTTTGGGCGCTTTCCAATACGATAGCGGGAGTCAGGCAAATCGCTCCGCTCTGGGCACAATTGGCGAAATACCACCTTCCAGACTCGCTGTGCCTGTCCAGCCACGCAGGAAACGCCGCTCGTCTTTGAGTGATCTCACAGTACTGAACTTCCAGGAAGAAGCACCAGCATGGTCCTCGCAGACACCTCGCCGCCCAGATGGACCTTTGCCGAGGAACCGGGAGTCGAAAGAGAAGAAGGAGCCGAGAGAGAGCATTTCACCTCCTCGAACGCCCCTGCGAACAGCGGTTTCTGCTCACAAACACACCTCGTCCATTCCAACGATGCGACTAGGCTCGCCGATCAGGAAAGAGAATGAACCCGCTCAGCCAGTCCCACGCAGAGGCAGTCTGTTACCTGAGGCGCGACCTCTGCAGTCTTTCACTCGTAGGGGTAGCGTGCAGCCAGCTACACCTTCAACGCCCGGGCGACGTGAGAGTAAAGACGAAATCACCATCAAATCCTTTTCACAATCGACATCCACGCACGGCAGGAGACGCAACGAATCGATCACCAGCATACCGACTCTCCGACCGATAAGTGGCACCATAGCCGGTCTGTCGGAGCGTCCAGGTTCTGGAAACACTGTCAGGCTACCGCCGTCAACACCCCGTTCGCCCATCAAGACCGTTGCACCAGTCGCAGTCACAGCCACCAACGGCACCAATCCCGGTACGGGCACAGTCTCAACAGGCACACCGCGCCGACTTCGGATGCAGTCACCCCAGAAACTGCGTGAGCGCCTCCAAACGCAGCAGAAGGACATCGAGAGTGCATCGCAAGACTTGCAGAATGTTCTGAACGACATCGGCAATGAGTTGAATTCTAAGAGCACCCCACGCCTCCACCCTCAGACGTCTGCTCCTTCTCTCGGAACTGGCACGCCCACCAAGGGGCAGTCCATGACGCTCGAAGCTCGCATCGCGGCGCTGGAGAAGCAGGCCAAGACCACTCTGGAGGCTCTCTCTACGCGCTCGACAACTATCTCTCAGGATTTGGCCAGTTCCCTACAAGTTTCGGAGGCTCGCGTGAAGCAGCTCGATCAGTTGTACCGTGATTCTAACGCCGAGAACGAGGCGCTGTACGCTCGCTTTAATGAAGAGTTGGAGAAGGTGACAAGTAGTGTGCGCCGCGGCAAGGTTGGTGAAGAGATGGATCGCCGATACCGAGCCAGCGAAGAAGAGGCCGCGAGATTGAGAAAGGAGAACGCAAGGCTGAAGCGCGAGGTCGCAGGCTTGAAGGCGCAGATCAGGGAGTGAGTGAGTTACACTCATTTCCGGATCCGTCTCTTTATCTCGAGCTTGTTGATGAAAAAATATCCTCGTTGACTGAATGCAGGTGGCCTTTTCTCGTCACTTTAATCTCAGTTCGTTTCATTTTTGGCCCCTCCAGTCTTCTCATTTTGGCCGTCACGATGTTCAGACGAGTCATTGCTTGCACATGTCATACTATACTCAGCGCGCTCAACTCGATTGTCGAGTTCATGAGGACCGGTATTCGCTTCTTGGGTAGGCTTCTCTTGGTATTGTTGGGCAGACGTTGAATAGGGAGCACTAGCATTGAACGGAGTAATTGTCAGAGGAAGTGCTTCGGCACGGAGCATCATTGCAAGCCGCAGACTTAATCATTGCAGGAGTTCTAGCATGCGGGAATGAGGCATTATACCACTTGCATATTTAGCAGAAACGATTTCAGACCCCACGAACCCATCTTGTGCATCCCATGAATGCCAAAGAATCTAACTGACAGCGTATGCACAAAGCATCAAACAAGACCTGCATGTGGATATAGAACTATTTCAACAAAACCGCGTCACTGCTGCCGAAACCACTCGCCGTCGCACCAAACGTCCGCCTCATCTCCTCAACCCACTACAGCACCCTCACACGCCTCATAGCTCGGCGGCCACTCCCAAGCGCCCCTCTCATACAACGGCACCGGATCCACCACCTCCTCCTTCCCACACTCCCTAGCCACCAAATCACCGACATCAGCCCACATCAGCACCTTGGTCAACCCAGTCTCATCGCACCGCTCCACCTTCCCCATCCTCCCAGCCCCTGCATCACCACTCGCCCCCTTCGCGATCGCCGCCCGCAGCGCCTCAGCAAGCTGCTCGCGCTGCAGTCCCCGATCAAAGCGGAACTCGAGCGCGATTTGGTCGGCGACGAAAACCGCCGGGTCGGCCCAGCTGGGCAGTGTCGCGGACGATGTGTACGCGCAGCGGTGCAGGAGCCGCGTATAGCGTGCGACTAGGGCGAGCGGGTATGACGGGAGCGGGAGAGGATCGTTTTGGAGGGGTTTGGGAGCCACAAGTGGGGATTCTATGTGTGGAGTTAGTTGGGAGGTCGTTGCGTTTGGTTGAGGGTTGGGGACTGGCTGGTGAGATGGGTAACTTGAGACGTACCGAAGACGGAGAGGCTGGAGATGAAGTCCTGCGCGAAGGCTGAGGCGCGGGCTTTGCGCGATGAGGAGAGTGATGAGGAGGGGGAGTCGGTGCTTGGTGGGTGTATCTGTGGTTGCTGGGTTCGTTGCTCTGCTTTCCGGGCCAGCACTTCTTTGGCCCAGACTTCCATGAGTTCGATTCTTCGGTGCCCTGGCCGGTGTCGTTTCTCCTGATACCGTACTTCGGTGATGTAGGCTGAGTCGTTGGCGTGTCGTGTTACGCGGCAGCCCCAGGAGGCGAAGTCGTTGGCGATGAAGGAGACGGTGGAGAGGTAGGGGCGCGGTTGGTTGGGGGTGTGGATTAGGTAGTACATGATGAAATGGGGATTTGTTTTGTTTCCTTTTGTTTCTGGAGGAGCTGCTAGGTTTGCAAGAGGATCGAAGAGTCCTGAGGTTGAGCGTTGGGAGCTCCTGGCTGTGATATAGCACTTCCTCAAAGGTGGTTGGGAGGTATGGAATGAGGCAGATTGTACAGGAGGAGAGGCAATTTCAAGAATGCGTACAAATTACAGTTTTCGTTTTCCCCTGTGGCATCACAGAGCGGTAGCAAGCAAAGAAATATATATACGCTTTCGCGAACATATGCATGTTTTGACTATTATGGCTACTAAAACCTTAGTACACCGCCCATGCAGCCCCATGCAGCACTCCACATTCCTCTCAGCCTTATCCACAAGCGCTACGAGTTACACTTTAATTTAAAACCGGGTTAGCAGCAACGTCGCACCTCGTTTCCAAGCAAGCGCCACATTGTGACCGTAATGCAAACAGCCAGAAAGAGTGTGGCTGGCTCACCTGCAGCACCAATTCAACACTGGTGGACAGAGTCCAGATGCAATCGTGCGCCTGGCGCGACAAAGCCACAGAAGCCCGCTTTGCGCGCGTATGCGGCTCCACGTTTCGCTAGCTTCAGCCCTACGCGTGCTGGCTGTTGTTGCCGTCGCACACACCGCGATCTGGGACGGCATTCACGATGAGCTTGACTGGATGTGGATGGTGCAGTGTGCTTCAGCCCCAGCTGAGACCACAGGAGCCCTACCGATAGGGTGAGCCAGGAATGGAGGAGGCTCTTTTTAGAAAGACCTTTGGCATCGCTTTTGGAGGCTCATCAGTAGACAGCTCAGCACCGATCAGATGGTTGACAGCTTGGGTCATAGGTAGCACAAGATCCAAGGCATGCGCACTTAGGGGGTTGATTGGTGCATGCGTCCCAGAGTAGCGCATTAGTCTGACCATGCACTTCGCATCCCAAACCTCGACAAAGATGCCATTTCCATGTCGAGAAGTGCTAGTATCATGACCGAACAAAAGAGGCCTGTCAAACTGCCATAATCAATCTACAAGGCTGCCAGTCTGAGACGATCGTCAAAGCATCTGCAGGACTGAATTTGTGACCTTGCGAATCCCATTGACCCGGCTCAGTCGAAGCAACTGCAACGTACCAATAGTGAAGCACATTCGCATGCTTTCGGCCTTAGGCGAAGCTTATTGAAGATTAGTTGCCGGTATACCTACCACGTCACAAGTGCGGCTCCGGGGATGCCATCCTTCTAGACGCTACAGAGTCGACCGCAATTCAATGTGGTCGATCGTAATAGCAGCCTATGGGGTGGGCAGGAGAGCATCCTTTGTTCGTAGCCTGAGGCTGGCTGAGCGGTGTTTGGAGTGAGGAGGTGACGGGGCTCAGCTGGACAAGGTGCAGTAGCGCTACCTAAGCTAGAGCATGGAGGAGGAGCGTCCGCCAATGCGACGATCAGGGGAAGGAGCTAGTTATGCACTTGCGAGCGTCTGCGCCCTGTCAGCTCCGAGTGTCTTTTCGACAACTCCTGAAGGTTGTAATCAGAAGAGAGCAAAAGGACTAGAGGACCGATCAATCGCGGAGCCCTCTCAAGAGCTACAATTTTTCGAAGTCTACGCCAATCAGCCGGGAAGACCTCTGATTAAAGGGCTGTCTTTTGAATCGTCCTGCTGGTAGAAAGTAATATGGGTATAACATTGCGCCAATTCTACATGTTACCGGACGAAATGCCAGCTCCAGACCGTGTTCGAACGCCGAAGATAAGATACCTCGTGCCCATCATCTATCTCATGCAATCATCGCCATTGATTTTGTCGCCAGTGTCTAGGCAATGTCTTCAACGGGGCAATTGGGGTGCAAGACATACACAGCCTTACCGCCCGCCTCTGACTGACCTTGCTCATCCGCAAGACCTTCACCTCGGATCAACATGAGATATTGCTCCTATTATGCATGTTAGCAGATGTTGAGAAGTTGTGACTCCTTGAGAAGACTTACCTTGACCACCTTCTTCAAGACCTTCTTGGCGAGAATCCTTTCAGCCTCGAGATCCTCTTGAGTCTCCATTTCACTCTCCTTCTGCTCAAGGTACCAGACAAGCAATTCTTCTTCCTCAACGCCATCTTGTGTCTCCTCTTGGTCCTCATTGACCCTGCGCACGAACATGTTGCGCATTGCAACGTACTTGTCGTGAGTGATCTTCGTCTTCTCACGGGGTGCTGGTGCGGGCGTTTCTGTGCGGGCGCGCTCTGCCATCAGAGTGTCGTCCTGCGCTTCCGCAGCTGCTGCAAGCGCTGCCTCATCTTCATCATCCTCCATCTCAACGTCGTCCTTCTCAACAGAGATAATGGACTGACGGAGCAAGTTGTATGCCTCTTTGACGAAATCAGGGGTGATGTCGCTGACGCAGTTTGCTTTGGCGATCGCCTCTGAAAGTCGGATCATGGACTCTAGTTGACGGACTGTGATGCGGTAGCTGTTGCGTCCAATACCGCCCTGTGCATCATCAGCACGCAACTCCTTGTACTTCTCGACTAGTGTCTCGCGCGCTTCGTCTGTGAACTCAGGACGGAAGGTCTTCGCGAAGCGGATGTAGCGTTGCAGTTGCTCAGTTGAGAACTCCGGCTGTACAAACTCATCGCGGTCCTTGTGGATGCCGACAATGTGTTCGGCAAGATGGCGATCGACGGCTTCGTCACACTCGTCGAGAACGACGAAGAATAGATCGAAACGAGACATGATGGGTGCAGACATGTTCACGTTGGCGCGAAGCGTAGTCTTGCGGTTGTAGCGACCGCCAACGGGATTGGCAGCGGCTAGGATCGAAGTGCGAGCGTTCAATGTAGCCTGGATACCCGCTTTGGCGATGGAGATGGTCTGCTGTTCCATGGCTTCGTGAATGGCGACTTGATCGGCGATGTCCATCTTGTCGAATTCATCAATGGCGCAGATACCATTGTCTGCAAGCATGAGGGCTCCGGCTTCGATAGTGAACTCGCCAGTCTCCTCATCCTTGACAACCGCAGCTGTCAAACCAGCAGCTGATGAAGCTTTGCCAGATGTGTAGACTGCGCGAGGCAGGAAGCTGCAAACATACTTCAAGAACTGCGATTTTGACGTGGAAGGATCGCCCACGATGCAAATGTTGATATCGCCACGCAGAGCCATTCCCTCAGGCGTCTCCTTCGACACACCGCTCATCAACTGGAGCAAGATACCCTTTTTGATGACCTGGTGACCATAAACCATAGGAGCAATCGAGTCGACCAATCGCATGAAGATGTTGGGCTTGTGCACCATGTCCTTCAAGTCCTGAATCTCAGCTGCAGTGAGAGTAGCAAGGTACTCCTCCTGAGCCTCCTCACCAGAAGTTGCGTTTGACTCAATCTGACCTTGATGCAGAGACGCAAGAATGTTGCCAGCCTGTCCGTTAAGATGGTGATTAGAAGATTGCCCTGGCGTTGTGTGATCCGGCGAGATCATGCAGGCAAGGAAGGACATGCGGTAAGTCAAGTCGCGGACACCAAGTGCCTTGAGACCGCTGACACCGGACCCACCAACGTCGTTGCCTCGCGGTGCATTCGAAGTGTCTCTCATCGCTTGGGGTCGCACACCCGGTACTCGAAACTGACTGACATCGGGAATGACGATTGCTGTGCCAGTGAAGATGCACTTCTCGCCAGCCTTTGCGCGATCGACCATCTCTCCTCGCAAAATAACATCCATAGTTCGAGGCATGCTGCCAGTGGGGATTTCTGAGCTGTTCTCCTGGATGCGCACTTTCTGCCAATCCACAAAGGTCGATTGTCGAATGTCTAGTCGCCATCCCTCACGGTTCATACATGTGACGTTGGGACATTGTGTCGGTTCCGTGTACTTGAAAGTCTGTTCGATGTTCGGCACCACTGTGTTGCAGATCTCGCAGACAAATGTTGCCATGGACAGCTCTGGTCGCACCTCAGACGTGCGGGTAGCGGTACCCGAAATCGAGAGCAGGCTTCCAATTGAGCTGGTGCGCAATTGACGAATGCGTGAAACGAGGGGCAGATTGTAGAAAGCCAATGTGAACAGCTTGTCTGTCTGCTGATTCGCTGTCTTCTCCTTCAGGCTGTCGTTCTGGCTTGTGGCGTTCTCGGCGAGCGACGCAGCAGTGACAGAAGACGTCGACTCTGGCTGCCGATGTTGGCGGAAGTATTGTGGCTCGTACTTGGCAAGCAGGCTGTGAAGGGCGCGGACCATGAAAGGCAGGAAGCGGTAGTATTCGCTGGCAATGGCTTGTGCAAGAATGCCATCTTCGTGTTTCATCAGGTGTGTGTAGTCGACGTAGAGGGTCGACAGCTGGTATAGCTTCATGCCTCGGATTTGCGCAACATAGTACTTGTCTGTCGTTGCAACGCTCGATACTGGTAGCGCGGACGGCGATGGCTCTTCTACGTAGCTGGTGGCATGTCAAAATCAGTATCCAATAACCTCATAACGGCACTTACTTCTCCAAGAACTCCTGGAAGCGGAGCGACAGAGTCTCGCCTGTAACGTCCACGACCTTGGGGATATCTGTCCTGGGCGCATTGGGCCGCCTGGCGCCTCCTCGCGCTCCTACAACCTCGTCGTCTGGGAATGCTTCGATATCGCTGTTGGCCGCATTGCTCTCCGAAGGTGGCCCTCGAGGCCTAGCAGACGACGACCTTATGCCCGACGACCGGGGTGTTCGACCACCAGCTGTGCTTGCAGGAGTTGCTGCGGCATCGGAGTGTAGGACAGCGTCAAGAAGCGAAGACATAGTGGGCTGCTGTCGTGCTGGTGTCGCTGGTGCGTGGTGTGTGGGGTACGCGTTTTCCAAGTCGCGCTTTGTCGCGCGGGCAACCGCGACTAAGCCTAATTGGTTAAATTGAATTCAAGACCTATATATGCACAAGCAGACGAGTCAGATGACGTGAGTTGACACTATGAAAGGCCTGAAGATGATATGTAGTATTTTATGAGTGTTTAGCTGAATATGGACTCATGTGAGAAAGGGTATACAACTCCATCAATCCCGCTCAACCCTAACTAGGCTCCTGTGAGCACATGCAATGTCAGTGACAAGAAGAGCCACAAACATCATGAAACAATCCACAACTCCGGTAATGTATCGCTATGCGGTAAAACAAAGTGCCCTTTGACAGGTGCCAGACCTAGTCGTTCAAGGTCACGTCATAGTTGGGCTTCTCCTCAGCATCATCGCCGTGAAGACGTACACGGTAGATGCAGGTGTTGGGTGCGCCCCAGTTCGATGTCACTTGCACGACGACCCGGCTGGTCGAGGAAGTGAGCTCTGCGTCAAGATCGAACGTCTGCACATGGTTGGATGCGTGAATGTTGTACTTGAAAGCGCCTAAGCAGACGTATCCTAGGCCCCGAAGGTCGCCCGGGTCCAGGCATTTGTTGTAGCTGTCACCATAGAGGTGTTTGATCGGCTGACTGGTCTCTGCCCATAGTTCGATGTTGCGCGGTGCATTCTTGATGTTTCCTGTAGGAGACATGCTCATGGGCGCGTGTTCAACAGTGACTTGCTTGGGAAATACGCGGCGAGGCAACGATACAGCAAGTCGAGCATAACCTCTGATGGGATTTGGAGACGCACACCAACAGTCGCCAAACTCTTCCCACCTAGTGAGAGCAGCTATGGGAGGGAATGCCCTTCTCACTCGACCCAAGTAACGGCCGACAAGCGAAGACGAGCTGTTAGAAAATGTTGAGGAAGTACGACCAGGGTCGATAAGAGCGCCGAGGCCAGGCGAAAAATAGTTGGGCTTCATGAGGTTGAGCTCGTAATTGGCGATGAGGTTGCTCTGTGCGAGCGACTGGAGGCGAATAGAGTCCATCAACGTCTTGCGAGCCTCAGCCTGGATCAGAGTCTTAATCTGTGTCTCGTGGGTCTTCAGCGCTTCGGTGATCTTCTGTTCGACATCGGTAGAGATGGTATCGTAATGTTTGCGCATGGCGCTGACAAACTCTTCACGGCCCACGATCTGCGGTCGAGCTTCCGGCTTTCCAGTGTAAATCGGCGTACTGTCTATGCTCTGCACTTTCTGGCTGTTTGCCTTAAGAAACTCCATCCAGGTAGCGTCGTTGCTCTTCGAATTCGCCTTGCTCAAGAGCGCATTCCAGAAGTCGTCGGTGATCTCGAGATGTTCGTCTGGGTGACGACGAACGACAATAAGCTCTGGAAGGTCCTCTTTGATCTTCTCGATGGCGCTATCGATAGCGTCGAATTTGCCTGCGTACTCCTTGTGGTTCTTCCACATGCGCGACCAGATGAGATGATCATCCATCGTGCCCTTTCCCTCCAGCCAACTCAGTATGACCGGAGTGTCGTTGTTGTATCGTGGTCCTGGCATAATCCATTCCGCCGTGTCATACCAGGCTGTAGAAATGCGACTTGCGAGTGCAGTATGCATGCCGACCTTGCGAGTAGGATCTGACATTGCAGCGGAAACCAACATAGGACCAAGAATGATACCCAGAAGAGCCACGAGTCCCCAGAACACATACAAGAGTGGTTGTGCCCAAGGAGATTCCGGCTCGTCTTCAAGGATCTCGCTGCTCATGACGCTTCCTGCACGCACGAGGCCCGGAAGCCATTGATCGACCTTGTCCACAGCCTTCCGTGCTGTTCTGGAAACCGTTTGATGCAGTGAGCCCCGGGAGTCGGTGCGCAGCTCAGGTGATCGTTCGGCAGGCGATCGGGGTGGGAGCATAGCACGCTGCTCCATCTGTGATCGCTGTGTTACTTCGGCTCGGGGGGAGGGATTGATTGCTGGTACGGGCGCTGGACGTGAGGCGACCTGGGAAGCAAATGTTGGTCTTGATGCAGCTTGCGGGGTAAGTGCTGGTCGAGGAGGTCCTTCACGCTTGAGTCGAGCACGCTCCTGTGCCAAAAGATCGTCGACCGAGTGGTCAATCGCAGTCTTTCCGGGAGTGGCTTTGACGGTAGTCTGGAGCTTCGTGACTTGTCGAACGAGGCGTTCCGACCCTCTAGCTGCTGGCGTAGGCTGTTGGGACGAGGATCGTAGCATGCTTCGACGTTGCGGCTCTTGGAGCATACCAGCCTCATGCTCCATGCCAAACGATTTGGACGTGGCTCCAATAGAAAGGGCTAGGTCGTCGTCGGTGAAGGGGAGGTCTGGTGTTTCCGAAAAAGTAAAAGGGGCAGGGACTCGAGGTGGAGGGGAGGAGCGTTCGTGAGCTGGCGATCTGCGCCCATCCGTGCCGTTTAGCGCGCCACTCATCATGAAGTCGTTACCGAGTTCGTCGTCGCTGTCGCTGTCATCTTCTTCCTCGATGTCATCATCTCGAGTGACAGCATTGCCCCTCCTCTCCTGAAATGCTGAGGCGAAGCCAGTGGCAGGGACTGACAATTCCTCGGCAGCGCCGACACGACCGCTAGCACCGTAGGCGTTTGATGGGCGAGCCTTCACCTTCGTTAGAGGACCTTGCCTGCGTTTGCGTGTACCGCCGGAGGTCATGGTGGTCACGACCGATTGCTCGACGGCCGAACCAGCCTTAGAACTCAGCCGTGTCGATCGACGTGGCGTGGGCCCGCCCAAGCCAGTGGATTGCGACATGATTGGAAAGGGGGATCTTAGAAGAGTGTGTTATGTGAATTAGAAGAGAATGCCCGTATCGGCTGCTCAAGCGTGCCTGCACGCTCGTAAGTTGGTGTATGGTAAAGGTGTTGGAGGAAAGACGAGGAGAAGAGAAACGGCCGTCGAGTGAAAAAATGTGCGATACGACGATTTATCATGTGGCTGGGACAATGGCTCCGACAATAGGCTCGAGAATGCTTACGCAGAGAGGCTGATTTTGGCATTCACATTCAGTTCACCATGGTGAACGTGAACCTCGTTCTGACTCTGAACTGCAAAACGGTCGAGTCCTTCGCCGTCACGGGCACACAGATTGTTGCGCAAACTTACACTTATATCATATCCTTCTTTTGACAGCGTCTTTGCCTCTATGAAATGCTTTCACTATCCGGATGTCTTCCTTTGCTCTTTCTATGACCGCCGCGATGTCGCTGGTGTTGAATCGGTAAGTGGCAGGGTTGCTAAACACGTGTAACGGAGGTCTTCACGCGTCGCAACACAGCCCCACGGATTTAATGGTGATAATATCAATTTGGGACGTGTCGGCGGATGTTTGCGATCGATCAGTTTGATTTTCAGCGCACTGCAATTGGTGTATGGCGGTGATTGATGAGCGTGAGCTGGAGTTGAGAGGTCGAGGCGCGTGTGCTTCCGCGCCAGGGTTGAACATTGACCTGCGTCCGTGCCCCGTCGAGAACAAAAGACACCAAGGCGCAGCAACAACAAAGAGAAGCGTCAAGACGCCTGGTCAGCTAACTTAGCGTTTTGTTGATGTTTATGTGATCCGAGAAGCTATTCTTTGACAGGCAGAGATTGTACAGCACCTTGCCGGCTCTGGATGGATCTTCTACGCAATGCATGAGGTCTGACAGGCCGGAGCTTCAAGGCTGATAGGCGCAAACTTGGTAGAATTGTAGCTTTTAGGATGGCGGCGCAGGCTATTGATCTTTTGATTTTCTTGGTCTCTGCTGACCAAGTTCTTTGAAACTGTCGAGTATACATTGGAGCTGACAGGTTGCCATTGTTGAGCATGTTGGATTGATGTCGTACTTCGACGTGGTAAAGGAGGCCCTAGCACAGCTTAATTTCACCTCGTGTGCACACACTCGCAGCATAAGTACCCTCGAGAAAGGGCAAGCAATCATGCCATACGAGCACCAACAGGAGACGGACACAATTGCTATCAACGCCAGGATGAGAGACCGGTAGAACAGCTAAGTGAGACGGTTGCAACGATAAGATGATGGTTGAGTTGCCCTTGCTGGTGGGTGCTGCTTGTGTAAGCCAAACAGAGCCCAGACTGCCAGATAGACCTATGAAGTACTGTTCCCGAGGCACGATTGAGCAAGGATCAGAGACTTGGACACGAGTTACACGTTTATGGCCTGACTGGACATCGTTGTTGCAACGATGTTTGAGGCAGATTACGAAGTTTTGTCGGATAGACTACGATATGCGACGTAGCGTGCCCAGGTGGGTCCAGGCCGCGTGAACGTAGTACCTCCAATGTGCAGGGCGCAGTGCGCATCATAACTTTATAACCCTACCACCTCGCACTCGCTCTCACAACAGCACTCGCGGCCCTGCCTTTCCATTCTTTACAACGACACACAGACGCGCATATCTGATCTCACAATGGTTTCTGGATCCGTTCTTGTCACTGGGTAAAGCTGCCCCTCTGCCCCTCAGCCCCACATTCCACCATTCAATACACGGCATCTTGCTAACATGATGCAGTGGAACCGGCTACATCGGCTCGTTCACGGCGCTTGCTCTCCTCGAGGCCGGCTACAAGGTCGTCATCGTCGACAATCTCTACAACTCGTCCAAGGAAGTCCTCAACCGCATCGAGCTCATCTGCGGGAAGAAGCCAGAGTTCTACGAGCTCGATATCCAAGATGAAGCCGCGCTCGACAAGGTGTTCAAGGAGCACCCCGACATCGACAATGTCATCCACTTCGCCGCGCTGAAGGTGCGCTTCACCCAACAATCTACACAATGCCGCAACTAACCACACCCCCAGGCCGTTGGCGAATCCGGCGAGATCCCCCTCACATACTACCGCGTCAACGTCGGCGGGTCCATTGCGCTCCTCTCCGCCATGGAGAAGAACAACGTCACAAACATTGTCTTCTCCTCGTCCGCCACCGTCTACGGCGACGCCACACGGTTCGAGAACATGATCCCGATCCCGGAGCACTGCCCCATCGGGCCCACCAACACATACGGGCGCACCAAGTCGACCATCGAAAGTGTCATCACCGACCAAATCGAAGCGAAGCGCAACAACGCGAAGAAGGCGGGCAACGAAGCCGAGGGCAAGAAATGGAACGCCGCTCTGCTGCGCTACTTCAACCCGGCCGGCGCCCACCCCTCCGGCATCATGGGCGAGAACCCCCTTGGCGTGCCATACAACCTGCTTCCCCTGCTCGCCCAGGTCGCCATCGGCAAGCGCGAGAAGCTGCTCGTCTTCGGCGACGACTACGCGTCCAAAGACGGCACCGCGATCCGCGACTACATCCACGTCCTGGACCTCGCCCGCGGCCACCTGCAGGCGCTGAACTACCTGCGCGAGCAGCAGCCCGGCGTGAAGGCGTGGAACCTCGGCACGGGGAAGGGCTCCACCGTGCTGGAGATGATCAAGGCATTCAGCACTGCCGTTGGCCGCGAGCTCAGCTACGAGGTCCAGGGCCGCCGCCAGGGCGATGTCTTGGACCTCACTGCCAACGCGACGCTTGCGAACAAGGAGCTCGGCTGGTCCACTGAGTTCACGCTCGAAGACGCCTGCGTGGATCTGTGGAAGTGGACTGAGAACAACCCCGAGGGATACAACCAGGCCCCGCCGAAGGAGTTTGTCGAGGCGCTGAAGAAGAAGGCGTGAAGGGGGTGGCGAGACTAAGGGGTAGCACAAGGCGGATGAGACATGGCATATGAAGCATTGAAAGCACTGCATGCGCGATTGTTGATTGGGAATTTACATGATATCATATAGACTTATTGAGTGCGTTGGGGAACACGATCAAAACAAGACTACATACCTCACTACTCTGCGGTATTTCGCGCTGCAATAGGCACATGCATGTGATGTTTTTGCGGATATATGCTGCTCTGGCAAGGTCTCGCGAGACATGGCGTAATCCATGTCGTCGACTTGTTTCAATTGCTACACGGCGCATACGGCTGTCTTACAGCGCAGCGGCCCGCTTTTATGCTTGACTATGATATCTGTCTCCGCCGCCGCGCCACTTTTATCGCACAACCGCGTCCTTGAGCGTGGGAACACTGCACAACCCAGCCGCAGTCCTGAGCTTCGCAACGCCTGTCTTCTTCTCCGGCCCTTCGCCGCTCAGCTGGGGCACCTCAGCAACGTTGAACCCGACCTCGAGGCCGTCTGTGGTGGTGAAGCCCGGCTGGATGGTCTCCCAGACCTTCTTCTTGGGGTTGAGCACGCCCTCGGGCTCGCCCTCCCAGCCCTCGAAGTAGACGCGGTCACCAGCCTTGCTGTCCGCGGGCGGGTTGACCAACTCGACGGGGCCCTTGTGCGAGTCCTCGCCCTCCTTGACCTTGGGGCTTGCGGCGAGCACCATGGCGCACGACTTGACGCCGCGCATGGTTACGGGCTTGAGGTTGCACACGGCGATGATCTTGCGGTTTTGCATCTCGGCGAGAGGGATGAGGCCGTTGAGACCCGAGCAGACGGTGCGCACGACCTGACCTTCGTACTCGGAGGTGTTTTCTGTGCCGGGCGCGTCACCGCAGGCGATGGTGGAGACGAAGAGCGAGTCAGCGTTGGGGTGTGTCTCAGCCTTCAGGATGTGGCCGACACGGAGGTCGATGAGGGCGGGGGAGAGGGGCTTCTCGACAGGGGCGCTTGGTTGTGGGTCAGCTAAGGTAGGTGGTTGTGGGTGGTAGATGGGAACTTACGCCTTCTGAGGCTTGGGCTCCTTCTTCTTCTTCTCTTTCTTTTGGGTTGGTGCGCCCTCAGGAGCTCCCTTCTTGCCTTCTGCGGGCTTGCCAGCCACTGTGCCTGCTACCGCATCGCCGGCCGCCTGCGCGAGGTCCTTTGTCTTCTCCTTCTTGCTCTTGTCCGCCTTGGCGCCTTGTTCGCCGGTAAGTGTGGTGGGTGTAGCGCCCTTGCCGGCAGCGGCAGCAGCAGCAGCCTCCTTCTCCTTCTTCTTGCGCTCCTTCTCAGCCTTTGCGTCGACAGGCTTGATCTTGAAGATGACATTGTCCAGGTCAACGTTGACCTTGTCGTCAAGCTTCAGTCCGAAGAGAGGCGAGTTCTGGACAAAGTCGACATGGCGAACGATGTGGTGGTAGCCCTGCTCGCCAGTCCTCTCCTCTGCGCTCCACTTGGCGACGACAGGCGCAAGCTTCTGGTAGAGAGCAATGTCTGCGACGGAGGGCTTTGCGCCAAGAACGGTGGTGCGGCTGGCAAGGTGTGTGTTCAGCGACGACAGACGCTCAGCGGCCTTTGCGGCATCGTCCGAGGACGAGGCAATGTGGGAGGCGGAGGAGAGCCATTGGGTGATGTCCTGCTTCTCAGCGTCGGTGTAGGCGGCTTCGGGGAACAGAGCCTGCGAGGCCTTGACAGCGTCCGTCTCCTCGGCGGCGTTGTTTGGGGCGTGGGTGTTGAGGAAGGTGACCAAGCTCGCGTCGAGGGTAGAGCTGGCCATTGTGAAGGTGCGTTGGAAAAAGTTGACGGCGATTGGAGTGCGCGGGGTAAAGAAAGGTCGCTGTCGTGCCGCGAGGGAAGCAGCGGTTCGAGAGGGTCTTAGGGGGTAATGGGCTGGAGTCGGGTGTGCTCCAGGTGTGCGGCGTAGCTGGCGTGCGGATTGGCCAAGTCGTGTGCGTAGGAGGGGGAGGGGCAGTGCTTGGGGTGAATGCATCGCGAGCTGAGCTGAGTCAACCCAAAATTCGTGGGTCCACTTGCACTGCTCGCGACGGCGCGGGGCACGCCGCACGAGGCGGCGCTGGAGAGCGGCCGAGCCAGCACAGGCCACGGCTACGGCAGCAACAACTCACTGCAGTCAACCTTTGTAGTCAACAGACATATTCCTCCGAGACAATTGCTACTGATCGTCTCTGCACCTACAATCCACCACCCACTGTGCAGGCGTAAGCGCTGCCTGTAGCATTACGCGTGGTTGGATATACTAGACCTACCATGACATGACGCAACTTGTTTGTTGCCTGTGATTGCCCCACGCTTGCACGTCGGCCTCCGCCTGAGCCTCCCCCGCAACATCTCATCTATACACCTTACTCTGCCCACCGCTGCCTTCTTGACCAAGCTGTAGGGTTAACACAATAACTAACATGGCCGACGACAATCCAGATGTCCCCGCCGGGAAGAAGAGGTTCATCCCTCTGGGTAAGACACGGCCCTGCAAGCAGAGGCATTTGCGCTCACGCGTCTCGCAGAGAACAATCCTGAGGTCATGTCCTCGCTGGTCCACAAACTGGGCCTCTCGGAAAAGCTCGCCTTCCATGACGTCTTCAGCATCGACGAACCGGAGCTCCTTGCTTTCGTGCCTCGCCCGGCCCACGCCCTGTTGCTTGTCTTTCCTGTGAGTGAGACATACGAGAGGTTTCGACGTGAAGAAGACAAAGACAGGTCCGAATACGCGGGCTCCGGAGCCGACGAAGAGGTCATATGGTACAAGCAAACCATTGGCAATGCCTGTGGTCTGATCGGACTGCTCCATGGCGTCTCTAATGGAGCGGCACGCGCCAACATTCGTCAGTCCACCAGTGCACATCGACAAGCCACTCTCTCCGACTAACAATTATTTAGAACCTAATTCCGACTTGGCCAAACTCGTACATGACGCCATCCCGCTGAAACCAACCGAGCGGGCTGACCTGCTCTATGAGTCTGAAGCTCTTGAAAGCGCACACCAGAATGCTGCCGGTGGCGGCGATACAAGTGCCCCCGATTCCGAGGACAATGTTGACCTTCACTATGTCTGTTTTGTGAAATCCCAGGATAACAACTTGTGGGAGTTGGACGGCCGGAGAAAAGGCCCCCTCAATCGCGGCAAGCTCTCCGCGGATGAGGATGTCCTTAGCGAGAAAGCCCTCGATCTGGGAGTGCGTAGTTTCTTGAAGCGCGAGTCGGAGGCCGGAGGCGGCGATCTTCGCTTCAGTCTCATTACCCTCGCCGAGTCACTGGATTGAGTCCTTACACTGTACGGTGTGAAATGGCCAAGCTGAGCAGGGACGCCGCGTACCTTTTGCCCAATGACCAATCTAAAAGATCTCTTCCGGCACCGTGAGCGAACAAGCGGCTCAAACTCCGTCACGTCAAAGCAGCTATGTCCAAATGGTGTTCAAACGCTGGCCTATGTCGTCGTGATCCTATTCAATCTCAACAACTGAGACGGCTCATCGCTGTTATGTAGAAGAATTTGTAACTCTTAACTACATGGATGACGAAGCCACATCCCTCAAAAAAAGCTGAGATAATGGCTGGATCAGGCACTTGCTAACGAAGGTATCAATGGACAGATCGCGAGCCATGTCTTACCCGGGTTTGTCAAGCGAACCTCCCGAAATTCCAAAGCGTATCGCTGGGGCTGTCTTACACGTTTCCGGATTATACTCTCGAAAATGATGCGTATCTTAGCATAGTCCATCATCAGCTCCACCTTTGTCGGTTATCAATTCGACTTTCCCATTTCAACTCGTATTCTCTGTTTTCTTTGCAACACGACCGAACCCGGCCTCTTCTGCTGAAAATTCAAGACCATTAATATACCTGATATTGACATTGAATTCGGTTCATTATGCCGAATATCGACAATGCACCGCCGTCTTTCAATGTACCTGCTTTTTTCCTCACCTTTTAATATACAAATGCTTTTGATCATGGCCCGTGAGGTGTATTCACTGCCCCTCAACCCTGTATCGATGTCCGAAACGAACAAGGCTAAAGAATATGGATATGGAATCGCGGGCCTAGTCTGCAGCATCGCCAGTCTGTTAGCTTCTATGCTTTGCATGTACTGGTTCTGTCGCATGGGGAAACGTTTTCGCCATAAGTAAGCCTCGCCAGCTCGACTGCATCCGTTGACATCAACTGATAGCATGCAGACTGATCATGATACTCATATACGGGGATCTTGTGCGTGGAATATGGATTTTCGTCTTCGCTGTCCTATCCTTGGCCCATGGTACGGTCAGCACAAAAGGCGCCTTTTGCCAAATCAGCGGGTTTCTGGTACAGTATGGAACCGAAACAAGTGGTCAGTCAACTGCGTACCTATTAGAGACGTCAATTAATGGAATTCAGATTATGCTGTACTTGTGATGGCCTTGCACAGCGGGATCCAAGTCTTTTACCCATCGACTTTAGTGAGCTCGGATGGGCTATACCCTGTTCGTCGTTATGTATTCGCTCTAGCCTTCATTCTTCCAGCTTCGATGGCGGCACTGGCTTTCATCAATCCTGGTAATGCCTACGTTTCCCAGGGCGGATACTGTACGCTTCCGATCCGACCATTCTGGTACCGCCTGGCTCTCACATGGATCCCACGTTATATAATCATTCTGACAATCATTGGGACTGCAATAGCCATCTACGTTCATGTAGGGTTCAAGTTCCGCGGATACGCCAAGACCGACTCCAATGTTCTGAGTTTCAAAACCTCCAACGACTCCAATACGATACACCATGATACGCAAGAGGAATCGAAAATGGAGGATATTACTTTTGAACTCGACATCGTGCAGTCCCGCCCACAGCCGCAACGTCGAAAGTCGTCGATCGGAAATGACGTATTATCGATTCCTCGCCGTGCATCCGCACCAGAAGCTACCAGTCCACCATTGTCGTCACACATCCCCCAGCGAGTTTCTTTCGAAAGCGGCAAGGTATCACGATCTCTACCAGCCAGCACCGTCAACCTCAGCCGGTCTCGACCAGATGTGGCTCGGCCTGCTCTCCTCTCCATCCCATCGGGCGAAAGCTTCAACGATCCCATCTCTCCTCTCGGCGGCCCCCGCATCATGCCAAAAGAGACCAGCTCCGATGAAAAAGACAAGGCCACTTCCACCGCCTCTCCATCTTCGCGCGCCTCCACCCCACCGCAACAGAACCAAGTCACACAAGCAAAGCGCCGTCAGCGCATCCACCGACAACTCCGCCTCATGTTCATCTACCCACTCGTCTACACGCTCATGTGGCTGATTCCCTTCGCCATGCACTGCATGAACTACTGGGACAAGTACGCCACGGAGCCCGTCGAGTTCCTCCGCGTCGGAGCAAGCATCTGCATATCGCTGATGGGCTTCGTCGACGCACTCATCTTCAGCGTGCGCGAGAAGCCGTGGCGTGGGATCGACAATTCGGACGGCACGTTCTGGGGCAGCTTCGTGATCCGGCGCCGCGCGCTGGGCGATGCTGAAGTCGACGCCGAGGGCCGCCAGGTCAGGGGCAGCTTCAGCGGCAGCGGCCGCGGCCGCAATTGGGGATCCCAGAGCTACCGCACCAGTGCCAGTGGCGATGGCGCTAGGGCCGCCGCAGACCAGGCGCGTCAGAGACTGGATATGGAGCGTGAGGAGAGGATGGATCGGTTGGGGGATCGGCCGAGGAAGAGCAAGGAGATTTCGGATTGCGATGAGGAGGGCGAGGAGCACGAGGAGCAGCACGAGGGCTTGGATGTGGGCGATGGGAAGAAGGGTCAATTGTACGATGACAATGGTCTGGAAGATGATACTGCGGATACGGAGTATAATCGCAACAAAAATTGAGGGGCGGAGTGTGGGTGGCTCTTGTAATTGTAAATGTGTGCTCAGGGTTCTGGCATGGCGCTCTGTCTTCGCTTTCGGGGTTGTTCATACGCATTCTGCGCAGGCTATAAAAGTAGGTCAAAGTCGCATTGCAATCATAGGAGACAATATCAAGCAGATTTGGACGATAAGGTAAGTTGTGAATTGAGAAACGCTTACAGCTAGCTTGGCAACAAAAATTACGTGCACCAAATGCTGTCATGAATCCCAATAACGCCGTTGATGTATCCCCATATACTACCCTTTTACCGGTCATAGTACATGTGTAGAAAAATGAAGATCCCATAAGAGAAAACAGTAATGGCAGACATCCAGGTGAGCCAATTCAGCCGCGTGGCCGGTGTCTTCAAATAAAAAAAAAAAGTGCGAAAGACGAAGGAAGAAGTGCGCCTGAAGAATCAGAACGCCGTGACATCGCTTGAGGCAGCAAAAAAACCTCATCGCGCCAAGTATGCCTACAGGCGTAAAGATCGTACACAAGTTGGTCGTAAGTCGTAATGAACATTGTTCGTAAAATCATCTGGAGTAAGGCTTGTTCATCAGCGCGATCTCGCGCGCGACAGTGGCCCACTCAAGTTCGCGGCGAAGAGGCTCGTTGCGTCGCTGACGCTGGTACTCTTCCCACTTGAGAAGTTCATAGGTGAATCGGAGATGCGGTTGAATGATAACATTCAAACGTCGTGCTCTGACAAAGCAGCTAGAATTATGTCAGTACGTTCTCAAGAGTATCGAACGATAGCACTCACTAGGCACGTGGGAATGACAACCCCATCTCGTTCATGACTTCCGCAATGCAAATCGTTGCAGATCGAGACACACCGACTCGACAGTGAACAAGTGTGGCCTCTCCAGCAGCCTTGCCGGCTTCGATGAATCGAAGACATCGTTCAAACTCTCCCCACAATGGATCGACACCGTTGTCTTGCACTTTGTCAATCATCAGAAAATTCTCTTCAGGCCATTGCAGCTGTGTCTTGATGTCATCCGGCCAAGACAGTGCCTCGCCAACACTCAATATCCTCGTAATACCCAGTTCCCTAAGTAGCTCTGGGTTGTTCGCATGACCTAAGTTGCCGAGGTACATGTATGGCAGGATCCTGCTAGGTAAACTGCCATCAATCTTTGACAGCCACTGCGGCTCGGTAAGATTAAATACGCTCTTCTTGAATTTGGGAGACTCCTGCAGGATGCGTGGCTGGATCGCTGTAAGCAGTGCGACATCGGAAGGATAGGCAAAGAAGTTCCGGCCCTTTTCGCGGTGCAGCTGAATCCAGGCTTCGTGAACGGGGAGGCCTTCCGCGTACATGAAATACGCTAACGCAAGCAGGGTGGTTTCTGTGTAACCATCTGTGCAGTGGATGAGGAATTTACGTGGCACAGCAATATCGTCTAGCTCGATTGCTTCATCGTCGTCGTCACTGCGTCTGCGTTTCGAGCGACGAACGTCCTGGGGGTTTGCAAGCTCATACATCCACCGACACGTCTCCATCAAGCCATCAACCTCAGTATGAGACCAAGAAGGTGGCATGATGCTGCCAGAAGAGGGGAATTCCATATGCAGGGCAGACTTGCGTGTAACCTTGTCCATCGACATGCGTAGAGCTCGCAATGAGCGTGACTCAGGAACATGCGCAAGGTCTGTGGCTTCGATGAGCACATCATATGCGTCCTCGCCCGAGCAATCTGGGTGCAGGGCAGGGTCAGGAGTAGGTCCAAGAAATACGTTACTGCTGATCTGAGATGCCTTTGACATATCGCACATCTCGTATCGCTCCCAGTAGAAGAAGTCAACAACATTACCAGTCACACGACCAGTGGGGTCAACAGCCACCAATTCAGGGTGTTTCTCCTGTACGGTACCAAAAGAGTCTGAGAGCATAAACGTATTGAATAGACCGACCGGAAAGTCATTGCGCGCCTCGTACTGCCGCTGAGCGTGCGAGATGATCTTTGCGAGGGCGATAGTGTCATTGGGATGCGTCTTCTGGTCGCCATAGACGATAATGTCCGACACCATGGCCAACTTGCAAGCTTGAATCTGAAAGTTGCGCACAGAGAATCCATCTTTCGGGTCACATTCGATGAAGGTAGGCGAATCTTCCGAATCCGAACAGAGAATCTCGTCGGCTGCAATAGCACCCTTCAGCTTTGATACTGTTAGGTCTCCCCCGGTCTTTACGATAGTCAAGCTGCGAATGCAGTTGGGTACTTTCCGAGCAGCTTTTCGGCGAGAGGCAAAGAAGGCCAACTGGATTTGGTTGTCGGCATGCAGACCATGTAGCCATGGGAAGACCTGCTCTGGACTGGGCAACGGCTGTGTCGCCATATGCTCTAAAGCCTCCGCCATTCGATCTGCCGTGATTGTGTACACCGGAGGCTCATTGCAGAACTCTGTGCAATACTTCTCCGGTGGGTGGGTGATAGAGGACGTCTCGATCAAGCCATCGCCTCGCGGTGGAGAAGCTGGTGGGGTCGCTGGAATGTCACCTGGGGAGCATACTGGCAGATGCTTGTTAGGAATAGCAGTGGGCGGGTTACGCGGCGATGAATTGAGAGACAGATGTGCTGACGAAGTTGAGTTGTGGCTTAGCATAGGCGGTGCCCTTGCGACTGCAGCTGCCATACTTGCAATTGAAAGTGTCGAAGGTGCAGTGCAGTTGAAGGCACGCGACGCAATGCGCTGATAAGACCGGTCTGCCCTTCCTAAATGAGGTCAAGTGGCCGATTGTGGGTAGCGTTATGGCCAAGAACAACACTAATTGCGGGGTGACAGTGGTGGAGTGACAGCAATCCTACGGACGGCGGTCAACATCGTTCAAATGCTATGTGCAAATCGTGAGAGGGAGCGTAATGAAGGTCACTTACGACGCTCAGATGTGAAGGTGTGCCCAATGTTGGGTAAGCACAATTGATCTGCGGGAAGGCGCTTGGGATAGGCAAGAGCGGCCCACTCGGGAAGTATAGATCTACAGCACGACAAGGAATGCCCTGAGCATGCTGATAATATATGCGATATGAAGCGAATATCAAAAAGATTGATCTGGAGTGAAGAATGGAAAAAGAACAGCAGGCGGGCGAAGTAAGAGGGTAATGGTGGTTGCACAGCGGAATGGTATCCTAGGTGTTTAGTTCCCCGCCTGCAGCACACCAGAGGAGGCGCCGCTCAGACTGAACCAGTCCTGGTCGCATCTGCAAGCCACATGCACGCTTATCCTTACAGGGCTCTGCAGTTGGTTCCAGAGCGACAGCGCAACAGCATCCTCTGCGCAAAAAGGCCCTGTCTTCTTGGGAATGCTGCCCCTTCCGAACCACCTCGGCAGCGCTCTCGTGAGACGCGAGGCCAGCGCTGCCAGCGATAACGAGTGAAGCGAGTGGGTCTGATGCCATCCCCAGCATTCCCAAGTGGAACCATCGGGCGTGCGGTGTCCATCGGTTCGTCAGGCCTCTCGCTCCACTCCCACTCGGCACGCCGAAGCGTTAGCCTGCCCTCCGAGCCCCACCGACAAGAACCGCCGGCAGCGTGGAACTGGGCTGTCACCCTAGCCGCCAGTCGCATGCGGATCTCTCATACCAGAGGGGCCCACATCTGCAGCCGCAAAGCTCCTTCGCCACATTTCGAGCACCATGGAGCTCTGGCCTGTTCTAACAGCCTCCAGCAGGATGCATCGGGCTGCGTCGATCGACCCCGCCTTTGACGACCGTTGCATTGGAGCCGCCTTCAAAGAGCCGACGTCGAGATGAGACGAGCACACGACAGCTGGATGACAACTATCGCGATGAGACCTCCCTCTAGCGGGCAACGATGTGAAATGTTGACCAATGCGAATCTGGCTTGACCCCGCACCTCAAAGGTGTGCGGTCGACGCGCGAGGATCTTCCTATGCGGCCGAGATAAGGTCAGGGTCGACTCGGCTACCTAAGTATGTTTATTAGCCTTAGGTAGGTATCTGGCTGGCATGCTTTTGTCCGGCCAGAAGCGCAATGCAAGCTGACGTAAAATGGGCTGTTTTGCCGTCAGTCAATGGTTGAGAGCATGCCGTGTCGCCCATTTTTAGCTTGATAAGTGCTGAACCATGGCAATTGGCGTGAGTGATCATCGTTAAATTTCATCGAGTCAATAGTCTACCTCGTCCTCCTGAGGCGCAAAGGTGTTATCCCCTCCAGCATCTTCTAGCTTACATGAGCCACCTATTACTGCCTAATCAGACATAGGATGAAATTCCATTCCTGTAACGCCCAAACTCCGAGCAACAGATCAAATACTTTCGTCACATCAATCACAGAGCGTACAGTCGATGAGCCTCAAAAGGCATCTCCCGTATTCTCTTACGCCTCAACTTCGGTACGGGTGTTCAGTAGCTCGTCCACGTGAGAGCGCTGGACTGCCAACTTATCTCTGGCGCTCTCCTGCTCTTTCAGCAGAACAGCGAGAACCTCGATGGGGGGATCCAACTCCAGGCGCTGCGCACGCTTCCATCGCTTCAGTCGCGCAATACCGGTGCATGGCTATAAGTAGCGTGTTAGCCGATATTACTACTTTATCGATAATATATAGGACCTACGCCGTACTGTGAGCTCATATCGAACTCTCGTAGCACCTTCTCGTGCAGACTCAGCTCGTCCTGATGCACCCTGGGGGCCAGCCTCTGCTTCTCTTTCGCAGACCAGTACTTCTTGATTGTGGCCTCTGATGTGCGCCTCGCGGCATCGTCTTCTGGATTGCTCCCCGTCTCTTGCGCCGCGACCTCCTTCTCGACTTGATCGATGATGTCAGCCTCGACGGTAGTGGGTTTTGCTTCTTCTACAGGCTCGAGATTGATTGCCTCGGATTTGATCGCTTTCGTTGTGCTCTTCGACAAAACATTCTTTTTGACGTCCTGCGCTCGCGCGCCAGGCTTTGTGACTTTGTTGGCGCCGCCGTGGAATGCGAGGGTCGACTGTTGCGACTTAGCCGCAGGGCCTGAGACTCGTCGTTTTGGCGGCATCGTATGCAGATCAGACGGTTGTAGCAATAGTATATCTGATAGCAATTGCAATGTGTGGGGCTGGTTGCTTGCGCGCAGTGCAGTGCAGTCCAGGGCAGGGTACAGCTGTAGGAGTGACGCAAGGACTCACTCCCCAATCGTGTCTGTGGTTGACTAGGTGATGCGCGCTAACGGTGTCACGCTAGCACGTGAACAGCCCATTCACCATTTACTCACATCCAATTGCCCCTCCGAAGAGACATAATCAACTTGTTGGATCACCGCGATCGCTCTTAAATATCAAGAGGTAAGCTGATCATACATCGTTCATATACGTCTCGCTTTCGCAAGCAGCACGTGAGGGAAGAAACAATTTTCTCCATTAAATGCCTGCAGAAGTCTTAGAGAAATACATGGTCTGCAAGCTGTCGTACTCACAGCCTTGGAAGCCTAGGGCTTATAGATATGCCTGATGCAGATGTAACATGTGACATCAAGTCTGAGCACCATCTGATCATTCACAGTACTTCTCCATTTTACCCACAGAGATAAGCCAAATGGCATCGACAACACCCCCAGACGTAGCTGCCCATGTGGAATCCCTCATCCCCAAATTCCAGCTCAAACGGCTCCTCAACTCCGACCAAGCTGGGCGCCGCATCTCCCTTCTTGGCACCATCGACTCACAAGAAGCCCTTCTAATCGCTGAGCGCGCCGCCTTCGACACCTCTCCCGAGAACATGCAAGGGTTCTCCACCTCGCTGCAGAACATCAAGAACCTCGGCGCCAACGACATCTACGCCTGGTTCCTCGCCAACAGCAATCCCTCAGCCTCGGCCACCTCTCCTCCCCCACCAGACTTCAAAATAAATCTCATCTATCCATGTACCGCAAAACACATCAAAAAGTACTCAAAACAGGGTCTGCGCATCGTCCACGAAACTCCAGAAATCTACGCTAAGTATGTGCGCCCGTACATCGCTGCGCAGCACCAAAAGGGTACGCTGCAGTGGGTGTACAACATCCTGGACGGACTGAAAGAGCAGGAAGACGTGATCTACAAGGAATCCGGGGCTGAAGAGGGGTTCCTCCTCCTGCCTGATTTGAACTGGGATCGTAAGACGCTGGAGTCGCTGCACTTGCTGGGCATTGTTGAGCGCCGCGATATCTGGTCTGTGAGGGACTTGAAGAAGAGCATGGCGCCCTGGGTCAGTCATATGCGCGAGAAGATGCTGGATGCGACGGTGAAGCTGTATCCTGAGGTCGAGCGCGACCAGTTGAAGTTGTACGTGCATTATCAGCCGACGTACTATCATCTGCATATCCATATTGTACATGTGGCGCTGGAGGCGGGGACTACTCAGGCTACTGGGAAGGCGTTGGGGCTGGAGAATGTCATCTCGCAGCTTGAGACTGTGGATGGAGGTGATGACGCGAGTCTGGCGGATGTGAGTCTCTCGTATCATGTGGGTGAACGGAGTGAGTTGTGGGAGAAGATTTGGTTGCCAATAAAGGAAGGCAGGGATGTCGATGTTGACGACTTTTAAGAGTGCATGGATGGGTGAGGGTCACGAAAAGAGAATGAATAAACAATCATAAGATGAACATTGCGACGCTTCTCTGAGAGAAGCAACTTGGTATCTTAACGCATAACGACTACTTTGACTCTCGGTCATTTTCACCCATGCCTTCTTCATTTCGTGACAATCTCCGTCTATTGGCATCTCCTCTCACCATCATCCACTCCAACATCCCCACTGTTCTTCAAATGTCATTGCGACTATGAGCTTCCCGGGCGAACTAGTTCAGTCCCAGGAAACTCAGTCGTTGCTATAAGTCCGAACTCTTCGGATTGTGCAAATAGATGTCCGGCACCTTGGGGACTTGTGGGCTCTTTTGGAGCGCCTGCTTCATTGCTTCTCTTGTCTTGGTGCCTTCCTTCCCATCGCCTCCACCCCCTGTCAGTCTCCTTATCCCGCTCCGTATCCTACTCCGTGAATCTTGAGCAGCAGGCTTTGTCATGCTCTCCAGACTAAACGTTCGATCGGCACTTGTCAAGCGTAGGTCATCGTCAGAAAATGACTCGCCAATTTCGTCAAGTGCCGTGGTGGAGAGTGCGGGAGAATTCCGTTGAGGATGGTTCGGTGCTGATGGAGAGGTTACGGATCGTGCGTGGAGACCAGGGCGGGGTGCACTGGTTGGACCAGGGTTAGTCGGTGTAGATGTAAACGAACTGAAAGCTCCGGGAGTCATTACACCATGGTCTCGTGCAGGCGATAACTTGACATGATCCGTACTGAAGCCCGATTGGAAGGAAGTAACGCTTGCGTTACGAGTGAGAGATTTGAGTAGGATCGGAGCAGTCTGTTGGTCGTATAGGTTTTCTCGAGTATTCAGCGTGTTACTAGAGTACGACCCATTGGGTTGGTAGTGACTAGATGTGAAATTCGGAAGATCGGTCAGCGTCTCGTTGTCATCGTCATCGTCGTCATCATCGAAGAAGTCATCGAGGCTATCGAGTTTCATCACAAGGTCACCAATGTGGCCCTCGCCACGCGTATCTTCAGACGTCATGGTCGCGGTGCGGTAATCTGACAACGGGCTGAATGGAAACTCGTCTGCGCGGAATTCGATCTTCGGTGTTGCTGTCTCGGGGGCATCGATACCCTCGAGGTTACCACACGTATAGAACACAGCATGCACATTAGATCGCGTCAAGTGCGAGTGGTGAGCGGGCATCGGTATTGACCAACCGCTCTCATCAGGGATGCCGTACAACGATTGGGTTTTCTCGAACTGCTTCTTGTAGCCTCTGGTCGAGTGTGATCCAGCCATGCTCATGCGGATGTGTTGTTTCTCGAACGGTGTTGGTGCATTGGTCATGTTGAGATTGATGACGAAGTCAAGCACTCGTAAAGCTTGTGGGCACAGTTCAGTCTGCAGCAAACGCAGTAAAGGCGATATGAGATCAGGCCCCTTCGACGCTATCTCCGGTTTGCGCATCTCGATTTCTGGAAGCAGGATACACAACACTTCCATAGTGTTGATCTTCACCCAATCAATCTTATTCGTGAGTAGACTGATCAAGAATATCAGGCTCCCTAATTCGAGGTCTGGGAAATAGGCCGATCGTATGGCAGACAGGGTCTGGGACAAGAAGTCTGTCGCATGACGATATCGCTTGAGGGCAAAGGATGTCAGTGCATCAACAAGTGGACTGCACTGATACTGCTCCTCAGCCACGCGAGCCAGAATATCGGCGGAAGCTTTGACACCTGGGTCTCTTTTGATGGTCTCGAAAGACCGTATAAACCTGGGAAGATTCGCGAATATGGTATACACGAGTCGCGTATCATCTCCAACGATACGGCTAGAGGGCAGTGCAACGAGTCTGTCGAGAATGCGCAGCGATCGGTCCAAGCAGGTACTTGACCGAACACCCTTTAAAGTGAGCTGAGTCAGTCCCTCGAAATTGCCTTCCCATTTATCGGGACAGCTCTCTTCGAGAGCCTGTAATATCTGAGGGTCTCCAAGATTGAGCTTGTCAAGGAACTTGTCCAGCATAAGCAAGCTTTCCATAAACTCGCCTTCGTGTATCGTATCGAGGCAAGCACATGTCGTCCAGAAGAGCTGGGGATATTGAATGAGATCTTCGGGGGCCAGAGCCTCAATGATGGTTCGTAGGGTCGTCAAGATCTCCATTGAGAAAGTCTGGATATCGCTTTCCTCATCTGAGATGGTGTTGGAGAGTCGAGCCAGCATGTCAGAAAGCATTTGCTGGTCGAGAGAGCTCAAAACACAACGGAACAGCTGGAAGGATCGACACGCAAGATGTCGAACCGGGCAAGACGTGGCCCAATTTAGTGCCATTCTTCCCCACGCCTCCCGGAGCCCAGGGTAGGCAAGAGTAAAGAACTTCAAGACTTCACCTGACACATACACCATAGATTCTGGTACCTTTGTGCCATGATCTTCTGCATCCTTGTTGTTACTCTCATCGTAGTTCCAAACAACCTTGGCGTCGTGTTGGCGAATATTCTCGACGAAATCTTCGATGGCCGGTTTGTCGATACCCAAAGTGTCATCTTCAATCTTGGATATCACAAGTTCGTGAATAAGATGCACAAGCATTTCTCGCGCTTGATCCTGGACTACGGGCGTGTAGTGATCCCAGAGCACAAGGACAACCTGGAGTAAGAGAGGCACGTGCTCGCTTGCAAGCTCGATAGGAGACACCATAAGGTCCACGAGTAGGATCAAGCAGACTTGGCCAAGTGCGAATCCAGACTGGTACGGTCAGTTTGAGTAATACAAGTACGAGAAAAAAAAACTAACCTGCTTATTGCTACTTGGGAGCAAGGCGCTGAGATCGGCGAGATAGGGCAGATTGATAGCATCTGCTGGGGGCGGTGCTGGTTCGCGTTTCTCGCTGACCAAGGAACGAGGATTTATCTGGAGAAGAAGAAATTCTACCACTTTCTGTCCCGCTGGAGTGCTTGACAAATGGACAACGATCTGCTTGGAAACATCCACGTAGTTCTGTTCACGTTTGTCCAAGCAAAGATTGATTATAAAATCCAAAATGAGTTGTACGTTGCCTCCATAGGGACCGGTCGCCAGGGCCTGCCAGAGCGCTTGTATCTCGTTGTGAAGTGCGTTGCCCGAACGAACGGTGATCTCGAAGAGATTGACTAGCAGCATGTACGAGTTCGCCGTGGGGCCACCACCGGGCTGTACTTGCAATTCGATGGTCTGTATCCAGGGCAACATGGCAGCAACCATGTTTCGTTGATGATCTGGCTGGAGCTCCTTGAAGTAGTATGAGAATTGTGAGAATACAAGAAAGGCAAGCTCGGAATGCTGTTTTGCCAGCCGTCGTGAGGTCTCAAACTGAGCCAGCTTGTACACAGCAATGGTCTTATCCGAAATGCTGATGTCGAGGTCTTGGAGTTTTGAATTTTTCTGTTCACGAGCCTCCAAAGCCCTAAGCAAACGTGATGACTTTACACGTATACCACTATTCTCATGACCAAGTGTGTAAAGGCCTGCGCTGAGTACTTTCCAGAAGGGTAATGTGTAATCTTCTCTTTGCGTGAGCACTTGCGTGACGACTTCGAAGTAGCTGTCCAAAGCCTTGGAAGACTTGGATAAATAACACATCTCGATGGCGCGGTCCAATAGATATGGATGTTCTCGATTGTGGACAATGAGATTTGTCAGGGCCCTACGACCAATCGCATGTGTCCGGTCACTGGGGGTTTCGAAGATACTATCAATCCAGGACAACATACGTCGGACATCGAACTGCATCAAGACTTTGCTGTCTGTTGTGATACTGACGGGACCGCCGCACAATGCAGCCATCGCACTTAGGGCCGCGGTTCGGAGGTCACGCTTTTCAATCTCCATTGCAGCTGTTGCAATGCCTTTGTTTCCCATGTCAGCTTCTCGATCTAACATAGATCTGCGCATATTCTCCTCGCGTTGGCGGATCTGCGGCTGGTTTGCCGAATAGCCGCACCAATCTTCCATGAGAGTGAAGGCTGCCTTGCGAGCCTGGAAGGGCATCCATTGAAGTGGATCGTCCGTACGATTGATGCCTTCAAATAGCACCTCTACAAGCCCGCAATAGTGTGTGCGAAGTTTCTGAAAGCCCCATTCGTTCTGCACTTCAGCATCGCTGAGGAAGATCCTAAGGTCTTTGGTATAATTGACAAGGTTGTTGACAATCCACTCGTCGTTGTACGCCTCTGGAAGCCGCAGGAACTGCGAAGTCAATTTGTACACGTGGGTAATCTCGGTACGAAGGTGATCAGTGCGTCTGTTCCTGCGTGGGCTACTCAATGACCTGGTGTGCGTACCCAATCTAGTCTTCGCTTCCTCAGCACATGCAGCTACAATGCTTTGGAGGGATTCCAAGAGCGTCCGATAGAGATTTATGTTGATAGAGCCCAGGCCGATGACGGCTGCCTCTCGTACAGCGCAGTTATCTACCGATAATGAAGGAAGGACCTTTGCGAACAAATCGCTAGCTGTATGTAGCTTCTTGCTTGTACTTTTCTGTGACGACTTTGAGCTTTTCCGCGAATGCTGCGACATTTGGCTCGTGGCGACTGTGCCACCCTGTCCCGGATTCGTCATGGTGGTGAAAGCGAATATGAGATACAGCTTCCACTGTTCGATTACGACCTCTGGCGAAGTAGAGGCGAGTCGATTCGTCACCCTACTGACACTTCCAGGCTCAAATGGCGAATATGGAGTAGAACGGGGCCCATCTCCAAGCGCAAGGACTGTCCGATGCATCTGCGTAAGTCTTGCGCAGACAATGTCGCGGGTCAGAGTGGCAGCGAATGGACACACTTCGAAACTGATGCGTACCAGGTTCGGGAATATCTTGAACCAGAGCGTAGAGTCGTATGGCACATCACTGCTACACAGTTCTACCAGCGTGCTCTGGACATTACTTTTGCGCATACCACGTTGGAGTCGACTCCGCTCAGCCAAAGACAGCTTCTCGTCGCTAATGTCCATTACCCTTTGGGAACTGCCTTCCATAACGCGAATAATTCGGCTATTCGTCTCGCCCAGAGCGGTGTCGAACTCGGTGATGAGGCGCAAGACTGTGACTGCATATGAACGCACCCGGCGTGAGGGCGAACAGAGGAAGAAAAGGCCGTGAGACTCGACTTCTTCGACATAAGTCCATACTGAGGAGAGGTCAAGGAGCGCAGCGCGGCTGCCAGCGCCGTCTTCAGGGGTATCGAGCGCCGTCTTGCGGACCTTTTGTTTGATCTCTTCTATCCAGATCTGGAGTAATTCCACGTATAGTTTCAATGTGCTCTCAATGTGCCCTGCACCAAGCATTCCACCATCTGACATCGTAGCATAACGATCGTCGAAATTGAAGATGAAACGAGCAAATCCAATCGTGACCTGCTGAGCATGCGATTGCCGGGCGATTGATTTCAAGGACTGGGCCGAAGATACGGCAATGTTGCTTTGCACATGTGCAGTTCCAGTGCATAACAGGTTTACAAGGGAGTTAAAGGGAATATGAGGCGACAGACATCGTGGGAGAGCTTGTACAGCGACATGCAGAAGGTCGTAGAATCCTTGTCGAGGATCGCCAGAACCCTGATGATCTTCTCGACGGCTGAAGCTGAATGCTTCTGCCATTGGCGTTTTTGGCGTCTGTAGTGAAAATTTCTCGTCAAGCACCGCCTGCCCGCCAAAAGCGTTGTCGCAAATGATCGTTATCTCGCCCAGTATCTTGCAGAAGCGTACGTAGGACTCCTTCGCCACTTCAGCGAAACCGCTGAAGTTCACTGGGCGCGACAGTCGTTCTTCCTTGAGAAGCGATGACTTGATGGGAAGGTGATGTGGAGTCCGTGGGCTGACTGGAAGAGAGGAAAGTTCAGGAAGAACTGTGTTGGGATCGTAGTCAAACGAGATTGGGAATGGCGGCTGTTCTGTATTTTCCAAATCCGCCATAATCGCAAGGAATGACCGGATCCCAAGGACCATCCGATCTGGCTCCAGATTCTCAACGCGGAGTTCTCGACCAGAAGTGAACATCTCAGCATTCAGTAAGGGGAAGATGATATTCTTGAAGCAGAGGTCCTGGTATCTGTAACCAATTATTCTGGTCAGCTGGATGAGAGGTTCGGCAATGACAGGTTCGGTCGAAAGGTATGACCGCCGCCCCGGCTGAAAGATCATTCGGATGATGTCTTCTAGCTTACGCACAGCAGTCGACGGCGGATCTGGACTTTTTCGATAGAGATATGTCCATACCAATTGGCAGATGCCACGGAAGGCAATGGGACGACTGCTCCGTTCTTTCAAGCGTGGCTGTGTTGACAGCGCGAGGGCTGACCACTGCGCCGTGAAAGTCTCCGTTGGTGAGACACATAGAAGAGCTGTCATCAGGGGAAAGGCTTCATGCCAGTGTTTCGGTTTGCCAAGTAATACAGCAGCCCGCTGCCGCATCATGTCCACGACTGGCCTCCACTTTGGTGAGCTAATCTCCACCGTAGCTTTCGATGCGATTCGAAGGAGCAATTCTCTCAGAACTTGGCAAAAGGCATATTTCATTGGATGACCGTGAGCACTGACAAAGAGCTTCGCAAGTGACTGCATGAAACTGCAAGTGCGGTCCCAGGCTTCCTCAGGGTACGTTTTGACTTTCATAAAACGTAGAGCACGGATGAGCTGGGCACCTTTGTTCTCGATATCTCGCGTGTACTGGCCCTTGATTGATAGTTGGCTGTCAATAGTCTTCAGGTCAGCGATGAACTTTTCTTGCACAGACTCGAACACAAGACCGCTCAGAACACCAAGGAGCTGGCTGAAGATGGCATAATTTGCCCTACTCAAATTCGAAACTTCAACCAAGTCCGGGTCGATAGTAGTGAGCTGGGTATAGAACAATCCAAGCAGTCGATCGGCCATGTCGTGGGTCAAGCTCTGGATGTCAGTCTGGCTAATAATCTCGATGAGAACCCGGCAGAGGATATAAGTTGCTACTGTCGAGCGCTGCTCAGCTAGTGTCACAGTATCTTGCAAGGCAAGAAGCTGCTCGGCGCCTGCAGCTATGGATGTCGTCGATAGATTTTCAGGTAGATGCTGGCTCGATTCGGTATTCCGGCGAGGCAGGTGGGGGTGGGCTGGTGCGCTTGCTTGTCGAGACTGCGGGCATTAGTAGGAGGGTAAGGCTGGAGGAAGGGCTGTCTCACAGTTTGCAGCTGCGTTCGCAGTTTCGATGCCTCCTCACTCTTCGCTTTGCGCCAGAGCATGATGGTGTCTATCAAGGGCTTTGGCTTGTGTCGTGCGATGTGGCCCAAGGCGGCTATCAGCTGGTCGAAGTTGGGATCGACTCCTGGACCGCAAATGAGCTCGACCTCAGCCTCAGGCAGACTGCGATCTGTCGTCATGGACTGTATGATCTTCTGGTCTGCCTGGCTGATGAAGGAATTAAAGAGGTGGTGCAGCGCATATTCGCCCACGGTTTTCAGCTCGTGGGTGTGTTGGTGGTGTCGCGACTGCGAACGATGGTGCACATGGCCCTTACGAGAAGAACGGCTGGGGGCTCGTTCGGGCTTGCGCTGTGTGCTGCCGCTGCTGTCGACGGGCGCAGGAGGGGACAGGGCAGCGCTGGAGAAGCCATTGGCAGCGCTGGGCCCGGCTGGCACGCCGTGGGCGGAGAAGGCGGCGGTTATCGAGTCCTGCGACATGATGGCTCCATCGAGGCCGGCAATGACCTGGGCGTGCTCGCTGAGAGGGCTTGTGGCGGGCGAGTTTACGTAGCTCGTGTTGCGCGAGTGCTGGACGCCATGCACGATGGACGTGTTGCGGTTGTGGGCATACGACTGTGAGGGCTTGCGCTCGAGAGTGCGCTCCAGGGCACCGTCAGGGCTGGAGTGGCTGCTGCTACTGCTGGGGATGGGCGGACCGGGCGCCCTCGTGCGGGAGGCGATGCGACCGCGGGTCACACTCGGCTCGCGTGAAGGAGCCTGTCGAGCGGACGCAGCTTGCGCCTGTGAGTGCGAAGCAGCTATATCAGGTACAGTTGTCAGCAGAGCCCTCAGGCACAGCAGGCGGCGTCATCGGGCGTCCCAATAAGCTCGGCCATGCCACCACAGCGGCGCCGTACGGTAGTCCCAAACACTGCCCTGTCTGGAGCGCGGGCACAGGCACAGGCACAGGCTGCCTCAGGCTCAGGCTCAGGCCGCGCGCATCCAGCAAGCTAGGGGCGCCGTCGCCGCGACAAATGAAAGCGAACTCACACATGGGCACTCATGAGCGGACGAGGGGATCGTCATCTGGGTCAACGGGAGAGTTATCAGCCTGTGGGCGCGGCGAGCGACGTCTGCCATTGGGACGTCGTCGAAATGCTTAGACCCCTGCCTCGTTCCTGGATGCTAGCCCGATCGGTGCCTATGATCTTCTTTGGCGCTGCCGCACCAAACGGCTATGGAGATCAAGCAGACGGAAATTAAATTGACTGAGCGCGTCCGCACGTGCGACAAGTCCTCCAGCCCTCTCGTCAGCGCATCCTCGTTTGGAGGAGACTGGTTACTGCATCTGAGCACGTCTGTGGTCTGTGACGGCCATCGCCAACGCGGCAGAGGACCAACTACTGCAGTGCCCTAGCGGCCGGTACTGACGGCCTGCCACGCTGTCTGGCTGCATGCCCTTGCATCGGCCGACATTAAGGAGCAACAGAATGACATCAGATTGAAGCTGTCACAGAGCCAGCCAGTCAGCTCCGGCATCAGTAGGCACTCTTCTGGTGGAACGTGATTAAGCATGACCTTTGGGGGACCTCGAACCAAGCCCTCTACCGAACAGGTGCCCAATCAAGCAAGTGCTCTTTGCATGAGCTGCTGAATGCCAGAGCATCACAAATTTTTTGTGACACATGGGCGCGCGACCAACAGTCGAGTTGGGTAGGTCTGACTTCAGCTCCTGCACCCGCCGGAGCCTCTGCAAAGCTCCGGAGACAGTCGATGTGAAGACCCCAGGCGGCTGTGGACAGGCATCATCTCGGCAGTATAGTACTCCGTGTCCGCTCCGCTCAGACAAAAGGGTCCAACCCAACGTGGGGTATTCGGGGCCGAAGCATTGGCAGCGCGAGATGCACAGCAGAGCGTCGTCTGGAGTGTCTTGGAAGATGATGCACCCTGGATCATCGGTCATCGATAGCTCATGATATGCACAACATTCTGTAGGTAGATGGCATCTACTTGTAATGCAAGATAGTGTTGTTTAATAGCCGTTTATAGCTCGTCTCTCAGCATCAGGTTTTGCGAAATTGGTCATCTTGACGCATCTTCCCTCTCTTGGTGATCGTGCACCGTTGATCGATCTGTTGAATACTTACAATATGCATCTTGTCTAATGCTCTGTCTGCACCATGCTGTGAGAATCTTTAGCGCCCTACAGTTCACGTCTACGATTCGAGTTGGTCTAGTTTGCGAGTAAGGCCTCACGAGCGCTCTGCTCATACTCTACCTCGGCATCGGCATAAGCATTTCCGCCTTTCGAGGTTGCACAGTTGTGTGTGTGTCGTGAGTCTTGTGCGAGTGAAGCCCCCCACAGAAGTCTCGCGGAAGTCTGCGCGGGGTTCCATCGCAGGCGGAAAGGCTGTTATTTCGGGAGGGAGCTGAACCCACCAGCGGGATTCGTGCGTTCCGACAGCACCGAGATTCGCGCGTGCATCACAAGCCAGCGGCAGTCGATTACGGCACCATTTTTAGCCACAATATACTCTTCTATAAGCTGCAGCGTGTTGCTGGATAATATTGAAGCGTTTCCTGCGTCTGTCAAATTTGAATCCGTACTCACACCATCCGACCCTCCGATACTAGCCAGCGGTGCTGCAATACTGGAGAGCACGGCCGTTAAGGACCCCGATCCACCTAACAGCTGACATCGGTACAAAGATTCCCTCCACTTTTCCTGTTACAGCGAGAACGATTCGTGTCCAGTTCGCAGCGCGTCTCCGTGTCTGTCCGGACACTTAAGCCCCTCCACCACTGCTCTCGAGCACCATGGCGCAACTCGACACGCTTGACATTGTGGTGCTGGCAGCATTGCTGCTCGGCACGGTTGCCTACTTCACAAAGGGCACCTACTGGGGTGTCACCGCCGACCCGTATGGGAGTTCGCTGGCGGGCGCCAACGGCGCTTCAAAGGCGGGCAAGTCTCGCAACATAATCGAAAAGATGGAGGAATCAGGCAAGAACTGTGTAGTCTTCTACGGCAGTCAGACTGGTACTGCTGAGGACTACGCCTCTCGCATCTCCAAGGAGGGGCACTCACGCTTTGGTCTCAAGACCATGGTAGCAGACCTCGAGGATTACGACTTTGACAACCTGGATTCTTTCCCCGACGATAAACTCGCCGTCTTCGTTCTTGCCACCTACGGCGAGGGTGAGCCTACCGATAACGCTGTCGAATTCTACGAGTTCATTGGATCTGAGGATATCAGCTTCAGCGAGGGCGGTGGAGCTGATGACAAGCCCCTGGCCAACCTGAAGTACGTAGCATTTGGTCTTGGAAACAACACATACGAGCACTACAACTCCATGGTCCGCAACGTCGACAAGTACCTCACCAAGCTTGGTGCGACTCGCCTTGGCGCTGCTGGTGAGGGCGACGATGGCGCTGGTACCATGGAAGAAGATTTCCTCGCCTGGAAGGAGCCCATGTGGGCCGCTGTCGCTGAGAAAATGGGTCTTGAAGAGCGTGAAGCAGCTTACGACCCTGTCTTCGAGGTCACCGAGAAGGACGAGCTTACACCTGAAGACGATACCGTTTACCTCGGCGAGCCCAACAAGAACCACCTCGAAGGCAAGCAGAAGGGCCCCTTCAACGCCAACAACCCGTACATCGCTCCCATCGTCGAGTCTTCCGAAATCTTCACCGCCAAAGATCGCAACTGTCTACACATGGAAATCAGCATTGCTGGCTCCAACCTGTCATACACCACTGGTGACCATATTGCGATATGGCCAAACAACGCTGGAAAGGAGGTTGACCGCGTCTTCAAGGTACTCGGCAAAGAGCACAAGCGTCATACTGTGATTGCGGTCAAGGGTCTCGATCCTACCGCAAAGGTCCCTTTCCCGTCCCCCACCACCTACGATGCAGCTATTCGCTTCCACATGGAAATTGGCGCCGCTGTTTCTCGTCAATTGGTCTCCGGTCTTGCGCAGTTTGCGCCCAACGAAGAAATCAAGGCTGAGATGACAAAGCTTGGCAGTGACAAGGACTATTTCAAGCAGAAAGTCACCAGCCGCAACCTCAACTTGGCACAGCTGCTCGAAATTGAAGGAAAGGGCCAGACATGGACCAAAATCCCCTTCTCGTTCCTCATCGAAGGCCTCGTCAAGATTCAGCCCCGCTACTACTCAATCTCGTCTTCTTCGCTCGTCCAAAAGGATAAGATATCCATTACTGCAGTCGTTGAGTCGATTGAAAAGCCTGATGCTCCGCACGTCCTCAAGGGTGTCACCACCAATTATCTACTTGCCTTGAAACAGAAGCAGCACGGTGACCCATCCCCGGATCCACATGGCCTGAACTACGCAATCACCGGCCCTCGCAACAAGTACGATGGCATTCACGTGCCTGTCCACGTACGTCACTCGAACTTCAAGCTACCCTCCGACCCCTCGAAGCCCATCATTATGGTTGGCCCAGGTACCGGTGTTGCTCCTTTCCGCGGCTTTGTTCAGGAACGGGCTGCTCAGGCTAAGGCCGGTCAAAATGTTGGCAAGACAGTTCTATTCTTTGGATGCAGGAAGAGGTCAGAGGACTTCTTGTATGAAAAGGAGTGGGAGGTAAGTCATATGTCTCATGAGTATGATAATATCATTCTAACTTTATTTAGCAATACAAGGAAGCTCTTGGGGACAACTTCGTTCTCCACACCGCATTCTCACGAGACGGCCCGAAGAAGGTTTACGTTCAGCACCAGATGGAAGAATATGGGGAAGAGGTCAACAAACTTCTGGAACAGAAGGCTTACTTCTACGTTTGCGGTGACGCCGCGCATATGGCCCGCGAAGTCAACACGCTGCTTGGCAAGATCATTGCGAAGTACAGGAACGTTTCCGAGACAAAGGGCGAGGAAATCGTCAAGGCTATGAGGGCATCGAACCAGTACCAGGAGGATGTCTGGTCGTAGTCGATACTGTCATCAAGCGAAACATTGCAAATTAGACCGGAGCGAACGGCGTTTGACGAATGCGTGTCGGCTTGCGCAATTGCGTAGTCGTGGTCTCGCCAAGCAGCACTGTGAGATTACTGAGGTGGCACTGTTGTTATAAAATGAGCTGTAGATGGTATAGATAGCGCTTCAATTTTATGAGCATATGACCCATAGAACGTCAAGTCCAGTACAACCATGTGGTGTCCTGCAGTGACCGTTGTTGGCACCCTAGCCGGCGCACAATTGGCCAGCATGCCGACGGCTGGACCCGGCTCGGGAAGCAACTCCTTTCTAGTCCAACCTCATTCCATCTTCATTCAACCCCCATTTAGATATTGTGGCATAAACTTTTCTTTGAAAAACTGTTTGGCATCACTTCACAGCAGCACAGTCCTTCTCGTGTATTTAGACGCATCTTTGCCATACCCGTACCTTTCCATATCTTGCTCTTTGTACTACCACGTCTCCCTTCAATCGAAGTGTCAATCCTCAACGACTTTGGCATCGCGTGTCAGTTTGATCAAAGCGGCGATGGAGACCTTCTAGATTAGTACCATTCAGCAAGGAAGTATGGTTCGCGAGAAAGCCTTGTGCTACACCAACAACCTTAGGCCCTGCACATCCCCAGTCTTCTGCCGCTCGATTAGCACAGAGGCCGGCACAAATCCCAAGATCCCCGAAAACCCTGGCGAGGCTGATACGACAGCGTTGGCGCCCTGCACAACCTTACTCATGCAGCTCGAACAGAATTTGAAGAGCAACACCTCTTCGTCACCACTGATGGTAGCGAATTGATCCAGGATCCAGGTTTCAGGTCGAACTGAGTAACATCGCCAGAGTCGCAACGAGGCAACGTTGGATGGCGCAGACAGGAACGGAAGGAGACTGGTCACTCTGTACACAGACAGGAGTATTGCAGTGCCTCAGGATGCACGACATACGTGACATCTGAGGGTTCAAAGCTCGGCTTTCACGCGACAAAGTCGTTTGCCGGGACGGCCCTCACGACCCACACATCATGTGCGTATCTGGTCATGGTAGGTAAGGTGAGGACCCCTGTAATCATACTGGTCTTACTCAGTGGCGAGCCCGATTCCCAGCCTGCAGTCATTGTCTCAAGCGTCCCTTGAGATTGAAATTCGGAAAGCTACTAGGAAGAGATGCGACGCGGTAACCTGCGCTCTTGCGCTCATGCAGCACGCGAACAGGCGCAATACACTCTACACAGTGGGCCTTGTAATACATTCGTTCGCATGGGTCCAAAAAGGCCGTTTGTAGAGCGCTTGGAGAAAGTCTATGCACGCGAGGACAATTTGGGCCTTTCCTCCCGAGGCCTTCTTGCTTGCGTATCAATGTTTCCTCGCATGGAGGAACATGGCACTTATAGGGTTTGTTGGCTTGATGGCACAGCACCTTGACCACGGAACTCATAACGATCCCTGCTACGAACTGGTGGCGTTGGCTTCCATCGCCACGCTCGACACCCCTTCTTGATCTTAAGGCGCAGAGGGCGCTTGCAGCTGCGCTGCCGTTGACCGCACGACCGGAGCTTTTCATGTCAGCTGCTGCTGCAACGGGGCGGCGGCTTGTGGGTCGCGGAACGCTCTGCATCGTCACCGAAAAGGTGTTGGCTTCGACCTCGACGCAAGCTCGAATCTAGGGGGCATGCAAACCAACGCAATTAGTGACGGCTGCAATCAGCTGCACCGTCCCAGTTCGCAGCGGAAGTTACAAGTGCGCTGCGGACGAGATCGAATCCAAGACTGTTTCCAGCCTTTTGCGGACAACAGTCGGCTAATAGGCTGTCATCAGAGAGGTACTTCTGTCGTGTCACCGTCCCAACGTGCTGCAAGCTAATCTCAATGTCAAACAGAGCGACGCATTTCCCTGGGGCCTGGGGACGTGTTTTGCGGGCACCCGGAAGCTGGCTGCATTGGAGAGTTGAAAAAGTGACAGGGCACTTCTTCACGCCACGATCTAACCAGCCACGTAGATCACTGTTTCCATGTCATATCTGCCTGCGCGCAACACCACTAATCGGTACGCGACGCCTGTAGTAAGAGTTTTCTGGGCACCGCCGTCCCTTCAGCCCTACTGCAAGGGCGCTGGGGGCTGCATTAGCTTCGCCGTTGCAGAAAGCGGCCTGCTCAAACGAGAAGCGCAAGTGCAGATTGGGACGCCTCGTCGTCTGGAGAGTGCTACACACTCGTCTCAGAAGGGCATGGCCGCCAACTGCGGAAGCGGGCAGAGTGCACAAGTGATGTGACCTCGCATCGTCTGCACTCGGAGTCGCAGCTCTGTAGACCCACATCCCTGGCTTGTACATATCAACGCTGCATCGACTGTCTTCAACTGCTCTTCTTAAAGCAGTGCATTCCCGCCGCAGCTACTGACCCTTCACGCGCTGTAGCTCCGACCGCAATAAACAAGGCGACATCACTATTCCAACAGCTCTTTCCCAACATCACTACAGACCCACCGCGCCAAGACGAGGCCGGAAGGAAGGCAGATCGACCTGCGACTGCTGTTGCTTTTGCTCGTACCGTTCCCTGTCAGCTCCTTCTCAGGCATCCATCATTAGCAAGGTCAGTGTTCTTGTCCCATCTACCGGGTCCCTGGCAGCTTCCCGCGGGAGGCGAGGCGAAGCGGTCATCTGTATACATACGCCACTGCCACTCCCCTCTTCCACCGAGACATCACAAAAGCTCTTTCCCTCTGCACGACGTCGAGCCGCCGCCACCGTGTGCCTTTTCTTCCGCAAACCCCTCATCCATCCTTCTCGTCTCTTCATCACGCATTCTGCACCACTTCTTCCTCACCATTACGCTTCAGTGGCCACATTCTTTGTAGCTTTTCGCAGGTAGACCTTGGATCTGCCCTGCACATCACGCGCCGTGATACTGACGTCGCTGCCAGCTTTGGAGTCACTACCAGTCCCGCACATTGCAAAAAGTTTGACATTTACGACTCGGTATGTCGTCTTCACCTGCTCACTTTCACCTCTTCCCTTGACCCCACCTGAGTTCACGATGGCCCCACCCAATAGATTGCAGACCTCACCATCTCTGTTTCGCCTCGAAAAGTCACCGGCTGCTTCCACCAATCACTAATCACTCTCATCTTTGTGGTGCCTTTTAGAGACCTCTACTGGTGCGCAACTAACTTAGCCCCAGAGCAACGTTTCCATACATCTCAGCAGTCTCGACCGCTTGCTTCTCTTCATACGTGTTGTCGCTACAAAAGCAGTTCCGCAGCTCCTGGTCGCTTTTCCTGTTTGCGACGCCATTCGACGCCTCTGTGAGCTTCTCAGTCTTTTCGCTGCTATCGTCTCGGTCATTACAATCTTTCCCATCGTCGCCATGACCGCCAACGCTCGTCAGAACGGCTACGCTGCACCTGCAGGTGGTTATAAGGGTCAACATATGCCATACAACGGCCAGGGCCACGGAGCTCAGTACCTTCCTCGAGGTCTGCCTATGTCTCCCAACGGTGATGCTGGTTTGCAAGGTCTGACGAACACCATGGCAGCACTCAACATGCACGCTTCTTACGGCTCATCCGTCAACCACAAATCCGCTGGTTCTGGCATGTCTGCAAACTCTTCCGACTACGGCACCATTCCCATGTCGCAAGGCCAGGGCCTGTGGATTCCTAACCAGCATCCTCTCGGTTCTATGTATCAAGTACTTCCAGGTGGACAACAGGCGCACTCTGCCGGTATGTACAACCACAACGGCACATTTGACCCACAGTCTGCCTATCAGTACGGCCAGCCTGTTGTCGGCCACAGCCCCATGGCCCCTGGCTGGGCCTCACGCATGTCATCTGGCGATATGCCCTCCCTCCTCACACCTCGACGAGACTCAGTGTCATCCAACGAGAATGACATTCCTGGCACGCCGTTCGGAAGTGGAGGCATGTACCGCTATGGCGCTGGTGCAACCATCATGGACCGTTCGCCAAGCGCTGTCTACACAAGCAGTGCCACTCCTTCGCCCTCGCAGCTAGCTCACGGTTACCAGTTGATGGCTCCTACTCAGAAGCAGCAGAACATGCCTACACTTCCACCCCATCTGCTGGCTCTAGTTCATCAGGAGCCTCCCATTCCGCGCGCGATTCCGGCTCCGAGTTCGCCGCACAAGCCTCTCGACCGTAGTCTCGAGAACAAGACTGGTGAGACAAATGTCTACATCCGCGGCCTGCTGCCAGAAACGACCGACGATATGCTGCACACCTGGGGCAAGCGCTTCGGTGACATCCAGAGCTCCAAGTCGATCATCGATCTCAAATCCAATCTCTGCAAAGGGTAAGCACCATCCTCTTCCCCTCTGATGCAGCCCATTCTCACTATACAGCTTTGGATTCATCAAGTATCACAATTTCGAAGATGCAGAGGACTGCATTCGTGGCTTCCACTACCTTGGCTACGAAGTCAGCTTCGCTCGAGTAAGATACCTCTCTGTCGTCTTCACCCAACTCAGCTGACTGTTCAAGGAATCATTCTACTCCAAGCTCAAGAAGTTCGCCGACGATGGTAACACTAACCTCTACGTGTCGAACATTCCCAAGAACATGAATGAGCATGTATGTTGTCGCAGAACTTGCATGTCAGACCTGGTACTGATCAAAGAAAAGGAACTCGCATCAATCTTCGCACCTCACAAGGTCTGCTCAAGTCGAATCCTCCGGGATCCGACTGGCACTGGTCGTGGCGTTGGTTTTGCTCGGTATTTGATGTCCACTCGTGCCATCGATCACAGCTAATTCATGACAGTTTTGAGTCTCGCGACATCTGCGACGAAGTCATCAAGAAATTCAATAATACCCCTGTCTCCAAGCCGAACGGCGAGGAGCACCTCATTCAGATCCGCTTCTCAGATACCCATGAGCAGAAGATGCTCAAGCAACAGACAGCAGCCGGTCGAGTCTTCCGCGCCGCTGAGTACGAGGTTGGTGTCGCCCAGGCTAGGGCGTTGGGCACACCCGACCGTTATGACACTGTGTCGCCTGTATCACACAGCGCTGGAAGTGAATTCGAGATGTTCATGCAGCGCAGTGCATACCGTCAGCCATGGGCACCAGCTGTTCCTTCGACACTGGGCACGTCTCGACCAGCCGTGTATCAGATGGCCCAATCTGGTGCTGTCAAGAGCGACGATGGTACCTCTGACCAAGGCGGCGAAGTCAAAACCACACCAGCCACTCCTGTCAAGACGGACAACGCGGACGACTCTCCAGCTCGCCGCGATGAGTAAGGTGCCCTTTCAACCAGCAATGCTTCGAGTTGTCGCCGTTATACCTTCCTGTACGCATCTATTCTTCACGATTGCTTTCTCAGCATCCACCAGCCGCATCACTCGTGGATCACGACGTTAACTATTCCATACGCTGCGACAAGATACCTCCAAGCGGTGTTCACACTGCTCATTCCTTTTCGTTTCGCGTTCTGGCTATGTCTCGATTGACAAGCGCCTAATACTCTTCGACGGCACCGGGGTTCCTGAACATATCCTTCTTATGACTTGTCCCACAATTCGATCGGACCATTTGGGCGGCTACTGTCTTCATCTTAGAGGTATTTGCTACCATGTGCGCAGAATGGCGAAGCCAGATGCTCATGTTCATGTTTATGTTTATGCAATGTATTTCTTTACATCAATGATGGAACAGCGATAAGGCTGTGTTAGCCAGAGCTGTATTGTCGATATCAGCATAACCTGTTGCCTAATCAAAAGTGTTTACAAGTCTTCGTCCGATGTGACCAAGCCCGTGCCTGATTCTCTCATCATTGATCAAACATATGAAGATTTCAGGGGTAGCACGTGTGGAACAAGCAGTCTCACACGTAGAGTCTATTTGATGTCTATGATATTGTAACTTTTGGGGGCCTCGGTGGCCTTGAAGATGTGGGTATCGTTAAAGAACAGAAGCAGAAAGACGAATGAGAAGCTCAGATGGCCCAGCCAGCCTTCTTCTTCGCGGCCTTTGTGGTCATAGTGGACTGTGGACGAGGCTTGCATTCGCTCAGATCTGGCAAGGGATCGTTATCTCGAATGTCGAGCAAGGTCATCTGGGACGCAATGGCGCCAGGCGTTTGTGCTTGAGTTGGAGCACTGTTCTCCTCAGGCTGATAGAGTGTTTCAACTGCTCCCGCCTCTCTTTCCCCATTCTCTTCGTGGGCTTCAATCTCGTCTTCAGAAGGATGATCTTCGCTATCTTCTGCTTCCTCTCCATCACCTCCTGCATCGCCATCGATGCCGTGCTCCTTCATGTATGCGTCGAGCTCCTTGGCCATCTTCTTACTGAAGCCAGAAGCCTCAACCTCGACATCCAGCCTCTTGGTGAGGTTCTTGATAGCATCTTTGAAGAACGGGCCAGGTTCGTCGCTTGTGAAACCGAAACGTCTGTCGAAGAAGCGCTTTATGCAGGCTACATCGCGGTCGAAGTAGTATTCGGCATTGGCATGGTCGATCGACACCATCTGAGGGAAATCGATGATGGTGGGAATGAGTTTCACGCGCTCCTCGCCCTCAAACTTTTCCTCGATCAAGATGTTGAACTCGTTGAAGTCACCGTGGATCAATCCGTGCTGTGCGAATCGCACGATGAAGTTGAGCAATTCGCTGTACAGGGGCGCCGGATCGCCAACCTTGGAGATTGTGCGCATGGGGAAGGCGTCGATCAGACCCATGATGACAGTGTGACGGTTCTGGCCTACGGGCTCGGGCACAGGGAAACCCTCGCGGCGCAGCGCCTTCATGAACTCGAATTCCTTGATGGCCGCCAGCCGCGACATGTACATCCAGCTGCCACCCTGTCGGTTGCGCAAGTAGTCTCTGTTCGCCTTGACTGTGCGGAACGAAATGCGACCTAGTCGGTGAATCTTCAGCACCAACTGACGACCTTGCTCGTTGGCGCAGACGAAGATGTCACTCTCCTTTCCCACGCCGATCTGGTTTCCAACAGAAAAGACCGTCTTTCCCTTGGTGTGCGTGTGCAGGGCGAGGTAGTCGAGACCGCCGTAGGTGAGGCGGTAGCCGTCGTACTTTGCATTCTTGACTTTGGCGATCAGGTTGATTTTGGCAAGGTTCGAGATGGCCCTGTTCACGCCTATGCCAGGACCAGATATCGACGAGATCAGCGAGGTGGGGACGACTTCGTGGTTGCGCGAGCCCATTTCTGTCTGGTCTATTGTCAGCGTTAGTCCGAAGTATGGATTGACGACAGGCGCGCAGAGAGGATATGTACCGCTGTGAGGACGCGCCAGTCCTCTGGAGTGAGGTAGCGGATGTTCTTGACGTTCAGCTTCATTTTGGCGGTGTTTTCGGCCCAATCTGGGGGTGTGGTCGTGCTGAATGCGACTTGACGTCCTTGGTGTGCGGGACAGTGAACTTTTTGGCGGGACAACTTTGGAGGTTTCTCGAACGCCGCAGTGGGTCGGCGTTGTCGCGTGCCAAGCGCCGACCATACGTCGAGCAGACAGAGCTCCATCAACAGTCGACACCAGCACATCGCCGCACATCCCCCACCACCGAGTCGCGTCTTTCACCCCTCTCCTTTCTATCAGCTTGCTCCAGAACACTGTCTGGGCCTCTTACACCGCGACCGTACCCTCCCCGACCGCAGTCCCCGTAGCACATCCACTTCGCCGCCTGCGCTAGCTGCCATTTCGTAATCATTATGGCGAAGGAAGACGAGAAGAAGCCCACCGCCGCCGACAAGGGCAAGGGCAAGGCCGTCAACGGCGAGGCTGAGAAGAAGGACGACACAAAGACAGATGGCAAGGACAAGAAGGTCGAGTCCACTGGCGGTACGTACCGTCTTGCCTGCAGCACCGCCGCAACGACGTGGCAGCTGGGGATGAATGCTGACGGCGAACACAGAGGAGCTCAGCGAAGAAGACCAGCAGCTGAAGAGCGAACTGGACATGCTGGTCGAGAGGATACTGGTATGCCGCCGTCCCCGCCACTACGCCGTGTAGTGCGCTACCTTCTACGATCAGGGCTAATACACTGTGCACAGGAATCCGATTCTAGCCTCTACAAGCCCGCACTCAACCAGATTAAGGAGTTCATCAAGACGTCGACAAGTTCCATGACAGCGGTGCCCAAGCCGCTCAAGTTCCTGCGGCCCCACTACGAGAACCTCGAAAAGCAGTATGCGTCATGGCCGGAGGGCGAAGATAAGGTACGCAACCAGCTACCAAGGAATGAAACTATACTGATGTTAGCAGCAATCCTTCGCGGATATGCTTTCGGTCCTCGGAATGACGTACTCGGACGAGGAGCGCCTCGACTGTCTTAAGTACCGCCTGCAAGCACCATCCACAGATCTCGGCTCCTGGGGCCACGAATACATGCGCCACCTGGCGCTTGAGATTGGCAGAGAGTTCCAGAACCGCCTGAATGATGACAAGTCCACCGACGACGTTACCGATCTTGGCGCTACACTCGTTCCTTTCTTCCTGAAGCACAACGCCGAGGCTGATGCGGTCGATATGCTCTCAGAGCTGGAGCTGATCGATCAGATTGAGCAGCACATCGACGAGAATACATATGCGCGAGTCTGCTTGTACATGGTTGGGTAAGATCTGCGCCTCTTCATTGCTGTTCATAGAGACTAATTGGAGCAGCCTTGTGCCATTGCTCACATACCCCGATAACGAGAAGTTCCTCCGCACCGCATACAGCATCTACCGCAAATACAACCAGTACACACAGGCTGTCGCTCTGGCAATACGCTTGAACGACAGGGACCTAATTGAAGAGGCGTTTAATTCGACAAAGGACAAGTCCATTCGAAGACAGATGGCATTCCTCATTGCGCGACAGCGTATCTGGTTTGACGTCTCCGAAGACGATGATCCAGAGCTCCAGGAGTGCATGAACAACTCCAGGTTACCGGACCACTTCAAGGCCTTGGGCAAGGAACTTAACATTCTGGACCCAAAGACTCCGGACGACATCTACAAGACACACCTTGAGAGCAGCCGAACAGCGGGTCTCACCAACACCGATTCAGCGAGGCATAACCTCGCATCGGCCATCGTCAATGCCTTTGTCAACACCGGTTATGGCAACGACAAGCTCATGCTGAATTCTGAGGCCAAGAGCAGCTGGGTCTGGAAGACCAAGGAGGAGGGTATGCTGTCCACTACAGCCTCCCTGGGTATGCTCATGCTGTGGGACGTCGAGACTGGTCTTGATAAAATCGACCCGTATACCAACGTGGACGACGACATGGTCAAGGCTGGTGCTATGCTTGCCACCGGTATTTTCAACTCTGGAGTGCGCATGGACTCCGACCCTGCCTTGGCTCTGCTGGGCGACGAGGACAACCTTGCGCACAAGAACAAGAACATCCGTCTTGCTTCCATCATGGGTCTTGGCCTTGCGTACGCTGGCTCGAACAAGGAGGAGCTTCTTGAGCTTCTCTTGCCTATCGTCAGTGACACAAGCCTGGACATGCAACTCTCAGCGATGGCAGCACTGTCGCTTGGTCTGATCTTCGTCGGATCTGCTAATGGTGAGGTCACAGATGCGTTGATGAACACTCTTCTGGACGAGGACCGATCGAGTCAGCTCAAGGATAAGTGGACACGCTTCATGTCCCTCGGTCTTGCTCTGCTCTTCTTCGGCCAGCAGGAGGAGGTTGACGTCATCCTGGAGACTCTGAAGGCGCTTGACCACCCAATGGCGAAGTCTGCCTCTGTCCTCACCGAGGTCTGCGCCTGGGCTGGTACCGGTGCAGTCCTGAAGATCCAGCAGCTGCTCCACATCTGCAATGAGCACATTGAAGACGACAGCGAGGAGAAGCAGGGAGATGAGTTGCTGCAGTCATATGCCGTTATCGGTCTGTCGCTCGTAGCAATGGGCGAGGACGTGGGCCAGGATATGATCTTGAGGACCCTCGGCCACTTGATGCACTATGGCGAGGCGAACATCCGTAAGGCTGTTCCTCTTGCCCTGGGTCTCATCAGCCCCAGCAACCCCCAGATGAAGATCTACGATACACTATCACGATACTCTCACGACAACGACAACGATGTCGCGATCAACGCCATCTTCGCCATGGGCTTGTGCGGTGCCGGAACCAACAACGCCCGTCTTGCACAGCTCCTTCGCCAGTTGGCGAGCTACTACCACCGCGACCCCAATGCGCTATTCATGGTGCGCATTGCGCAGGGTCTGTTGCACATGGGCAAGGGCACACTTTCGGTCAACCCCTTCCACACTGATCGCCAAGTGCTGTCGCGTGTCGCCGCCTCCGGTCTCTTGACAGTTCTCGTCTCGCTCATTGACGCCAAGTCGTTCATCGTTGGCGACTCTCATTTCCTTCTCTACTACCTTGCCACTGCTATCTCTCCACGCTTCCTGATCACACTCGACGAGGAGCTTAAGCCTCTCACCGTCAACGTGCGCGTTGGACAGGCTGTCGACATTGTCGGGCAAGCCGGAAGACCGAAGACCATCACTGGCTGGCAGACACAGAGCACACCCGTGCTGCTTGCACATGGCGAGAGGGCAGAGCTGGAAGATGAGAAGTATCTCGCTTTGACAAACGTGCTGGAAGGTGTAGTCATCCTGAGAAAGGTATGTTGAATCGTTATTGCTTGCAAGTCGACACACTAACATCTGACAGAACCCCGAATGGGAGGAGTAATTGATTGCAGGGAAGGTAAAAGTGGAGTAGGGGTACACCATCAATAGCATGATAGGATCTGCATCACCTTTTGGGCATACTAATAGATCTCCGGACACTGCCTGCTCGCCGCCTCTCTCAGTCGCGATCAAAGGTACACCGCTGTATGTATAGATGTGCAGGCGACGAATTGAAATGAAAGCATTCATACAATCAATATCCTTATCGTGAATGCTGCAGTGATAGCGCTGACTTCGAGAAAGCAACAGCTTGCGCTCTCCACCTCATCACACCATCTCACACCCAAGCTTCTATCGCGTTCCTTTTGATCGTCTTTTCTGCAAGTAGAGATCGGGAAGGTGAAGTAAAAAGCGATGTGGCCTGAGTCAGTCCAGCGTAGTGTCTGGTCGCGTCATTGCTTTCACTCCGATCGAAGGTCCACTATGGCCCATGCTAGTCTTCTCTAACTCATACATGTAAAGATATCACAGAAGCTTCTATGTTATGTAACCTCCATAGGCTGCACTTCCTTCACCGCAACAACCAAAATGCCATACATCCTGGTCCACCCACTTCCGGCGCCATACTCCTTGCCGTACGGAGCACCTCTGCCCATATTCACCACTTCATCGCGCCAAATCGCGCTTTTCTTCCACGGTCACGGTTGGCGCGTCCGGCACGTGTATGTCGAGTATGCAGTCTCGACACCCGCTGGCGAGAGGAGCTCGTTAGCAGCCCCAGCACCAGACATGACATCCTCAACACCGGCAGCGCCTCGCCACACTCCAGCACAGGTGTTCCTGCAATCCTCCTCGTACTGGCCGACCACACGCCATCTCAATAACCCAGGCACCCCTGCACAACCAGTCCACGACCCAGACCCAGACCCAGACACCGAAACAGACGCCTGCTGCACGCTCCACCCGCCCAGCGCGATCTTCTCCTGCGGTCCCGTGACCGAATTGCATTGCTACCAGATTCCCGTCGACGCTGCTATGTTCCGCGGTCCGCGCGCTTTTCCGCTACAGATCCGGTGGCTGAGGTACTATGCGTGGGGGTATATCGATGTCGAGGATGGGAATGGGCTTGTGGATTTGAGGAGGGTGGATATGGAGGCAGTGAGGAGGAGGGATGAGGGGGAGAGGAAGCGGAGGGAGAAGGATGCGGTTAGAGGGTTGGTGTTGAGGGCGTTGAGGAGATTGAGGGATGGGCAGGGGAGGAGAATTAAGAGGTGGGACGGGGAGGGAGTGAGAGGAGGTTGAGGGGCTCTGGTATGATGCATGGGGATGGCGGAAGATGTGAAGAGGGTGAGATGATGATGAGAGGAGACTGGAGACAAAGAAGCACTAGAGAGGAGGAAAATTGTGAGAAGTAAGGTCGTCTTTGTTGTATTGCAGACATCTGAATGTGTGCAATGCTAGACCCGGTAGCTCCCCGGTAGCTCCTCTGATGGTAATGTGCAAGCCCTTCTGGTCGATGCATGACAGTCCCTTCCTGAGCTCTTCTTGGAAGTAAGCAAAACGCCTATGCTCTATGCAGTGCCTCATCTTGACCTCTTGCTATCCGCCGACACCAAATTCTTCACTGACTGCCCATACCAGCAAGAACGCCGGCTCCAATGATGCCACCATCCAATGCCTCTTTAAGCACGAGTCGCTTTCCCTGGTTAGTACCTGAAGCGGTGATGAGATCATCCAGCCATTGTTGGCAGTCGCTCAACCAGCAAGGGTACTGTGATATCGTGCCTCCAGTATACGCGATGACAAGCTCGTCGACGTCTACTCTATCGGGCGTGCCCAACTGCTGTACAGCTTCTGTGCTCAAGACGATGTCTCCAACGCATTCCAGCAGACCAATACAAGCAGCTGCTATCAGCGCAGATGAGCGTTGCTGCACGGCTCGCGCGATATCGCAAAGTGAAGATGTCCGCGCTGGTGTCCAGAAACCTGCTTCGTCAGACGGGTACTTCTCCTGCAGCCGGGTTGGCAGTAGTCCCTTGTCTAAGCGTGCGACGACTTCCGAAAGAAACCATGTCGGCAGTGCGTTCTTCTGCTGTAACGTGCGCGGAACGCTTGCAATATCCGTGTCGTAGAGCGTATCGAGGAAGACTAGGCGTACGATCTCGCCGAGATAGCGTCCAGATGTCATGTACTCAAAAGGCTGAAATCCTGGAGCATCGCTGTTCTCGTCCAACGAACGGTCCCATTTCGTCTTGATGTGCAGAGCTTCGAGTGGGGCATCGGTACCTCGAATAGTCCATTCTGTGTTGATGACGACAGAACCACTGTGTGACTCACCTCGCAACTGGCTCTGCTTCTCCGGGTGCAGATTAGTTGGCTTCATGGGTATGGTCGCATTTGTACCTGTTCCAACAATGAGACCCATGGCAACTCGACTGTTAGGTGCGGCCTTGACTGCATATGCCAGCGACAGAAAGGTTGCTACTGTGTCGTTGGTGATAGCTGCAATTTCGATCCTCGGCAGCGGCTCCTCGGGGTGTGAAGCTGTGACCGAACCCTTGCTTGGTATTGCGCAATGGGGACTGTAGCCAGCGAGCAGCATTTCCGCCAAGTTCATTTTTGACGCAATGGCGAATCCCTTTCCCATAGGTAACAATGTGGCCTCTGATAAGGTCGTTTGTCTATAGTTATAGTCAGCACCCATGATCCAGTCGAGTCTGCAATACATACGCCATAGGAAAGCTGAAGGTGACGCCAAGCTGTACATGTCGATCTGTCGGAATTGTCCTGCTGTTGATGGCCTCGCTGATTACCTCAGCCATGCAGTCTCCAATCCACAGGAAAAGGTCCTCTGGCTGGTCCATCTTCAAGTGGTCGCCGATGGGCCAACTCTTGTCATGGCTTCTTCTGATCCTGTTGGCAATGCAGTCGTTAGCTTGGCTCTCATCATTGATAGTCGTGGTCTGTCCGGTCAATTCGACGAATCCAACTCTCAAGTTCGAGCCTCCGACATCAATGGCGAGAAAGTGGCCTTGCTCTCTTCCAGTCGGCAACGCGGTCACAGGCGTAGTCAGAAAGTGCTCAGTCGAGTTCTTCGCAAGGTCCTGATATGTCTCCGAGAACCGGCGTGCAAGATCTAGCAATGTGTCGATGGTTAGGCATGACGCCAGCTCATCAAGAGCGTGTTCAAGGACGGTCATTACGGGCTCCTGTAAGCATCTGTGTCAGTGGTGAAAACGGATGTCAAAGGAGCTGCTGACACTAAAGCTGCCATGACTTGATTGAGGCTCAAGCCGAGGCGCCACTGGACCGGTCAATGCGGTGAATTTGCCAGGATCGAGCAAGGTGACAGCCAATCAAGCCATAGTAGAGGTGACTGACGGCTTCACCTGACGAAGGCCCACATTGTTACTCAGAGCAAAAAGTCCAGACAAATTTCGAATTGTGGGTTGTTCGATTATTTGTCGTGAACCCTGAGCATCTTGGTAGCTTGCCGTCATCGGCGCTCATCCACGTGCACATGGCTGGTATCTTTGGACCCACTTTTTCGCAGCTCCCCAAGGTGCTCGTGCATCATCCGCGACGGCGCGGGACGATCTGCTAGGTAATCGTACGCACTTCTTGCGCGATGCTGTCGTATGCTGCAGCAAGACTGCCTGACAACTTTTCTCTCCGCCTTTCTTCCTGAAGTGCTCTTGGTTTTCGTCCACGTGCTTTAACGCGCTATCAGTGTCATATCACGCCGCAACCGCATTTAGCACACTTTTGAGCCATAAGCTCGAACCCCCAGACCCCTCGTATCGAGCGTCGCTCCGCTGAGCTAAGAAACGGTCGGAGGCCAAGCCACTGCGAAGCTACATAACCAGATATGGCCTCAACACTATCCGAGAAGGCTGCTATGGAATCAAAGGCGCCCTTGCTTCCCCAGACGCAGGAGCATGCGCCCACCGACACGACAATGGCCCGACCTTCGTATAAGCGCAGGATACACGCTGCTATGCTAGCGATCCTTTTCGCGGTCTTCTGGCTTGCGCGGTCTTGGAGCTGTGAACATGAGCATACAGACGTGACGCCAAAGGTGCCGCTGGACGTGCACATCATGTAAGAGCGCCAACGTAGTAGTCAGAGTACAATGCTTACAGTTGGCCAGGTCCAAGTGCCCGGATGCACGCGCGTGTCTGCAGAAGCTAGTCGTGCCAACTATGGCTAACATCTCCGATAAAGTCGACTTCAGGCTGTCCTTCATCGGCCAGTGCGTCTCAATCCCGTCCACAGCTACCCTGTCATTCGGTGCTAATGTATCCAGGATAACCAGCGAGGACGACGGCGTCCAATGCAAGCACGGCCAAACCGAATGCCTCGGCAACATCGTTCTCCTCTGCGCTGCCCGCGAATACCCCGATCCCAAGCTGCATCTTGGTTTCACCAACTGTTTGATCAACGAATACCCTGAGATACCCAAGCGCCAGCTCATCGAGGACTGCGCGCTCGAACATGGCCTTGACTTTGGCGTGTTGAACGATTGTATGAGCAAGGACTCCGGCGCGTACGGGATGGGATTGTTGAGAGATAGTGTCAAGCATAGTCAGGATGTGGGTGCAGGTATTAGTTGCACGGTCAGGCTGGACGATAAGATCAGGTGTGTGTATGACGATGGTCAGTGGAAGGATTGTGAGGACGGACATGAGCCAGAGGATCTGGTCAAGGATATCGAGAGATTGTATGATGAGGCACAGGGTTGGACACTGGCATAGATTGTTGCATCGCTTCGTATAATATCTATTGTGAACCACTCCATATGCCATCTAAGATCTATGGGTCATGTGACAGCGGCATCTCTGCCTTGCCCAGACAGTAACGACGCAGCGTGAAGCTATGGAATTTCACGATGCTGTGACGTGAAGGGGAAGAAAGTTCTAGCACAAGTTTCGCCCGCAAGCAGGTATATAGCTCGAGATAAGGGCGATCTGATCATTAGAGGACATTCTGCCGACTCTGGAAAATTGGCAGAGTTTAAGATAGACAAAAGTAGCGCTCAAATAGGAACTTTGTAAGGCCTGTTGGTACAGGTAACATAATGTAAATATCTCTAGATAGGTACAATTTCATCTGTCATGTTAAGCTTTCGTTCTTCTGCCACCCAATTCACCCAAAGTGCATAATCGATCGTCAAAGCTGACAAAACACAAGAAAACACAGCTATTAGACATCAACTTGTAGTTTCTGAGCATTAATGCTGCGAGACCAGGCGTCCCTTTCAAATTCCTGGAAATGCGTGTCTCAATTTGATGTTTAAGCTAAGATGTCATAGACGCTTCAGTTATCTTGCAATGTGTTTCCATGTGCCGCTTGAGGTTCTTTTTCTGCGCCACAGTCACGGTACATCCGGGGAAACTACATGCATACCTTGTACCCATATGCTTTGTATGCTTGTGTTCTCGTAGGTTCTTCGAGTGATGGTACCATACTGTACATTGATCACATGCATACACCTTCTTTTCGTGCTTATTTGCCTGACCCCTATGGTATGTCAGATAGTGCAGAATAATCGACGAGCGCTTCTACAAGATATACCTGAGTTGAGATTGTTGCGATGTATGTCCCAAACTCGGATTTGCTAGATGGCCTGCACCTATGGGGGAGCTCTCAGGCAGGGGCATAGCCGAGTGAAAGTCAAATAGATCAACGGTGTCAAGTTCGATCCTGCTGGCCTGAATGGCCGATTCCGAAAACCAATCGTCGGGTATACACACATCGCTGAAATTGAAGCTAAATTTCGTCTGAGCTTCGTCTGGGTTTGGAAAAATCGAGGGAGCGCGAGAGTTATTCTCGCGCTACGCCAAAGTTGCGTGAGCGTTCTATGGATTAGAACCAAAATAGCTGAAAAAGTACGAGACTTGCTTCGTGAGCCTCGAAGATGGCCGGTCGAGACGTCTTGCCCGTGAAACTGCTGGTAGGCGGGCGCATAGCAGGAATTAAGCTCGGTATTTACCCTTTTACACACTTCCTGGAATAAGGCATCCAAAGGCACAGAGCATGGCCTCGGGGAGACCCCTTCGTACAATATTGAGACTTGGCGCGGGTCTCCTGCGAGATTATGCAAGCCAAGCTGTAAGAACGTGGGAGACCCTTTGCCTTGATCCAATAGACCTGAGCCACAACAAGGCTGAGCCGGGCCATTGTAAGCAAAGAACCAATGAACAGCTTTACGACAACTCACCCAAGCCCTCTGCGTTCGCAGCCTGATACATATGTGCACGAGATGCCATGCGGAATGTTGGACTTTACCGCACAGCCACGCGAAAGGCACACTTCTACTACAGTTTCAGCTCGGTGGGACATACCACCTGACGGTCGAGTTCTATGTGCCATTTATCAGCCAAAGTCACAAATTCTCATGAATCTGGCTCTGGAACTCCTGAATAGTAGCGCTAGTGGATCTTGAGAACTTGTCCTGGACGTTAGGCCCCCAGTGGCGTTGTCGCCCTGCGCTGCCAAAAGTCTTCATTGGTCTATGCTGTCAGGCTGTACATCTGTAGAGTTGCGAGAGACTCTTTTGGCGGGAGACTCTTTTTGCGAGAGACCCTTTTTGCGAGAGACTCTTTTTGCGAGAGACCCTTTTTGCGAGAGACCCTTTTTGCGACAGCAAGACCCTCTAGGCTAACACGTCCTGTTGTTGATCACGACTCCCATCTAGCATCCTGTGCTAAAGAGCATCAGTATATTATTCCACGCATATCAGCAGCATGAATATCACCCATCAAACTGGAATAATTATCGTCAACACATGGTGTCCCAGAACGTAGCCCCAAGTTCAACAAGTTCCAATAGCAAATGTGCCGGAAAGGCGGGAGCAGCTGCCTCGGACATATACCGATTCCTTGCCAAATCGCAGTCGCGTAAGAGCCATCGAACAATATTGCAGCGGACAGATGCTAATTGTATCATGAGGCGATTCAACCATAATGCCTCAACAGCCATGGAATGTACCGGCAGGTCGTTATGTACGAGCTGATGGCAGCGTTGTGGATCTTCCGCAGGTTAAAGAGATGAAGTCCAACTCATCCCCTTCGTGGAGCACAAAGCCAATTGTTGAAAAACGACAGGGCTGAGTAGTCTGCTGCATCAGGGGGATCACATGACGTGTGTTGTCATCTGAGTCCCGGTCGTTGCCATATCACTGTATAGGAAGCTTCAGGATATGCCCCGCATTATGGATACGGCTGGCGGGTTGGTCAGAGGGCGCTTTGGCCGCTTTACTATAGTAAATGGCATCACTTATAGAACAGGTCGGAATGATAAGCAGATCCATGTATCTTGACAGACTTAACTGAGCTTCTTGCGCCGTTTATCAATATAGTGATGAGATATTGGTGTAGCGGGTTGAGAGCCTTGAGTGACGTTGGTGGATACGCGCTCAGCCCCACCCTAGCGCGCGTCTGACCCACCTCTCCACCTTTCCTACTTCTTGGAGGGCCTCGGGTGTATCATAATTTGAGGGATCTGCAGAATGCCTTCTTGTGTCCCTCGAGACAGAGTAAATATCTTCACTTGAACCAATCTTTCATTTCTGACATTTTTACACACTCGCCCCCGAAAAACGCCAACAATGAGCGACTACCCTCGTCCAGACTTCGTGCGAGATGAGCTCAACTGGCAATCGCTGAACGGGCCATGGTCCTTCTTATTCGATGATGACGATGTCGGTCTGGTGCAAGGTTGGCATCTTCACGGCCTCCCAGCCGAGGTCGCCGTAAATTCAAGCAACAGCGACTCCGACACAAAAGCTGCCAATGACGCGCAGAGTATCACAGCCAAGATCGCTGCGGGCACTCAAGAGCTCATCCAGGGTAATCAACCTAAGAGAGGCGATATCACAACGCACAAAAAGCGCGATATCGAGGTCCCCTATGTGTTCCAATGCGCCGCATCTGGTATTGAGGAGAAAGGTGTTCATGAGGTCTTCTGGTACGAGAGGGAAATCACAGATCCACGAACGGACCAGAGCAAACAGGCCGGACACCGGATCCTCGTAAGATTCGGTGCCGTTGACTACGAAGCCAAAGTCTGGGCAGGTGGGCATTTTGTGGGCGGTCATCGTGGCGGACATGTGCCATTCGACATCGATATCACGGACTCTTTTGCGCAAGGGTCTACGCAGAGACTCACTTTGCGTGTATACGACTCTGCATATGATTTGACGCAGCCAAGAGGCAAGCAGTACTGGGGTGCACAGCCTGAAAGCATATTCTACACTCCTAGCGGAGGCATCTGGCAGAATGTGTGGCTTGAGGTCGTTCCGTTTGTGCGCATTGGTGACAGCAGCCACGGCACGGTATTAAGAAGCAACGATATCGAGTCAGGAAAGTTGCATGCTTCTATCAAGATTCTCGGGAGACCGGCTGGTCACAACTACAGTGTAGAGCTTGAAGTCAGCCTGAAGGGTACTCCCGTGAGCAAGACGAAGAGGGTGGAATTGCCACGAGACAGCAGTCTGGCATCTCTAGGAGCGGACATGGCATTGTCTGATAATGCAAAGAATCAGCTGGGCGAATCGCTGTTGGAGTCTTTTGACGACCTACGCAATGGTGTTGTACTCTGGTCTCCAGACGATCCAATCCTATACGACATCGCTATCCGTCTATATGACGGTACATCCACCCTGGTGGATACGGTTCAAACTTCTACAGGCATGCGTAATCTATCTTGGGACGACGGTCTGTTCCGAATCAACAACAAGCCACACTTTCAGGCGTTATTTCTCGATCAAGGCTACTGGTTGGACACCTTCATGACACCACCCTCATCCGAAGCGCTGAAGAGAGACATCGAGCTGGCTCAGGAGATGGGTTTCAATGGTTGCCGCAAGCATCAGAAGGTTGAAGATCCCAGATTCCACTATTGGGCCGACCGTCTCGGTTTCTTGGTCTGGGGCGAGATGGCGAATGCGTATGCTTTCAGCGCTGAGTACGTCGAGCGTTTTGACCAAGAATGGCGCGAAGCCGTTTTGCGAGATATCAACCACCCCTGCATTGTCGCTTGGACGCCAGTGAACGAAAGCTGGGCCTACACCGATCTGGCAAACAATCAGACTCACAGGGATCATATCAAAAGCCTCTACTACGCAACCAAGGTACTTGATCCTACAAGACCGATCAATGACAACTGCGGTTGGGAACATGTACAAACCGATCTTACCACGTTCCATGATTACTCTGATGCCGATGCTTTGACAAAGACTTGTGCTAGCCTGGAAGGCATCCTAGGACCTAAGGCGAACCGCCCAATGTTCCTGTCAGCCATTGGTAATGCATCTGGCTCAAAGCACGACGAGAGAGCGCCCGTAATTTGCACCGAGTTCGGCGGTATCAACATCGCTAGGGAAGCTGCAGGATCAGATGGCCAGCGGGACTGGGGCTACACAACTGCGACCGACCCTAAGGATCTGCTGAAGAGGATCGAGAAGATGATGACTGGCATCGCGAACCCTGGACTCATCGGAGGTTTTGTCTATACACAGCTCACAGACATCGAGCAAGAGGTTAACGGTTTGTACACACCAGATCGGAAGCCGAAGTTGGACGCGGCTGCGGTCAGGCAGATTGTGGAGGATATCAGGGAAAATTATTACCAGATGCATACGCCCTAAGCTACATAGTTCGTAAAATGGCATCTACTTGATCTCCGTACTCTTCAGAACTGTCGCGAAAATATCACCCAGCTCGCCCAAAGTGACTTTGGTGAGCTCCTCTCCCTTGAAACCTGGGATATCGCGATCACCAATGCCGTCTTCAACAACAATCACGTCGTAACCCCTCTGATCAGCCTGCCTCGCTGTTGTGCTGACACAGACATGGGCCATATATCCGGTCAGCACGACCTTCTTGATTCCCCAGCCCTTCAGCGTCTCATCAAGATTAGTCTCGGCGAAAGATCCAGGATGACCTTTCCAGATCACTTCTTCCCCGTCCTTGGGCTTCAGAATATCGAACTCTTCAGACAACGGGGTATTGGGCGTGAAGACCGGAGCACCTTCTGGTGTCTTGTGCAGAATATGGACGATTTTCCCGTTGGCGTCGCGGTATTTCTCAAGCAGGGAAGCGATGACTTTGCCACTTGCTTCGGCGTTGGTGACCTTCAGCTTGCCGTTGGCGTACTCATTCTGAGCGTCGATGATGAGGAGAGCTGAGTCTGTCGGCGAGGCCGTGGAGGGTTGAACGCCAACAAGCTGACGGAAGGAGAGGGCCATGATAGTTATAGATTAAGGTGTGAATGTGAGTGTAAAGTGTGTAGTGTGGTTTGACAGTCGTGTCTACAGGTCTGGTTTATGTAGTCCATTACCTAGCTTCCCGAGGCCCGACACAGCCCACGAGCTCCACATTCTGTTTAAGTGCTTTGAAATCCTCCGCGGATGTGTACGCCCTGGGGACGACATAGGCCTGATTGTACAAGAGCTGGAGAAGAAGTGTCATCATCATCCAATCATGTCGCGGACCTGGTACCCACGCTAGCATCCCAATCGAGCAGTTTACCCCGCGCACAGACACTAACTATATGTAGGCTAGAAGAGTCTCCATCTTCTAGTACTCCCTACGACCGAGACTCTGTCAAATATGTTTTGAATTTGTAAGAGCTGACCAGGAGCTTTGTGAAAGGTGAAGTTCAAGCTGATGCGGTAGCAAGGAAGATAATCACATCGCCAGATGAGAGGCAAGAAGCGGGACGTCTGCCATACGTGTAGACAGCACAAGATTGGAGTATGCTCTAATGTTCATTCTGGTCCCAGCGGAGCATTGACACGGCTAGTGCGATGGATTGAAACCAGCCTGCAGCCAATGTCGTCTGACGGACCGTGAATGCCAGGGCTATGTCCAAGATCTGGTAGTCTTTCACCACACACCGACTACACGCCGCCATCCTCATCCAGGAAGGAGAAAAGTACTCGGTCCTGCAAACTTAGTCAAAACAAGTAGCAAAGATCGAAGAGAACAAGCTCTTGCAGGTGATCAATCCTGTACGGTTCTGTCCTGCGTACAAAGACAACCCACATGGGAGGAATGCGTGGCTTTCCTCGTGCAGCACTATATCCCGAAAGATGAGATACCGTTCGTCACGAATCTTGAACCCTCAAGATCCAGAATCTGCGGTGGTTGGGTCCAAGCACTACCTCATGTCAGTCAGGATCACAAGGACTTTGAAAGAATTGTGTCACCAGCAGTCCGTGCCCTTAAAATGTCTATGATGGCCAATGACACAATCAGAAGACAAGAGTATCTCGACACGTATGCCACTGCCCTCCAAGGAATTCGAGAGGTACTCTACATGCCCATGGCCAGCGTCGAGTCTACTGTGGCAATCGCGAGTATGTGTTTAGCACTGTCCGAGGTACACCGTGTTCCACATTCTTGTGTGTTGCTTGTACTCACAAGTACAGGATCTAGTGCCAACAAGCGAAGACGGCTACCATACACATCTGCGAGGTGTAGCCGCAATGGTACAGAACCAAAGCCCGGATGCTTTCATGGATGGCGTCGCTCATCTAATGTTCGTCGGGGTTCGACCACTCATAGTGAGTATGTTGACATATGTGCTCGTCTTCTACTGACCGACGTGACAAGATACTCGATGCTATCCTTCGACGTAAAAGCACGTTTTTACTTGAAAAGAAATGGCAGACTATACCATTTGCTTTGCATCCTGCAACTCACATGCAGGTGCTCCTCGGATATGCTGCTGCTATTCCACCTCTACTCGAAAGAGTCGACGACAAGCATGGTGATTCGAATATCGTTCGTGACGGCCTCCGAGACGTCCTTGGCCAACTTGAAGAATGGCAAGCTGGTTTCGAACGCGAAGGGATGTTGCCTCAGCCGATTGGACCTCACCATCTTGATCTATCCACCGACCCACGCATCCTGCCAGACGTGTGCTTCGACTTTGTAGACGTATCACACGCGAATTCTCTGACGCACTGTTGGGCGTTGCGTGTTTTACTTCTGCTACAGCTCATTCGGCTGGACGTCTTGGGGCTTGGTAGTCAGAGCACAGAGCAACAGGCAGAGAGCCTCTGCGTGATGATATGTCGCGGCCTGCCATACCTTTTACAAAAGAAGATGAAATTTTATGGCTCAATGTCAGCTAGCTTTCCGTTGCATATGGTGTCAGAGAGCTTGAAGGTCTTACCGTTGAATGACCGTAGTTTGAACAACTGGTCGACCGCGATCAAGGAACAGCTACATTCCCAGAGGATCACTTTGTACGAAGACATGTCTTACAACGGGTTCTCCATTTGAAGTTTAAAGCAATGACTTATTCCTGTGCTTGAACATAAGCTTGCGAGGCAACGATATCCAAGACTGTGCTCATGGTCTAGCCCGGCAGTGGACGGCTTTGATCAGCAGTGCTGTTGTCGACGTGTCTTTGGCGCTTACCTGTATATCAGAAACGATATTGTAGATCTACGTGATGCCAACGAACAATGACTGTCGTTTCAAAGTAGGTTCGGCGTCGCGTTCAGGGTCGGCCGAGCCTAGACCCGCGCCACGTATCGTAGCGTACTCCAACTCATAGTCACACTCGTACATGGCAATCAATTCTGCAGACCAAATCTTATCGAGAGATTTGTCTGGTTTATCGCCGGTATCAGACACAGTTTCCAAAACAAGATTCGTGACTGCGGGTCCTTCTCCAACCTCAAGAGGCTATCAGGGTGCCATGATGTAATAGAGTAGCTCAGACATTGTGCGCGATATACCTTAGTTGCAGATCCGATCCAATCAATCGACCATAGCTAAAGTTTCCGTATCTTGATGTGCACTACGCCTGGTAGCTGATCAAGGCATGGGGTTAGGGAGCCTATATAACTACGACCAAGACCAGAGCTCCTCAGTATTCACCAACATCCGTTGCAAGAAACTCCCCCATAGAACTCTCAAAACAGCCACTTCCAGACCCAAATTCCCAACATGAGCACTGTACTTCCAGCGACGTCTACCGCTTCCAGGAGTACTAAAGACGATGTACGGACATTCCACGACACGGGTGCAGCATATGTGCTACCAAACGAGTACGTACACTTTATAACCTCATTGGATACAAGATCATGAGCAATCCTTGTTTTCTAAATCGAATCTGCTCACGAGTTTAGCAATGTCGAACACCAGAGGCTGGAGCTTCAGAGCAGGCTCATCTACGAGCTCATGGACAACAAAGTCTTGCACTCTCCCCTTGACCAGAGTCATGTTTCCAAAGCATTAGACATAGGTTGTGGCACAGGTGCCGTCACTCATGAGATGGCGTCATTGTTTCCCAACGCTCAGGTCATCGGTGCTGACCTGTCGCCTGTCCCAGAGGTGAGACAGAAGCTACCAAATATCACCTACATGCAAGGTAACATCTTGGATGTCGGAGACTCCCGTTTCGAGCAGAACTCGTTCGATTTGGTCTTCTCACGCCTGCTTGTACTGGGTATGTCGAACTGGAAGGGTTATGTTGAACGATGTGCAGCTCTAGCGAAGCCAGGTGTAAGTTGCCAACTGCGGATCAAGATGATCATTGTACACAGCTGACGCAGACATAGGGATGGGTTGAGATGCACGAACTCTCCACTGAGGTATACAACATTCCTGATAATGTTACGTCTCTCGAATATCTTCGTCCTCATGCCATTACGATCGACCAGCTAGCCAACTCGTCTCATCCTTCCGATGCCAGTAGTAATCGCTTGCCATTCCTTTGGGAGGCGATCCTTAACAAGCTTCTCGCACTCAAAGGTGTCGATCCACACTGCGCCCCAAAGATACCAACTTTGTTTGAGGCGGCGGGGCTTAGAGACATCCACATCAAGAGATACATGTTCCCGTGGGGAAGGTGGGAGGGGCAGACCAGAGAAGAGCAGGCAATAGCAGATTATACGGTAGCAACCACGTTGGAAATCATGCCGGTCGCGTTGAGAAAAGCAGGAGAGGATGCCGGGCCGGAGTATTCAGAGGAGACTGAAGCAGCACTCAAAGATATAGAGAGGTTCCAGCAGGTTCTTAGTGAGGGGAGAAATTTCATATGGATATGTGTCATCTGCGGACGGAAGCCGGAGTAGGCGGGCACTGTAGCGTCATGACAATATTTATTCAGAGCGCGAATCGTATGGCTACATTGAAGGTTTTCGTTGTGGTTTGATATCCTGATTTTGTTCCGGTAAGGGTGTAAGAGGACCCTGCAGGGGTGTGAGACGGCGTACAGCGGGTGGGACAGGGGAGGGATCGAAGCGAAGGAAGAGACTGTGGGGCATGAGTAACCTCGAACGCTCTCGCGAGCGGACTCATTGGCCATGAGACTACAATACAGTGCTTATCCCCGCCAGATACAAGCGGTATATGGTCCTATACTGGACTAGTCAAGACAGAAGGAAGAGATCTTAATCAGCCCGCATAAGCGTGAAAATACTACAAAATGCAAAGAGTGTCCATATCTCCGCCGAAAGATTTCTCACCACCGTCGTAGTGTGAGCAGGACCTCTCAATCATACCTCGAGTTGCTAGCCATGCTTCGGTCGACTCCGGCTGTACTTGCTGTAACAATCTTTCACGTCGCATCTGCTGCAAAGGAATCATGTGTATGTTTGCCGATATCATGGATCGTTCTCGTAACTTCTCTGACATGCGATAGTGCGATGCTCTGACAGCAAGTAGGGTTGCTGGTCAAGTCACCTATCCTGGTCATGGCGCATACAACGCCAGTCTCGCATCGTACTTCGACGGCAAAAGCAGACTACCGCCAAGTTGTATCGTGCAACCAAGAACAGCTGAGGATGTGTCTACGATAGTACAAATCCTCGTCCGCGAAGATGCACAATCTGGATCTTGCAAGTTTGCAGTAAGATCTGGAGGCCACACTCCGATCCCAGGTTCAAATAATATTGAGAACGGCATTACCATTGACTTGCTGTATATGAACACTACCACCTACGACGCAGACAGTCAAATCGCAAGCATAAAGCCGGCAGCAAGATGGGGCTCGGTGTACCAGACCCTTGAGCCTCTTGGTCGCATGGTAGCCGGAGGCCGCGGCTCCACAGTGGGTGTTGGCGGCTTTCTTTTGGGTGGAGGGATTTCGCATTACGCCCCCCGCGTTGGACTTTCTTGTGACAATGTGGTCAATTTCCAGGTCGTACTTGCCAACGGAAGCATCGTCAATGCTAATAAGACATCAAACGCGGACCTCTTCACAGCTCTCAAGGGCGCAAGCAGCAACTTCGGCATAGTGACAAGATACGATATGGAGACTTTCGAAAGTGAAGATCTCTGGGGAGGGATTGTGACCTACCCTGCTTCGACTGCCAATCACCACTTTAGAGCTCTTGCAAATTTTGGGTCGAATCCGGACAGAGACCCGAACGCAGCTCTGATCGTTTTCCAAGGCTATTCGACTGCCAGCCCCACGGATGTGGTTCGAGCAGCTTTCGATTACACGAAGCCTGTGGTCCGCCCAGACGCCTACCAGGAGTTTTTTGAGGTCAATACGAACATCAGTGACACAACAAAATTGCAGCCCATGAGCGCGATTGCGGCAGAATTTGGAAGTGACACGACCAAAAGGTGAGCAGCTGTTCTCTCGACACATTTAGCGCGCTAAATGTGATAATTTCTAGGGTTCAGTTCCGTACACTTTCATATAAGATCGACCTTGCTACTCTCCAGGAGACAGCTCGTCTTTACAAAATTGTTATTACAGAGCTCCAAGCTGAGGCATCCGGCCAATGGCGCGTCTCCTGTTTGCACCAAGTGTGGGCAACGAGCTACACAGCAAACAGCATCGCAAGAGGCGGCAACGTACTAGGCATGGAGCGATATACAGAGAACTTTATCATGTACCAGTCATATCTCTCTTGGTCTGAGTCCAAGGATGACGAGCTCTTTATTGGCTTGGGCAAAATGCTGACGGATGGGATACAAAAGTTTGCCAGGGAGAAGGACACTGCTATAGACTATCTTTATCTCAATTATGCAGACAAAGACCAGGATCCGCTTTCGGGGTATGGTGCCGGCAAGGTGGCTTTCATGAAGGCGGTTGCGGAAAAGTACGACCCTGCTGGGGTGTATCAAAGGATGATGCCAGGAGGTTTCAAAATTTCGAAGATATAAAGATACACATTAAAGCACACATGAGTTGATCTCGTTACCGAAAGTACATTGGAAATAAGATTTTTGGAAATGTGTACAGGGTTTCTCGGCGGAGAGTAGGTAAACCCCAGAAAGATGACCCGCTCTCTGTTTTCGACGACACAAACAATCTTTCAGAGAACAAGACCGAGGACATGGACTTCACAGTGTTGAATTTGGAAAAGCCTGACGCTTGACATATACGTATTGTAGTGCTCTTTTGTATGAGGGTGAGTAGGCGAGCAAACGTTTCATAAACTCATCCCAGTTTTGGAGAAGAGCAGAGCAGCCCAACAGCCCATCGATGCGCGGTCTAATTATTTTGGACAAGCAGCCAACAGACGCATGTTGCGACCTTCGTGAATCTTCGGAAAGAGGGCGGCAAACAACATAGCACCGTCTTCGTTGAATTTTGGAGAAAAGGTTCGACCAGAACCATACATATACGACATCTTGATTTTGTTTGGAAACAAAGAACCAGAAGCAGACTAGACATGTAGTTCCAGGAGATACGTGTTTTGGCGCACTGACAGAGACACATTTGTACAATATATGTTTTTTGGGTGGACAGACACTCCACACATCGTACCTCCGTTGGGATGTTAGAAGCTCTCGAACGAGAGGAGGCATGAATAGGTTCTTGTCAGCTTTTGAGCTTTGCCAGGAGCAGAAATTTGTGGATTCAGAATCCATATTCCAATGATAGACTTTGGAGGACCAGAGATTCCTGGACATTGTACCGGTATTCGTAATTTCTTGAAGTCGACAGAGCGGGCAAAAACAGAAAAACAAAAGATATGAAGCGTCCAGATGACATTTTGAAAGACTACAGAAGAAAAAAAGGTTGGTGGTCGGTGAAGAGAAGAAGTGAGAGTCCGTTGCTCATATAAATTGTGTATGTAGACGCAAAGCGATATGTTCGGGATGCTAGATAGATAGAGTGGCGAGAATCCGCTATGATTTTGACATTACAGAAGAGACGAGATGTCTAAGCACATCTGCCACATTCGTAGCAATTTTCGGCGCTGAACCCATACGTATCAAGAAAGAACATTGCGCTACAGTATGATTTTGCGCACTTCCAGACAGCGAGCATCGGTTTCCATGACATGCGATTTTGGACTCGAGCGGCAGAACATAATTTGATGACGACCAATTTTGCAAATAGTGCCTGGTCTAGGTGGTGATTTTGGACAGAAACAGACATGACAAGCTCTTCGCGGTCTTTCAGAGCAGGCAAAGACATTTGCGGACAAGGGCATGTTTTTGGGAACCAAATTCCATACCAGAAGAGCTTCCACAGAACGAACATGGCCCGAACATCATTGCTTTTTCTAGTACACACAATTCAGAAGACTGCAGAAGACCCAGAATTCTAGTTTGAGACAGAGCAAAGCGATAAGACATGACGCATGATCTTCTACATTTTGGGCTGCCGGAAAGGCAGAGACAGAGAACATGTGCTCTCTTGACTTTGACTTCAGAGAGCAGCACAATCAGACATGATAGCTATCGAGGTCGTTTTGGACAGAGAAGGGCACGTCAGGATCAATGTAATTTTTGAAACATAGGCAGATAATGTTGACTTTGCAAATGTTGTGGCAGAGAGAGCAGGCATGTACTGGCATGTTGGCTGTTTTGAGACAAAAAGGAAAAACATCGAGTCCTCCATTCCACTTTTGAATCCCGACGAAAGATAGTTAGAGTGATGTTATTTCAGCCATAAAGCCAGACAAAGATATTTGAGCCGAAGTGTGTCGTGCCGAAGCAAGCAACGCAGACATCAGGTCGAAAAGTGATAATTTTGGTCCAAACAAGAGACGGAACATGTTTGCAGAATTTCAAGAGTTGTGCAGAATCAAATAGGATACAATCAACCTTTTGATCGAAAACCAGTCAATTCTCGTGGATCGGATGAGATCCACTTCGTCCGCCGAGAACATGCGTCCGCCGTATCCTTATTTTGAGCAGAGACACAAACATGACACAAGACTCCAGACGTTTCGGATTTGACCCAGCGTTTCGCTCAGAAAACATTTGACCATAGTCGAATCTTTTGAAGAAGAGAAAAACAAAAAGAATAAAGGAGCTTTTGATAGGGTATTTTGACAGACCATCGTTCGGCAGGTGCCGTGTTTTGATCCTTGCCCCATATGTAGCCAGAAGATATAAGCGCAGATCTTTAGTTTTTGGACAGAAAGGCAGAGAAAAAGCATTAGATTTCGGTCAAGAGATTTTGAGAAGCCAAGAACTTGTGATTTTAGACAGAAGAGAGAACAGAAGACATGTCTTCTCGAAACATATGCTTTCAGACCGAACAAGCGAAGAGACTGTTCGTAACATGGATTTTCGTCATATTCGACAGACAGAACACAGGACATTTGCAGTTCCAGTAGGATTGCGGAACGGAGAAAAGGCAGAAGGGCGGACATGGTTCACGGAGAAAGAGCTTTTGAGAAAAAAGACATGGAGAGCCAGGTTCCGGCTTTTGAAGGAAACATAACATATTTGTGTGAAGGAGAAACCAGGTTTACGGCGAGGTGAAGACTTTATATAGACTAGTGCAATCGAACGGCTCGAAAAGACCGCAACATAGACACATGAGGATAGATTTGGAATACAACAATGCTAAACGCTAAATCCGACCAATCAACGATACAAACGCCATCACCCTCTCGTCAGTCTTACAGCCTGCTCTCGCTGGCGCCCACAGCGCCCTCCCATCTCTCGGGCCACACGTGCCCAAGCGCCTCCCAGATATGGCTGACAAAATCGATCCGCAGGCCCTCCTTAACTTCCTCGGGTAGATCCCTTGCATCCTTCCTGTTCCCTTCGGGGAGAAGCACGCGCTCGACACCGGCACGCATGGCGCCGATAAGTTTCTCCTTGATGCCGCCCACAGGCAACACTCTGCCCCTCAAGCTGACCTCACCAGTCATTGCCAGTGTGGGCGGGACGGGCTTGCCGCTGAACAAGCTAATGAGCGCGACGGTGTGAGCAATGCCTGCACTAGGACCATCCTTGGGAATGGCGCCGCTGGGGCAGTGCACGTGGATGCTGCGGTTCTTCATGATGTCTACGCCTTCGTCTGCCAGCCCGAGCTCGAACGCGTGTGCCTTGACCCATGTCAATGCCACCTCAACGCTCTCCTTCAGCACATCGCCCAGCTTGCCGGTCAGCTGCACGCGGCCTGATCCAGGCATATCTGCAATCTCGATGAAAAGAATCGAGCCTTGGCCGCCGGACGAATAGGCAACCAGTCCGGTGATGACACCAGGACGGGAACTTTGTTCAGTGAGTTCCTCTGCAAACTTCTCGATACCAAGGGTGGCGTCGAGGTCTGCAAGGGTCACGGTGGGCGAATATGTGGCGAGCGTTCCAGTGTCGGCGCAGGTTGCGTACTCGACGGCTTTGCTGCGGCAGACGGAGCCAATCTCTCGCTCGAGATTACGGACACCGGATTCACGGGTATATGCTGTGATGATCTTGTCCAGCACGTCGGTAGGAATCTCGAGATCATGCTGGCGCAGGCCATTCGTAGTGATCTGCTTAGGAATCAGGTGGCGGGCAGCAATATGGCGCTTCTCGAGTGTTGTATAGCCAGAGAGCTCGATGGTCTCCATGCGATCAAGAAGAGGTGCTGGGATAGTGTCGAGAGAGTTTGCAGTCGCGATGAACAGGACCTTTGAAAGGTCGATTGGGATGTTGACATAATGATCAGTAAAGGTGTGGTTCTGTTCTGGATCGAGCACTTCGAGCATAGCAGCGCTAGGGTCACCATTGTGATTTGCACCAGACAGCTTATCGATCTCGTCAAGAAGGAAGACGGGATTGGCGACACCCACCTTCTTCAGACCACCGACTACAAGACCCGGCATAGCCGCGACGTATGTCCTGCGGTGGCCACGAATCTCTGCTTCGTCGCGAACGCCACCGAGTGAGATGCGGTGGAACTTGCGACCGAGCGCGGTAGCAACTGATTTAGCAAGCGATGTCTTGCCGACTCCTGGAGGACCAACGAGTAACAGAATAGGCGATTTGTCAACCATGCGCTTCTTCTCGAGTAACCGTTTCTCTTCTTCAGACTGCTCCCTGGCCGGCTGAAGCTGCGTATCGTCAGCGTGCTCATGCTGCTCACTCTCGGCGGCAGGACCCTCGGTCAAGGCGCGAATCTGATCATCGATACTGCGATTGGCCTGCTCCTTCAGCTTCAACACAGCCAAGTATTCTAGTAGCCTCTTCTTGATCTTAGCCAGTCCATAGTGGTCATCATCAAGCTGCTTCCGTGCCTTGACAAGCGTCCCGGCATCGAGCTGATCGACTGTTGCCTTTGTCCACGGAATCTCGGCCAAGTTGTCCAGATAATTCCTGATGACAGTGTATTCTGCCTGCGCTGGGTTCATGCTCTGCAGACGCTTGAGCTCTCGCTGTGCCACCTTATCGGCCTCGGGCGAAAGTTGAGCATCTTGGAGTCGCTTCTTCAATTCATCGATTTCATTTGGCTCCTCTTCGCCCTGCTGTTGACCGCCATTGTTACCGCCAGGAAAGCCTCCTGCAAAGCCTGGTGGCATGCCATCGCCCATCTTGCCTCGCTTGATCAAGGCTTGCTGCTGTATGCGTCGAAGCTGATCGATGTCGAGCTTGCCCGTCGGGCCTTGCTGTGTAGTGACGACAATGCGCGTTGTGCCCTGGATGTTTGTGATCTGGCGCTGGAGGATCTCGATGACACGGTCCATTCGATCCCGAACGTCGACAGCCGCAAGCACACGTAGCTTCTCTTCATGTGAGCAGTCAACAATATTAGCCATGAAGTCAGCCAGTGAACCAGCGTCTGTCAGGTCCTTGCGCGAGATGTACAGCTCCAGCCTCCGTGCCACAATGGGCGACAGTGTGACGGTGGGCATGCGAGGCAGAATTGCCGAGAGGCGGACCAGGGCCAGAAGCTCGCGTGATAGTTGCTTGAGGCGGTTAAACCTGTCCTCCAGCTCATTGTCTGCATCGATGTACTCGTCAACTGCCGCCAGGTCGCCCTCGAAGTAGGGTCGCTCTTGCACGACTTCCACTACGCGCACACGCTCCAAGCCCTCGACGACCAGGCTCAGGTCGCCCTGTCGGCGGCCCTGCACGCCAGTGACCTTGGCAATGCACCCATATCCGAATATGTCCTTCTTCGTCGCTAGGACTGGGTCGCTCTCGTAGATGGTCTTATCCCCACGCGACGCACCCTCGACCAGCAGCTGGCCATCAATGGGACTTATCGAGTTCGAGTTGAGCGGCACACAGGCGACTGTGATGGCAGCATCGGGCTTCGCGGTCGGGCTGATGCTGTAGATCTTGGCGAGGATGGCGGCGACGTCGGAGCGGTTCGTGATGGGGATCTTGAGCGTCGTGCCGGGAAGCACGGCAAGCGGTGGTGCGAGAGGAATGAGTGGCAGCACCTTGGTGCTCGTCTTGCTGGAGCCCTTGCCCATTGCGGATCGTGTGTGAGAAAGGTTCAATCAGAGGGTGTTATGTGCAGCTATGTCGCGTGGTATGATAGCACGTCAGTCATGCGGCTCCGCTCGCGCACCCTCAACTGTGGCAATTCGCTCTTGGGGATGGTCGAGATACAATTAAGTAGATTTGAACGTCAGCTTTGATATGATAGGAGACGAGTTGCCTATGCATCCGGCGATAAAACAATCACTTCTATTGACAGCCGAAGAGGCGCAGGCTCGATTCCAGAAGATGCTCTGGTCGTTCAGGTGCATCACCACTCCAGGCCGAGGTAAACGCTGCCGATTGGGTACCGCACGCACCACTCACGAGTCACGAAACGCATCAGATAAGATAAGCTCCAGGCCTTCTCCACATCTGGTCACATGCAGAGTCTCCTCGTAACTAGTGCTGAGCCTCTTGCAACCGGAATATGAGAGGGGTCAGTGGGTCTGATCAGCACGGCATGTCTGCAGATGCAATGTCGCGCCGCTCGCAGAAGCGCCGGTGTCGGTATGCTGTCGACCGAACAGGCAGGCGTGTTGAGGGACGTCTGATCCAAACTCATGGAAGGAGTGGCATTTGCTGACTGCATTCTGCCAGAGTGAGCATCAAAGCTGAGGCCTCTGCAGCACGGAATTCAGGAGAGCTGGACACTATGACTAAAGAGGGTAAAAGTAAGCGAGCGTCACACTTCGCAGTGTTAAGACTCAACAGGAATTCCATCCATAGGGTAGGATATGATCTTGTAGTTCAACCACAGTATTTTGATTGTAGCGTAAATATGGTCTCCATGCCGCTCTCTCTGCCAGCTTCTATTGTTTATCTTCGGTGTAGTATTCGATATAGAAACCATCATAAGCCGCTTCTTCTGCTCTGCTTCGTCACATCGAGAAATGTCTTCCTACTCTTGTCGAGAATCAAATCCAGGTATCGAATTGTTCTTCCGGTATGACGGTCAGCCCAAGCTACGTATAGCTATAGGGGCTCTAGTATTTCGTGCCCTCTGGCGTATTTCTGCCGTGGCTTGCGGCCATACTGTAAGGTGCGAGGACCTTCTTAGCATTGCAGATGCGCCAGGCCAGATTCCTCACATTGCCATCGGCCTGAACGACCTCGGGTGCGAATTCGATACCAAACATCTGATGAACCGCAAAGACGACTCTCTTAGCGAACTTGCCATCCCGCTCGACAAGGCTTCCAAAAGACTCCTCTGGGTTGCGAGGTGCAATTTCTGGGTCGCGATCGAAGCAGTTCTGTATGACTGGAAGAAGAGCCTGCTCAACAGCACGGTGGACAGTACCGTTGGAGTCGACCTCAACATCATCTTCGTCGAACCTAGGGATGCGGATCTCGAAGGCCTGTGACAGCGCCATGACATTGTGCTTGCCAGCGTGGTGGTAGCGAAATTCGAAGACGCCAGTTGTCCACCAGAGCTTATCACCCCGGAACTCGACTTCACCAGTGTAGTGATCAAAGTCATCCTCACCCTCAGAGGATGCTTGGACAAGCTTATCTGATACAAGGATACCGTCTTCTGCGCGAACAGAGTCATAGACGCCGGTGTTAGTAGCGATCCAGCGGCCGTTGGAACTGAGCTGAGTCACTTCCCGGGATTGATTGTCAGCCACCATGTACAGTCCGATCCAGTCCTTCTTGCTATGATTGAGTGGGGCTTGCCAGCGGACTTTGATCGGAGCGCCGTATTCGAGTAGCAATGTTTGGAAATCACCTGTGCGCTTGGCGGGCGTTCTTGCTAACTCGCCCTCACGTCCACCGTTCTTTTGATATTCCACAGCGGGTGCGGAGAGTGTACCCTGTACTTCCAATTTGTACTGCTTTGGATCGTAACCGGCAAGATCAGGTGAGATCCTCGTAATCGAAATACGCGCTGGGTAAGATTTGAACAGAGCCGTCGTGTCTTTGACGAATGTACCAACACCAGCCGCGAGTCTAGGTTTCGCGCTCTCAAGAAGCTCTTCGATGAACTCAACAGTGGAGTTGATATAGATATCGGCAGCCGACTGCCAGTTTCGAACTGGACTCGGAAGGGCTTGACGTAAGGTCTTGCTGACTCCGGACGTCTGGCGAAGCTTCTGGCCATAAAGCTAGCATATTTATGTCAGTATCGAAGTTCATACTTGATTATCCTTCAGTTCTGAAATACCTTGTTCATGTGGGGTCGCTCGACAAAGTGCAGGAACGCCAGGTTCAGGAACTGAGCCGTGGTCGCGAGATAAAAGACGGGAGCAGTCCAGGTTATTACAGCTACACCCCAGACGCCTGCCATTCCAAGGACGCGCTCAGGGCTGTTGAGGAAGCGATATATGCCCGAATAAGTGAGGTTCTTTGGCGGCGGCTCGAAGAAGAAATCGCCATAGAACCATCCGAACTCGCCGAGCGAGTCGTAGATACTGGCAGCCGTCCAGAGATGCAGGGTGATCATACCAATACCCAGCACAAGTCTGAAAGCAGTGAGGTCGTAAAACCAGTCGGGAGGAAGTGTGTACATCTTCCAAGCAGCAGCAAGGAAACTAGCCTGACACATAGTCATACTGAGATGATATCTGTCTTTGTAAGCACTTGACTTGGCAATATACAGATACTCAAGCTCTAAGAAGCCTAAAGTCACTGATTAAGGAGATACCACTTACAAACACTTCCATTGGCGCCATGCCTCTTCTTTAGTGTCACCGTATTTGATGAAGTGGCGAGTCCAGTTCTTCTTCTTGGATTGACGATCAAGAATATAGCCCAGTCCTAAGACGTACCACAGGCGCCAGACGAACGCATTGATGAAGAAGAACGTACGGACCAGGCGAGTATCTGGGGTCAGTATCGCCAGACAGAACATATAGAAAGAGACAAGGACTACCGTAACGTCGATGGCGCGATGGAAGTCCGTATTCTGCGGACCGACGATACTATGCATTTGGGCAGGTTGTTTGACCGGATCAATGGGAGCGTCAACGTCAACGACGTCGGACTGACTGGATGAGGGACGGTGCTTCTGGATATTGTCCCCGGAATTTTGGCGCGTTCGGCGAGGTGGTGCAGGATTGTAGATCTTTTGGATGTGGGGTTCTTCAACCTTTATCAAGAAAGCAAATTGCGCTGCGTGCGCAATTATTGAAATCAGAAGCACCTTGTAACTTGCCATCATAAGAGCAATGCCGTAGAAGCCGGCGTACCTGTAAGATCACGTTCAGCACTGTTATACCGCACGGAATCCAATGAGCCTACCCAATTGAGTACATGGGGTGCGGTGCTGCTTCAAAAACTCCGTCGAACGTCAGACGTTGATCAATGAGGTAGAAGAAGTCACCCCAGTACCAAGCGTAGTCTTTCACCACTCGGTGAGCGTCTAGCTTGACGAACAAGTTGAAGATGAACAGGAGAATTCCGGTTGTCCAACGCAGCGTAAAGAGCAACCAGCTTTCTTCTGGTTGGTTGAAACACGCGATGGCGAAGAGACAGTACGATACGAAGTCACACATCAAGATCAGATCTACAACGCGCCTGAAGACAAGCCAAGTGTTGTACTCCAGAGGAGCATCTTCAAACTTGTAGTCTTTTGGAATCTTGGTCTCCATCTCTCGTTTGAGAAACTTGTAGATCATAGGGTGTGGGTTCTTGCCTGTGTTGGGGTCCTCAAAAATGTGTGAATTTTTCGCCCAGAGGACCAGACGGTTGTGCTTAGACTGCACATCGAGAAGCCAGCCAATGCCTGCGTTATAAGCAGCGCGCCAGAAGAGAAATATAATGGCGAAAATCGGGATGCGGGCGCTTTTGGGCAGGAGGTAGAGCGTGGAGATCAAGCTTGCGAGCACAGCGAGGACTGCTAGATCGGATAAGTTCTTTGGTTGCGAGGGCGAAAGCAGCTGCGACACCATATCGTGGGTGTGCGGTACAATGAAAACTACCGATTGCAGTTGTCAGTACTGACATGGGCATTGGCAGATCGTGGACGAAGGTTTGATACTGATCTTGAAATGCTCTGGCAAGGTTGATACTTACCTGTACCATCCGGTGTACGGCCATAGGTCTTCTTCTCTCGCTCGCTTTTACTATCTTCCTGCTCGTTCAGTTGGAGGACCTTTTGCTTAGCCGCGTCAGAGTCGTGCATGTGCAGCGGCTTGGCTGACGGACGCTCTCGCAGCTGGCTACCGTCGGCGTCCAGTGCATTGTCGAAGTTCGTCATGTTGAAAGACGTTTCGACTCTAGAGAGCAATTGCGGTTACGCAGAACCAGCGAGGGGTTTGTTGACAGGTATTTAAGCCGCGCTTAATAGGTGTGCGTGCTTTGCCGCTATGCGAGGTTTGGCTTCGGGGCTGCAGCCGCGGCTGGGATAATGGGTGGGCCAGTGATGCTATTCAACCCGCGCTGGAATAATGATTTGCGCGAATAGGCTTTGTGCGAGGGAGGTCAATGACTGTGCAATACAGGTTACTAACTTATGACCAAGAGTGTTGAACTCCAGTGGGCGTATCAATGTTGAAAGAGTGGGATGAAAGGAGAGATGACCTTTTCTCGAACGTGCTGTCTGTCAAGACGCGATGATGCTCATGTGGGGCAGACAGACGTGGGGCCCACGTAAACCCTGGCCTTCCAGACACGGGCGTGTGACAATACTACCGAGTCAGGCGTGCGAGGCTACAACACACAAAGGAAACACTACACGCTACGTTGCTATTCATGGATTCCTATTCAATACGAGAATTTCGCGATACAAATGCTATGTTTTTGGTCATTGAATGCGTTTTCAGGCACACCGGATGTAAGGAAGCACGCGTTGAATTTGCAATGGTCGGTTTGCTGGACCAATGGAAACATCCGCCGCAGACATCCACTCAATGACTAGCCGGTACAGGCTGTGTCAACACACTGCCGTCGACCTAGTGTTTGGAGACTTCCCGCCAGCCATGCCGACCTATATCCACCTTCACAGGGAATTGGCCCTCTGCCTGCCGGCAAGCTCTCCTGCACTCCTTTGTGGGTCCAATTGCGGGGTCGACTTGCACCACATGTCGCCCGGCAGATGCTCAGGAGACGAGTGCGATTCCACGACAGAGATTCTTTGCAAAGTAGGGACGGCTCCTGTAGTGCTGAACCACCTTGTTTCCCGGGCTTTGTTCCTACCACTAGCGCTTGCACTTGACATTCGCGATTGTTTCAAGCTCGATCCTTGACATCGAGGTGACTGGAGATCAGTGAGGCAGGTTGGCTTGAAGTTGGCAGCTTTTGGGTCGAGAATTGATAGCCGCCTGAACTGGAATTGTGCGGTGTTCGGCGGCACAGGAATCGAGTTTGTGAGCTCCACTGATGTTCGACAAAGTGGTGGGGGGCGTTTAGCTTCCTTCGTACCTGCGCAAGTATGTTCGAATTCTTCTGTGCGTGTATCAGGGGCAACGTCGTCAATCACAAAAGGGAGGCTGCTTCGTTTCTGGAAGGGTGAGGTTACTGCTTCATCATTCCAACCGTCCCAGTTCAGGTCAGTGATCTCTGATCCAGAGTAAGAGGAGCATAGTGTCGACGCATAGAGAGTTGGCGTAGAATTGAAATCAGCAGCGTGGAACGGTATGTTCGTAACCTGGTAAGCTTTCACGTTGGCGAGAAAGATGTTGGTCTCGCACGCTTGCAAGTTATTGAGGAAAGCCCGCTCGTCTCTCTCTCGGTGCTTGATCTCGTTGTCGACATGTCGTTTGACCTGTTGTAGCCACTTCTTTCTCTTCCTAGGAAGATCTGGCTCCGTTCGGAGACGATGACTTGTCTCTAATAGCTTTCCGCGGAGCACTCTCAGATATGTGACACAGTCTGCAAGCCCCTTCGAAAGAGCGTCTTTTTCCTGATGAAGTCTGACAAGGTCGTATGAGAGGGAAGCAGGAGATATTTGGTCATATGCACTGCTTAAGAGGGACTCATACAATTGGCCAGACTGGGAAAACTGTGGACATGGTTCGAAAGACATTCTGTGCTGGTTGTGTGACTGTCGAGATGTGCTCGCAAGAATGGTGTCGAGTCAAGGTCCGCAAGCTGATGATCAGCGACCTCAGGCTGAGGCAGGGCTATAAACCAGCAATGATGTCTTTTGTTCGTAAGCACAATCTCTAGGAGTCTGGCGAGGGCTGGTACCGGTATGCCAAGCACAATTCCTTTAGCGAAAGGCTGTCTGCGGCAATTGGGTGTGGCCCTAGCCATCTAGGCTTGGTTACTGCTTCGAACAGTTCTTTGAGCATCTCGGCTGAGACGCCAAAATCCGGGCTCCGGTCCGGCATAACAATGGCATTCACAGGGAGCCGCCCATTACTGTGGCGTAGAAGGTTCGATGGCGATGAGCTTGCTTTTGTTGGGTTTATACCTTTCAGATTTCTTTTAGCACCATGGCTGAGTGTCATTGGGACCTGAAATCCACTGTGGCGTATGGCAATTATTGAGGTATTTCAGTTCATTGGTCGCAGGTGCGGGAACTAGCCTTTCTAAACAATCTTTGTTGATGTCCGCTCTGTGCTTGAACATGTGGAGGGGGAATATGCTAGCATGCATATGTGAGTTAAAATTTCATGGCACTGTCAATTTGAGATCGGATTCAGCGAAGATTTTGGGACTTTCCATCGTCTGTTCCAAAGGTTTGTACCCACTTGTGTTGATGTGTGCCTAGTGATTGTACTGCTGTGCGCAGGGGCGGTTCTTTGTTCAAGCGGTATAGACCACGCATAACCCCGTGTTCAGCCACGAGAATCCAAGAGAATGGGTTCAGTAGCCCTTGCTGTTGATTGATCGGCGGAAAGATCACGATGAAGCTGCCAACCCTAGCTATAACATGTCACTTGATGAGCCATCGCCAATCGCGCAGCCTCGTAATGCTCAAGCAGAATTGCCTCCTGCCGAGAGCATACTCAAGGCACCGGTAGTTCTCTCAACATTTGCCGCCTAGAATAAGATCACTTTCCTAGACTGGAAGCCTGGAAGAATCGAGTGGGCAAAGTACGTTCTTCTGGAAGATCGAGGGAGCGATTGGATGCAAGGTCCGCAAAGTCTAGTACGGTGTTTGTGTTCACCGCAGAATACGACGCATCAAGAACAGTACTTATATCGCTCTCATCATAACACTGTCAGGACACAGCTGGAATTTCCATTCTAAGCAAGCAGAAGCCACGGGTTAACCTTCAGATTCAGCAGCCGGCTTGCCTACCGAAAGTTTTGCCAGAACGTTACAGACAGTGGAACCCAAGGTCTCCAGCAAGATTGACCATCGTGGATCTTCAGGCACATCTTAGGTTGCTGCGTGTGAGGTCAAGGCACTGTGGGCTGTTAAGGTTGGTGTTCAAATGGGGTTGACCTTGTAACTTTTTCAAGGCACAAATGGCGCGCATATCACATCTATGGAGGTGCTACCGAGATGAAGTCACGGGGATGTTCTTCAAGTGCAGCACGTGTGACACGTCGATACGCGTTTATTTGGCGTCGAGACCATGAAGAATGTCTAACTGCATTTCTGAGGATTCGTGTTACCTGTAGTGCCTTCGCGCATCTACTATTGGATGGCTTTCATAGCGTCGGGTCGTCGACCCGGCGACTTACCGATGTGCCGCATTTCATCTCGTATGTAGACCACCGCATCTTTCAACTAGCAAGCTGGTCATGTCGAATGGGTCCGTGGGAAACACCATAGTGGCCGGGACTCTTAGAATGTGCGCGTACTGCCTCAAGCGGAGTGTAACAATCTCATACTCTGGCCGACCCCGCATCCGACAATTCTGGCAGGTGGACACTCGGGTCACTGCAATCGCCGGTTGTGTAGAGCGCTTTACAACGGCTCCCGTGACACTGCGAGTTCAGACACATCTCAATTACAATGGGTGGTGTGTTCCTGAGCCCAACTTCAAGGTCTTCAGATGTGGGGTCATTGCTGATGACCTCCACTTCTTCCGGAGCCTAACGTCTTCATGACATCACGTTTGTGGTCCACCTGAGCAGCTGGCCTGCGCATGTCGGCGTTGTCAGCAATAAGCCGGCGCAGTTCGCGGTGTTGGACGGGTGAAGATGGCGAGATGGCCATGTGTGGGATCCGCGACGGCATCAGATCGTTGGTCGTACCGCTGCCAACCGTGATCATACCAAGTCTGCTGATTTGTTCATCGAATTGAGTGAAATACCCATTCGAAGCGCTAAGGATTCCGTTCCTGATCTGTGACGGCACCGGCTGCAGCGGACTTACCAAGCATAGTCAGACCCCGCCACAAACTGGTTACCCCCTCTGAAACGTCCTAGCTAGCCGTGTGTACCTTGCACCTCATTACAGTATAAGTAGGTACTCATCACGCAATCACTACCCACCGATACAATTGGGGTAAAGGCTCCAGCATACACATTTCACGGTCGACTATACCGCATTGAACAACTCACGGAATCATGGTCCGCAAAACGGAGATAATCGACATCCGTGTTGGGTCTACCGACTTTGACATGGTGGCAGATATCAGGAAGGGTCTCAACCCACAAGATGGTGGAGAAAAGCGCTTACCCACTCTGCTGCTGTATGATGAGGTTTGTACAGCTCTGTCTGCCATCAGTCGATGCTAATATAGGAAGGCTGGGCTGCGGCTTTTCGAGAAGATCACGTATCTCGAAGAGTAGGTTGTTGGCAAGATCACCACCCCTGACAACATAGTCTGACAAGAAGTCAAGATACTACCTCACCAACGCCGAGATCTCAGTTTTGGAGTCGTACGCGGAACAGATCGCAAGTCGCATTCAGTCAGGTTCGGTACTTGTGGAGCTTGGCAGCGGGTATGTGGAGGCTTACTGTCAAGGAAGCGCGACGTTCTGATGTTGACTCCGTAGAAACCTTCGTAAAGTCAACATCCTTCTGCAGGCTATTGATCGTCTTGGGAAGGACGTGGAATACTATGCTGTCGACCTGTCTCTACCAGAGCTGGAGAGAACTTTCTCTGAAATTCCCACAGGTAAGTCGCTAGATAAACAACGGTTTGGTAAACACTGTGCAAAGACACTCAAACGTACTCTGCGATCCATGGACGTTTGGGCATCACATATGTCCACATGCATGCTTCGCTCCCGGGCCGTGGCATATCCACGCCCTACTGCACTGCCTTTTATCAGCTTTTACCACATGGCAAGAGGCGTCAGGCAACGATCCCTGATACATATACTGACGCCCATTTAGATGGCTACAAGCATGTGAAGTGCTACGGCCTGCATGGTACATACGATCATGCACTTGAATGGCTGAAGTCATCAAGCGTCAAGGATAAGCCAAAGACCATTCTATGGCTCGGTTCCAGCTTAGGAAACTTCAAGCGACATGAGGCCGCGCCATTCCTTGCCGGATTTGGCCATGCTATCAAGCCTGGCGACACCTTCCTTATCGGAATCGATTCGTGTAAAGACCCCGACCGCGTTTATCATGCCTACAACGACAAAGCAAACGTAACACACGAATTCATTCTCAACGGCCTCAAACACGCAAACAGACTGATGGGTCGTGAAACATTCAAATTGGATGAGTGGGAGGTCATCGGTGAGTATGATGAAGAAGCTGGACGACATCATGCGTTCATCGCGCCCTCAAAAGATGTTGTGATCGAAGATGTCAAGATTTCAAGAGGAGAACGCATTCGAATCGAGGAAAGCTACAAGTACGACGACAAAGAGATCCTAGAACTATGGGAGGGGGCCGGTCTTGCCGCGAATAGTGTTTGGTCGAATACAAGGGGTGACTACGGTGAGTGTCGCATATAATTCGTATTATACCCTTACCCTTTTCAGCTTTGTTAATCTTTGTACAGGCTTGCACATGGTGTCTAAACCCTCCGTGTTCTTCCCAACAACACCTCACAGCTACGCAGCGCAGCCCGTACCATCTCTCAGCGAGTGGCATGAGCTCTGGAAAGCGTGGGATGCGGTAACTCTTCAAATGATCCCAGAAGATGAGCTTCTCTCGAAGCCCATCAATTTGCGTAATGCATGCATATTCTACCTGGGCCACATCCCTACTTTCCTCGACATCCATATAGCTCGAGCTACTGATGGCAAAGCTACCGATCCTGCGTATTTCTGGCAAATATTCGAACGAGGTATCGACCCGGACGTTGACGACCCCGAGAAGTGCCACGCTCATTCTGAGATCCCCGATTCATGGCCACCTCTTGACGAGATCCTGACTCATCAAAAGACGATACGCGAGAGGGTGGAGAGTCTTTATGAGTCCCGAGCTGCAGCCCGCAACCATCGCGTCGCCCGCGCTATGTGGCTTGGTTTTGAACATGAGGCTATGCATCTTGAGACCTTGTTGTATATGCTGGTTCAGAGCGACAAGGTTCTTCCGCCGCCAGGCACAACTATACCTGACTTTGTCGCCCTCGCCAAGCGATCGGCAGCGAATGCCGTGGAGAATGAATGGTTTACGATCCCTCAGACGGATCTCAGCATCGGCCTGGAGGATCCGGATAGCGACAGCACCACCAAACGGTACTTTGGTTGGGACAACGAGAAGCCGAAACGATCAGTCCACGTGAAAACGTTCCGCGCCAAAGCCCGTCCAATTACGAACGGAGAATATGCAGCTTACCTTACCAAGACTGGACAAAGGACCATTCCTGCATCCTGGTGTGAACAGCCTCGTCTTAGTGATGCAGCGCGCGCTATGAACAAGCGAGATAGTGTCATCAACGGAATCCACAACGGGGTTGACGACGACATTGTTAGTGGAAAGTACGTCAAGACAGTGTACGGCACAGTGGCTCTCAAGTATGCACTTGATTGGCCTGTGGTAGCATCGTTCGACGAAGTCGCCGGCTGTGCACGATGGATGGGTGGGCGTATTCCCACCATGGAAGAGGCCCGGAGCATTTACAGCTATGTTGACGCCTTGAAAAACAAGGAAGTACAAGCTTTGGGCAATACCATTCCAGCGGTGAACGGGTATGTGCATGGATCTGCAGGAGGCTGACGTTTGCTAATCCACGACAGACACCTTAGCAACAATGGTGTAGACGAGTCGCCACCATCAGCACGTTCCTTGAATGGCGACTCAGACACAGCTACTTGTCTTGCTCTCGACCCGTACAATCTCTTCATCGACCTCGAAGGGACCAATGTAGGGTTCAAACACTGGCACCCTGTTTCTGTAGCCGAGAAGGGCGGTAAGCTCTGCGGCCAGTCTGATCTGGGTGGTGTTTGGGAGTGGACCAGTACTGTGTTGGAGAAGCATGACGGCTTCGAGCCGATGGAACTGTATCCCGGCTACACCGCAGACTTTTTTGACGGGAAGCACAACATAACTCTTGGTGGGTCTTGGGCAACAGTCCCTAGGATTGCGGGCAGAAAGACATTGTAAGCGAATGCGCAATAAGCAACGACAGCCGAAACTACGCTAACGATTCGTAGTGTGAACTGGTACCAGCGCAACTACCCTTATGTCTGGGCTGGTGCTCGTGTCGTCACTGATATTTAAGAGACACCATTTGGTTGCGTTTTGTTTTGGTACCGGGGATCGTATCTTGTGCCCCTGATTGGATGCACCAGATGCAGGCAATCGCCGCGCTGGCTGCAACAGAGCATGCGGAGACGTATCGTCGCAACAATATTCGAAGCAAAGCGCCAGAGCCATGGATGGATCATGTTTCTCCCCTCACTATTAGGTGTCCATGTTGTGAGATGTCTTATGTTGTCAGTCTTTACAGATCCGCTCCTTCTGCGTGGGTGGTTGCCAATAGTATTGAGCCTGGGCAGGCACCAATGAGCCTTGCCACTTGTTTCTACCCCACATTTTTGGTTTAGCCCTGAACTGTGCCTTTCACTGTGCATTGCACATTGCGTCGTGACTGTCTCAGCCTGGCTGCAGAAGCCAACCTTCGCTCTTCACTTCACGTAAACATCGCGCAACTGCACTCCCGCTACCTTGAAAAATACAAGTTACATACCGAAGCTACCCTCTCACACACACCACCTACTCAAGTATGGTCAACAGCTTGCTCTACCGCTGGGAAGACAGCCCGGCGCTTCAGCACCACTGCGGCTTCTGCGATCGCCCTCTATCCCATCCTGGAGCCCGGTCAAGCTGTTTTGGCCCCCACAGCGAGCCATGCCACCGCTATCACCAAGTAAGCCTTCACTTTTGACTATCGAAGAGCCGATCTGAGAACGAAATTTAGGCAATGTTCATGCGAGGTCGCGCTCATATCTGCAACTACTGCAACACCGCCGACGAAGCGTAAGTAAACGCCACATTTCAGCGCAGGTCTCTTGTATGCTGACTTGAAGAATCCAGACATCATAAGCGTCATTCCGAGATTGTGGTCCAATTGCGCAGTATATACGAAAGCTGTGGTGAAGATGACTGGACCATCGTGCCTTCAGACCCTGGCGATTTAAAAAGAGGTCGCTCATCTGAACGTCCACATGAAGATACTCCAGTCTCCAAGCGCGAGAGAAAAGATGCCAAATGTCTAGCTCGAGCAGCAAGCAGAGCGAAGTTTGTAACTCAAGACGAGATCGCTCATATTCACTCAGTACTCCATGCTGCGGAGATCAGCGCAGCTTCAGACGCTAGTCCTACCAGTGTGGAGGAGATACAGTTGATTGAAGAACATCTTCGCTACAATGCCAATGTTTACAACAGCCAGTCGAGCCGCCGCGACCTCAGAAAATTTGCTACCATTCCAGATGTGGACCTGGATTTCGACGGCGAGATGGAGCGTGTCCTTGATACGTTTCGCGTTACTGAACTTGTTAAGCGCAATTCCAGAAACCGCGGGCTGCAGGGCAAGGATTTGAAGGCGTTTGAGATGCTCGTCGAAACATTCAAGAGTCTAATCGTGGAAGATCTGGTGCTCATCAAGAAAGACACCATGGAGGTCAGGATGCGTCGTGCAGGATATCTGCGCTATGCCAACAAGTCTTCCTACGATATCGTACAGGAGAGATATACTGAGAAGGACTGGAAGACTGGAGAGCGTATCACGTCCGCAGCTAGCGAGTCCAGTGAACTTACTTCGCCGTCTGAAGATTCCTACACCTCGATTGAGTGAGTTCCTGATACGGACATGACATTGATATTGTGCTGACTATGCCACTAGTACCCCGTCAGAGGCGGCTGTCCACTCGTCCATTGAAGGCCCTGATCGACGCCATCTACAGCAATCTCATACACGGGTCAACGGAGACGACGGTCTCGGACAGACAATTATAGAACCATACCACACGCCGTTATTGGATCTGACTCCGTGTCCAACACCAAAAAAGCATACAGTCCTACAGCTTCGGCTCGTCGAGAACAAGGAGAATGAAGTTCATGCTGGTAAGACGGGCCGTGGCTGGTCGCGACGGGTCCAGGCAAGGCAAATGCTTCCTGGTCAGTCTTCATCAACCCCAGATGACGAAGACGAGCCGAAGCCCTCCCGACCAGTAAAATCTAACCCCTCAGCAAAGTTAAATCCAGAGACTAAGTCAGCTTGGGGCAATGGTAGCGCGACGGGTCGCATTTACAAGGAGGGCAACTCTCGATTGAGCGGAGACGATTTTCCTTCTCTTCGTCGGCTACCAAATATTCTTGCAAATGTCTCGAAGCCGTCTACGAAAACATCTACTGAGGAAGACACAGAGCATACTACTGCATCAATTATAGGTACCCATAATGCGCATCCAGTAGTATCCCAAAAGAAGGCAAAGAAGGCCCAGCGGGAGGCTAAGCGAAAGGCCAAAAAGGTCAGCGACCTTGATGAGACAGCTGATTCTCCAGCAGACATCAAGTTCAATACAACAGTAGACGATCAGACCCCTCTGCAGATTTTATCGAGCGTTTTGGGAGCCCGTGAAGCTCAGGAAGCTGCAGGAGATGTGTCTGACGATAGCTCTGCGCCCTCTGCTCCGAAGATAACGAGCATCGATGAAGACAAACCGGACGTCGTAGCTTCACCTCAAGATGCCAATCCTCGTCCCCCAATCGACTATTCTTTAACAGGACTCCCATACACCTCTCATGCCAAGCACGACCATTGGCTGCGACACTCGCGGACTTTCGAAGTAGACCAATTGACCTTGCCGCACCTCAAATCCTTTGAGAACTGCGCACATGGATCTTCCTGCCGCTTTGAGAGCCGCGGGGTCCCCGATTGTCCTTTTCATGAGCCTCGTAAGTACTTTCGCCCCTAGCATGCGGTCATACTAACCCAGGACACAAGATTGCGATTGTGTAGACCCTTTGACAAACCAGTGCTATCTGGTGCATCCTGGCAAAGAAGTCTGTGCTGTCGGTCCATATAATCGCGCCCATGGAGAGAGGCTGTTGACAGTGTATGAGCACCACGATCGCACTAAGGGACGTGTGATGCTGGTAGACGATGACCTCTTGGATTATTTTACGAGCCTGGTCGGTACCCCTAACAAGCCAGATCTTGTGAGCGTGCCCTCTCGCCTTGCGCATGAGCATAACGAATTTCTTGACGGCTTCGAGCGCGGACCACTCATGAAGCAAGAATTTCACTTCCAACAACTCCTTGCAAAGAATCTGGTAATGAGGCACCCACTCACCATGTCAACACTTCAAGCCTTTCAGCAGAAGAGCTCTGGTGTTTTTGGAAGCGTCAAGCTGTGCTACTGCCAGGTGGAGGTTTCACAAGACGTCGACGAAGTGTGTAAAGAATTCAGCAAGGGCTATGTTAAGTGCTCTTATGCCAAGTGCAAATTCGGTAACATCTTCCACAAGAACTGTGTGAAGAAACTTGGGACCGAGAAAGTCAGTCGGTGGTATTGCACTCTTTGTGAGAAGCAGATGAAGATCAATGCTCAAGAGGTCTTGGGGGTTCCATTCGATGTCGAAGGACTGACCTTGAGCGCCGCAGAGAAGACCACAGCGAAGGAGATCATTGCAGAGATGTCTAAGGCTGATAGTCATGTTGGACAGTTTGTATCACGACTGAGAACCGCTTTCGATCGTGAATTCGGATCCGGGAATGCTGTTTAAGTTTTGTATTCTAAGGCGCGACAAACGCGCGGTGACGCACAGAGTGCGATGGGTATCTCATCTCATCGTAACGTAACGTAACGAAATTTACATAGTGAATCGTCATAAAGCCGGTCATACCGTATCATAAACCGAGTGCGGTGCCCAAGAGATCATTCAATCATCAACCACGGCTCTCTCCTTTCGCACGCAGGCACATCAGACCTCCAACAGACCTTCCCACCACCTTCAATCTACCCTCCCAAGTCCTGTGATTCCGTCTCTTCCTAGTCTCTTTATTCTCCCATGTCCCCGCTCTCTCGATATTCATATCGATACTATCCCTCGCCCTACGTCCAACTTCTCCCTCCTCACTCTCGTAGCCACTCTCATAGCCACTCTCCTCACGCTCATCCTCTCGCTCATACGCAGTCTCCCCACTACCACAGTCCCGCTGACCCAGAAACTGCCGCAGCGCAAACTGCCTCTCAACCTCATCCGCAAACGTAAACGTGACACTGGACGTCTCCGACTTATCATCATCATCACCATCATCATCCTCAAAGCCGCTATCGATCCGTTCCGGCCGGCGCGGACGGACGCAAAGCTGCCCCGGCGGCGAGTAGATAGAGCAACGTCTGTTCTGGGAGATTGGATTTCGGGGTGCGGAGGGGACGGTGGCGGATTGGGTTCTTCGATGCGAGGAACCCGAGGCCCGGGATTGTGATTGGCTTGGTGTGGATGTGTTGCGGCGGTGGCGTGAGTTACGGTTGGGGAGTATGACGGTGCCGAAGGGGGTGTGCAGTGGGTAGGGCGCGTAGCCTGCTGCGCCTAGCGTCATGAAGGGACTTGTAGGAGAGACGTCCATTTTTTTGGGGGGAGGAGGGTAGATGGCTGGATGGGTAGAATGTGGTTTTGTGAATTGTGTTTGGTTGTGTTTGGTTTCGTGTGTGATGGGGGTGTTGGGAATTTGTGCTGCTCGAGGGTGTTTGGGATGTTGGGTTTTGGGGAATTGCAAAGTGGAGTTCAGGAAGTGGCAGTTTTTGATCGCGGTCTGGTATTTTGGGTATGTTGGCTCAGGAAAGACTACGTGCAGTGGGATATATAGGTGAGGGAATAATTTGAGGGTGTGTGAGGTTCAATCTGCAACCAAAGTTCCGAGTCGGTGAGCAGCACAGTCCATGGTTGACCCTTGCGGTATTTTGTACACGTTGCGTGCGACTGGCTGCTGCGCTCGCGACAACAAGTTGGGCTCAGGAACGTGCGTACGACTGAACAACACACAATGGTTCGCAGCGGTGATACCCAGTCCACGGGTATCGTGGGGCGTCTGGTGATGATGTTTATTTACAATCGGATCGGGCTATGAGCTAGTATACAATTATTGTGGGGATATGGAGCTGAGACCATGCGTCATGGCTACTGGGCGTTTTGTAGACGGCGCTTCCAAAACCGCACCATTGGTTTCCAGAGGTTGTCCTTTCCGTTGAAATAGGAATAGCCTACTCCAATGAGTGCGCCGGACAAGTGGGCCTGAATGTGTTAGCATGTGTGAATGTCGACATCGGAGAAACACGCTTACCGCGTGACCAAAGTTCACAAAAGAGTATCCGCGGATGACTCCGACTAGGTCAAACAGCATGACTGCCGGGAAGAAATACTGGGCCTCGAAAGAAACAGGCAGGAACAGTATTCCAAGCTGAGCATTAGGATACTCCATGCAGAAAGCACCGAGAATTCCAAACAGAGCGCCACTGGCTCCGCCACTCCTGATGAAAATCTCTGGGATGATACGTCTGTTCTTGGTAAACATGGTCGTCAAGTGTTGCGCATATCCAGACAGTACACCAGTAGCGAGGAAGAATGCACCGACATGCGCCCCGTTGCCCTCGAACAGGCGCGAGTATCCCACAGGGAGCATGAAGTTGTAAGTAGCCCACATGTTGACTGCCAAGTGCATAGGTCCCGAGTGCACGAACATCGATGTGAAATTCGTGTAGTTGACATTGCGAGCCGGAATGTGCCACAGTAAGTCCCAGTATCGAGGCACCAGGAAGCTGGTAAGATGAACGGCACTGTTTGCTCCAATGATGTACCACGTGACCTTAGAAATAGGATTCTGCTCTGCCCACCATCGAGTCGCCAGTTCGGTTGCACTTGGGGGACCAGCACGTGATTGCGAGGGCAACCCCCATTGCGGTGCCTGAAACCAGTTTGATGCTTTCTTAGCCTGTTCGACTTCTTTCCTGGCCTGATAATACGCCAGTCCCGAGAAGATGCCAGCGCTGACGGCGAGCGACCAGATTGCAGGTCGTAGGTATCGGACGCGTACTCTGGGCCAGGGAACTTTGCGCAATTCGTCCTCATCCAACCCTGGTCCAGGATATTGATCTCCTGATGCGGGGTCCGAGTAGGTGCTTCCGGTGGGCGGAATGATCTCCACTTGCTCTTCCCTGATCTGCTGGACCGGTGACTTGCGTTCCGATGGCTGTCCGAAGCGGCGTGGCGGCCTTTGTGAGTTGTGCTGACTACGTTGCTGTAGCCTGGAGTTGAGTGTGAACGCGCTCCATCGTGACAATGGAGGTGCAGGCCGCTGGCTGATTAGACAGACTCTTTGCAGAGCAGGTCTGCCTAGTCTTAATAATGACATCGGTGATGCACGTTGACTATGTGGTCTGAAGGTGCATGTTACGAGATGCATGCGCTGGTGTCGCAGGAGCGCTAGGTAAAAGTCGGCCCGACTCCCGATTCTTTGCCTTCACACATGCAAGATGCTTTAGTTTTTATTCACATGATATTTGTGGCTCGATATCTCAGCTCGAGCTTTCCCAAACCATCTGTCTACATTATTTTCTTTGACTCCTTTGGTGGGATTATATGAACCAATTGTATCTAGAAAAGGCTACAGCGAAGGCGATAGAGAGCTACAATCTTGATCAATTCTATTAAGTCTTCATCCTTCTGTCACCGAATCCTTCAAAAACACCTCTTGTCCCATTAGAGCTGTCAAGCTGAAATATACAATGTCTACATCATGTTCGGAGTCCTTTCGTACAAGGAAGTCAGGCACTAGGCGCCCTTCCCTTTGTGGACGCATTGCTTCCACATGGAAGTCGCATGCCTCAATCACAGCTTAATTTGACCTTCGAAAAATATGGGACTTCAATGCATGCATCACATGCAAATTATTGCAACGCTAGAACTACCCCAGATAGCACTATATTCGACAGTACGTTACAGAGATCCATCACGATAATGGTTGTGCAAGAATTCATAAACGAAGAGTGTAGGCGTACAGATGCTTGCTCTCAAAGGACGCCTCCAGCCCTTCGTCATTCCAACCCACCTCTGAGCTTCGGACACTAGCTGTTCTCCGACAGCAACGATTCGCTTGATGGAAGTCCACTTGTCGAAGAGCCCAGCAAAAGCATCGACATTCAGGTCGGCATCGGCAACGACATGCGCACGTTACATGTCCCACAGTCCGCAATGCGCCTCTGTCCGGTGCTACAGAACCGCCTAAGATCCGGATGCAGGATCATCAATGCCGACGCCGAGATATTCGGAATCATCGTTGCGCACCTTGACCTCGTCAGTACCTTTCAACTAACAAAATGGCTTCATGCTCCTGGCCACCTCCGCGATCTGACCATCTTCGATAAGGCTCTCCTCACCTTCGTTCAAGCATGGCACCTGTGTGGTATGTTAAAGCTGTTTGAGCTACAACACGATGTTTTAGCAGTTCTTCGCGGATTCTGCGTTGCTGCTCAGGAGAAAGAGTACGCCAGCGAGCTACAATTGGATACGGAAGAACATATCGATCCAGAGCCGTTCCAGTACCTGGACGATACCATCGGGGCCGGCTCGAAAGCGGAGTCCTTCCTCATAGACCATTATGCGGGTCTCTGGCGACTACAGCCGGACAATCACAATCTTGGCCTGTTATCTTTGCGCGTCGCAATGAGAATCAAGAGGCGCTGGATAGAGATCAGGTTGGCAAGCGGCATTTCGAAATATGACTTGGGGAAACCCGGCTTGGCGAAACCTGGGATGGGCATGATGAGTAGCACATCACAGGTTGATATGGGAGGTTGGTTTGCGCATACTGTCCCTCAGAAAAAGGCCGATGGTTTTGAAACCGAGTTGCAGATCAGATATGTAGAGGTGACGACGGGTGGTGAAGAAGCTGTATTCATGGCTGTACCCTGAGGCTGTCAGGATCCCGGTGTGGCAATGCAGTGTCTAGACCGATCTTCAAAGGTTCCTAAAGCCATACGCAGATCAGTGTGGACATCGCACAGGTTCTCTCCATCTTTGTCATCAACTGGCAAACCTGTGAAAACCAATGCATTGCAATTGCATACCCGACTCTATGGAGCCCATGCGACAAAAGAAAATCCACCACTGTCATGATCCGGATATATACAGTTCCTTGTGTGGCCGCTTGCTTCGCTCTTCCTCAATTCAAACGCACTGGCCTGTTTCTCAGATCCTGCTCGGCAGGTTGTGCCTTTAAAGTCCTCGAGCCTCATTCGTTGCAGGTCGAGCCTAGTCCTTCTTGACATCCGGGTCAGCCAGGATGCCCTCGGCTTCGAGCCGCCTGCGGGCCTCCTCAAGAGCCCATGTCTGGATGCTGTGACTTGTCAGCCGTTGTGCTCTGTGATTCGCATCTTCTGCTGCCAATTCTCTGCCATCTACCGCGCGTCTCTCCTGTGGTGTCATCACCCACAATTCCCCATTCCAACTGCCCATCCGATCCGCCTTTCTCTTTCGGATACTGCCTCAATTTTTCCTGCCCAACCACTTCATATCGGAACAAACTCACCTCGTATCAGGCTTGAATGCATAGACGCCCACAAACAGCACCATCATCGGAATGAACACATAGTACGTGACGTTCTCCCACCCCTCCTTCTTGTACTCCTCGCCGGGCTTGACGCCGAAAAGCCAGCCGGACGGCGCGTCGTAGTGGTGCTCGTGGCCGCCACCACGCTTGACCAGCGATTGCGAGAAGCCGCGTGTGGCAATGGGTGTCGAGGCGCGGGCGAGCGGTGCGCGGAGCAGGGTGCTGGCGGGGCGCGCGAGGGAGTGGAAAGCGCGGGGCGCGGACATGGTGATTGTGATTTGAAGGGGAGTGGAGAGGGTCGTGACACGGTAATTGGAGGGTGGTGCGGGCGCACAGCGGAGGGCGGGAGCTTGATGTTGCTTGCTCGGTGCTGCAGCTGCGATGAGTTGAGGTGTGAGGACTTGGCGTGGCGTGGCTCAATGCGGCTTAGCGGGCGCATGGCGTCACGGCGAGCTACGGATGGTCCGCAGTACAGTAGGATTCTGGGATGCGGACGGCTGAGAATAAGAGGTGCAGCAAGTGTCAGATGAGGAGGATATGCTTGCGTGAAAATTGGATTGCTTCCCATGTATATAAGATCTACTCTGTGCAAATATGTGAAGCCTGAACGCCAATGCTATGCGAAGAAACCACCCGTTAAGCTCAAAAATAATGCTCAAGCATAAGCTGGTATACGCTCTCTCTCCTCACTTGCCTCCTCTTGTTCTTGCTCCACAAAAGACATCTTCGCTATGCCCTGGGAGGCTTGCTCGACCTTCTCCTCGACCACCTCATCCTCAAGTCGCCTTTCCAACTGAGTAGGTTCCTTGCTCGCTTGTTCTTCCTTCTGTTTTCTCTCTGCGTCCTCCAACTGTGCGAGCCTCGCCGCGGTCTTTGCCGCTTCTTCCTGCTCCTTCTTCTCCTTCTCTGCCTGCTCAAGCGCCTCAAACTCGTCTTCGATATCTACCTCGTCGATAGCTGTATCGGTCTCATTGATGATGTTGGTGATTTCCTCGGTGGTGGCCATCTGCTCGTTGACTGCGTCGACAACGCCTTGCACGCCTTCTGCACCGCCGACCTTCTCGTTCAGGCTCTTGAGCGCTGCGGCGCCTGCGCGCATGGCCTCCACAATCTCGACCTGATCAGCTGCCTGCTGAAGCTGTGCATATACACCTTCAAGCTGAAGCGCAACATCCGAACGCTGTGCAAGCGCTGTTTCAGCGAGCTTCTTGGAGCGCAGGGCTGCTTTTGCGCGAACCATCTGCTTCGACGCGACTGCTTCGCGTGCTGCGGCATCGGCAGATGCTATCTTTTCCATGAGTGGTGGTAGCTGCGCGCTGATATTGGCCAATGTGTCGCGTAAGCCTGCAATAGCTGCGTCATCTTCAGTAATTGGCAAGGGCTGTGCCTCGTGCTCTGGCTTGAACTTGATAGTCTGTGCATCGTATGATATCGCCTGCTTGTCTCGACGAAGATACACGAGAATAATGTTGAGGTCGTTGTCCGTTAGCGGCGAAGCAGGGTTGAGTATGTGCGAAAAGCGGTTGAGGAAGTCACGCCGCGAGAGTACTCGGTCCGCGGTTGACGTGTGCTCTTTCATCTTCTTCAGAATCTCGTCGCCGGCTACTTCGACGTTCTTCAGCACCACATAGTTCCTAACAGCGAGCTTCTCTGGTGGAGCAGCCTTTCCCAGCACACCGACTGTTCGCAAACTCCATTGCAATGCAGACCATGGTGTCGGTAGCCAGGATGTTTTGTATATGCTGGTCGTAGAGCTCATGAAGTCCTTCACCAGTACCATCTCTTTCTTTTGTACAGCCTCGTGAAACACGGCAGGCAGACAGGTTGGTTTCCCATACTGCGGGTGCTGCAGTGCTCGCGCAAGCTCGTCTGCAGTTCGTATGAGTAAGAGGTCATGTGTAGTACCCTGTCCGGGTATGACGCCTGCCCGTGCTGCGTTACTCAGCGCCTTCGTCCAGGCCGCGATGTTGGCATGGTAGCCGTCTGGGTTGATCTCGAGTTGCTGCCGGAAGTCCGCAAACAATGACGCAAGTCGCTGCTTGCTTACACAGGTTAGCTACGCTCCTAGGGTGAATAGGTTTGCGCACTTTTGGAAAGCCTCCTCGTGCTCTAGAATGAAGTCTAGCAACTGCGCCATGTTGCTCTGTCGCTGCGGCGTCCACTGTTGTCTGTCGCTGGTTTTGCGCCGAAAGAGACGCTTGTTCCGCACAGGAACATCACCAAAGATCGACGAGTCAGGTGCGTCATAGTCCGAGATCTTGCGCTTCAACATGAAATGTACAGTAACCACCTAAAAGCTGGAATTGAAGTCAACATATCAAAATACAGGCTATTTGCGTATGGTTTCTCTATGAGGTTGTTGAGTGTGTACTCTTTCACTGACGCGACGCGTGTGAGACGCTATCTTAGGTACCCCGCGTAAGGCGGTGATGCATGTGGGGCCTGCAGCCTGTCACAAGCTGGGTCGACCCAGCTTGTTGCTTCGTCCATCCTGGCGCTTTGCGGCTCTCCTGGCTTGCTTCTGCTCTTGCAGTATCTTGCCAAATGAACGGAGTTTGCTGCCTGTAGCCTCGAAGCAGCATCATCATCGTCGAGTCTTCGTGACTGCAATGCGAGCATTTGGCTTAGACGCCAACGCGTTTCGGTCTTTGCTCATTTCTTGACAATGTTGATGCCGCCATCTTTCTGCTTCTCCATGAACTGTCTCATCTCCTCCAAATCTTCCATCTCGTCGTCCTCTCCTATTGTCTTGCTTGCCTTGGGCTCTGGTTTCTGTACAGGTGCAGGAGGCATTTCAGCTTCGGGCCGGTCGCGCATTTCTTTTGTTTCGCTTTCCCATGCTTTCCTCTCTTCTTCATCCAATTCATCTCTTCTGTCGAGCCATCTCTCCTGCACGTCTCGCGCGTCCATAGTGACGGCGTCTTGCTGCATGGCCATTGACCAGACTGTTTCATTCGCACCTTCAATGCCACCCAAAGCATAGCCGCCTGCACGGTCTATTGCTCGCAACAGAGTCATCATGCTCTTCTTGTCCTCGACAGCCAAGGTTTCGAAGCCTACAAGCGCAAAGTCCTCAACAAGCTCAACAATCGCTTTGTTCAATGCTGAAAATTTGGAAGTCGGCTCCTCATCATCCATATCTAAGTCGTCGTTGACGCCCACCGATGTAGGCCCTGGTATACCAGAGGTCTGTTCGCGATTCAAGTGCGGCAACAAATAGTGTAGATCCTGCACTTCGGTATAGAAGTCGAGGTTGAAGGGTAAGTTCGGGTAGTTTTGTAGGTTGTCGATCTTTGTGAGGACGTTCAGGTGTGGAAGGTCCATTTGCAGCATACTGCGCAGAGCAAGAAGTAAAGACGAGACGTAGAGTGACGGCCGCGAAAGGATAATCGAGTCGGTCAAGTGCACGACAACGAGCTGTGTGGCGTTAGCTGGTTGTTGCACGCATTGGGTGGTGGGTGAATACTCGATACCCAAGTTTTTGGAGGCGAAAGAAGATGTTGCGCAGCGACGAGTGCGAAGTGAAGAGCTCGACCTGCCCTGGGCAGTCAAAGAGAATATAGTCATCTGCGACTGCTCAGCATCGCTCCTGCGTCTTAAATCGTGGCTTGCGGACCTCCGAGCTCCTTCAATCCTTGCTCCAGCCAGTCAAAGTTGTGTTCAAGCTCCTCCAAGGCATATAGGATGCCACCGTTTGGCCCCAGCGACTCCTGTTCCATGATTTCATCTATCGTGACCAGGTCGCGCACGTCTACGGCGGGCTCATACGAGCAGCGGTCGTTGGCGGGGTCGAGGTTAACGACAGAGCATTTGCGCTCGATGGCGCCCATGAACTGCTGCATGCCATCGCAGTAGGTCGACTTGCCCGAGCCTGGCGGGCCTATCACCAACTGTGCGAACGGCATTGTGGTGTTGCGTCACAGACACAAAAGAGCTTCGACAGCTCGACAAGTCTGGTGGGGCTAGTCAGCCCTGTGTGTGCTTAGTCAGCCGTGTTTTGCGGGTGAGCTGCACCATTGAGCTTTCCAAACACCAGCTATTCGCATATACCGCCAACATGTCCAGCCAGTTTGAGCTCGCACAGAACCCCACTGAGCCTATATCCGCCGTCAAATTCTCGCCTCGCACACCGACGCGATTGTTGGTCTCGTCGTGGGACAGACATGTCTACCTATACGACACACACGGCGAGCCTGGCGGCAAGCTGCTGCAGAAGTTCGAGCACCGCGCACCAGTGCTAGACGTATGCTTTGGACGCGACGATAACGAGGCCTTCACAGCAGGATTGGACTGGGAGGTGCGGAGGTACAATGGCCTGTGAACTTCGCCAAAGACTTCACACTGACAAACAGCAGGATTGATTTGGCGTCCGGCGCGCAAACAGTAATCTCGACTCACGCGCAAGGCGTTCGCAATATTCTCTACTCAGCCGCACACAACCTCCTTATCTCCTCGTCATGGGATTCCACGCTGCACCTCCACGACCTCAACAACCCCGGTGACTTCGCCGCAATCAGCCTCCCCTCCAAACCCTTCTCCCTCTCCGCATCAGCCACGAAATTGGTTGTCGCAATGGCTAGCCGCGCAGTCAACATCTACGAGCTGGACGCGCTGGCGGGCGCCGCAAAGCAGGGCGGTGGAGAAGCAGTCAATGTTGAGCCGTGGCAGCGGAGAGAAAGCTCCATGAAGTACATGACACGCGCGGTTTCGTGCATGCCGAATGATGCTGGATACTCGAGCTCCAGCATCGAGGGGCGTGTTGCAGTCGAATGGTTCGATCCGAGCGACGAGAGTCAGTCTAGGAAGTACGCCTTCAAGTGCCATCGTCAGAACGTGGATGGGCAGGATGTTGTTTACCCAGTCAATGCACTGGCATATCACCCTGTCCATGGAACATTCGCAACAGGAGGCGGCGATGGTGTTGTAGCGCTATGGGACGCTGTTGCAAAGAGGAGGATAAGGCAGTACCAGAAGTTCCCCGCGAGCGTCCAGACGATCGAGTTCTCAGCAGATGGAAAGTTTATGGCGGTCGGTGTGAGCCCAGGGTTTGAAGATGGTGTTGATGACGTGCCGGATGGCGTCATCAAGGTGTTCATCAGGGAGCTCAGTGATACGGAGGCGCAGGGCAAGAAGAAATAAATGCTGATAGGAAGCATAGAAAGGAGTACGGCGTTTTACGAGGCGCTCGGTCATACGCAGAGAAAGGCAAGGGGCTTTTGTACGTTGCATACCCGAATCAACAATTCAAAGACAGAATATCTCGAGGAACCGTCGACGCTTGCCATGATATACTATGGTCAGATCAAGTTACAGATGTCACATGGCACGAACAATCAAGCAGGTCAAAGAATATAACATAATTAGTGCACTAATCGACTTCTCCACATGGCTTGTGCAACCATGCAACAACCCTACTATTCCCAATGGACAGATCAGCTCGTCACGAGAAGCTCAACTCCTACACGTCGAAGCAAATGCCCAAGTTCTCGCCAAATGACCTTCCCATGCTGGAACATATTCCTCCTCCGCTTCGACACACGTTTCTCGACTACTATCACCACACGTTTCAGCTGCGGAGCGGCCGTGGGCATGCTGCGAGCCAGGCACGTAAGGGCGTACACAAGCCCCAGGCCGAAGCGCTGCATATCGGTGGACTGAAAGTGTAGAACGAGCTCTTCCATGACGGGCGACACTGGGAGCTGGGCCTGCATGAAGCCATCGGCGGCGCTTATGTACGGCAAAACGTGTCTGACAAAGTAGGCCCATGCGTGCGGGGGTAGTTGTGTGTCTCTCTGTGAGATGAGCAGGTTCTGCAGCGATATTGGAGTGCCGAAGTCGGTGACGTCGAGGTGCAGGGTCCGTAGATCTGAGGCGTCCTGGAGAGCTGAGAGGATCCATTGGTTGCGCCAGATATCTGAGAGATGGGCTTTCAATACGGGGCTGTAATGCATCTTCAGATAATTGTTTGGTGGGTGTTCGAGATTCCTGGAAATCTCAAGTGTTTGTAGCTGTGGGATGCGGCGCTTGAAGGCACTGAGGATCAGAGGTGCATGGCGCGGCTGGTTGGATGTTATATGGAGATTTTCGAGACGCTTCGCAACGGCTGAGAAGATGTAGTATGGGTTTGATGCGAGTTTTCCTTCTTCATGCCACCAGAAGAGATGGCAGTTGATCAGGGATAGAGTCTCGATTGGACAATTTTTGATGGAGAGCCAAGATGCCATCTCCGAACTGTCAAAGGCAATGAAATTGCCTGTTTTATGCAAGCCAAGGTCTTTGAGATTGGGAAGTCTGAAAAGCGGCTCTAGATCAGATGCAGGATGGCCGGAACCACAATGTATCTGCACGTCCTTGAGCCATGTAAAGTCAGGCGGGGGGCCTCTGTCAAGACCGTACTGGAGCGGATTGATACTATAGATGACAGGACACCACTGGGTGCTACATCTCAGGTACTGCGAAGTGTCAAGTGACTTAAGAGACGGCAGACGGCATAATAGTTTTGGTACCGGATTTTGATCCATAGAGTCTCCAGGTGAGGGAAGGGGGTGCCGCGTCTGGTTACAACATCCAGTGAGGGTGACAGTGCGATCGAGACGAGATATCTTGAGCGTCTTCACGTAAGATGCTAGAACAGGTCGATCTTGGATAGCTCTTCGAAATCTCCGTATGTTGTCATGCTGTAAGCTAGACCTGTTCGCCTCATTCCATTCTTTCCCACGAACGCTATACAGTTTCGCAAAAGTCCCATTAGGATAGTCGGGAGGTACCTGAAAGGGTCGGCCGTCGTAGCTCACGAAGAGAGAGATGTTATCGTAAAGAATTGGCTCGACAATACGGTGTAGCTTGCGTGATGTAAGCGACACAGCAGCTAGACTTGCCTTTGAAGATACGCATTGGAGGATGTCGTTGATCAATTCCTCCGCGAGATTGTCCAACCTTCGTCGGATGGGGTCTGCAACCTGCATGCTCACGGTTGATGTTTGTTTGTGGATAGAATGTGGTATTAGGGTAGAGATCTAATGATCCCATAGAAGCAGAGTATAACGGGCAAGACGCCATATAAGTACGAAGTGAATTCTTGCAGTGCTTGTCACCATGGTGTCTCATTTCACTACGGTCTCTTGCATCGGTGAAACGCAGCCTTCAAAATAACTTGATGTATACATGCGGCTTAGTTTGCGAAAGCTTTGTCGTCCTTCCTTGTTAAACTGTTGTCGTTGGATGATTGTTGCGAAAGCTTGCTGTCGAAGTGCTCGCTGAGCTCAACCCCCCTTGCCGCAAACAACATGTGTAGTGAGCGCTTCTAGGTGAGCCCTTTCAGGGATGGTATATATACAGACGAAAGATCCCTTCACAAGATGCTGTGTGGTTTGAATCAGAGAAAAAAGGCTACATGCAACAATGATGAATGTCCACACAGAACTCACAAAGTGGTGTATGTGCTATCAATCATATCTGTATCGACCAAGGGCCCTCTATACCATCCCACAACGTCTCCCAGGGATAGTCGAGTGAGTCTATTGGGAGAACCAAGTCGTCTATAGAGAATGGGTCTGCAGTAGATGGTTGAGTGCTACCAGCATCCGGCTCCACTGCCTGACTCACTGCAGACGGCGCGTGCATATTGTGCGGAGACATTCCCATTGCGTCTGACATTTTCTGGATAGGCTCGTCGCATCTCTCAAGACAGAAGTCCGCAAGGTCCCATTGCGATATGTCGCGCGCGATGCGAAGGCGATTCCGAAACTCCACGAGCTTCGCCACGCAGCCTTTCTTTGTGATCAAATCATTGCTCTCAATCGTACATCTGAGTAATATTGTAGCTGATGTCACCAGCAGGTAGGATGTGTATGGCATCCAGAATTCTTGCAATCGAGCTTCGGTAAGCGATATGATGTAGTCTGCCACCTCAGAAGCAGCAGTTCTTAGCATGGCGAGATAGTATTGCCGTACTTCAGGTGACTTCTTCGAACTACCCAGAGCCGCTTTGTAATACAAGCGGCATAGCAGTACCCTCAGGGACAGGTATGCGAATTGTAGATTACTCATTCCATTGGTGATGACCGGAATCGCCTGGACTCGCTGTAGATGCTTGGGAAGTGCAACTTCCCAATCATCGAGCGCACATTCGATCTTTCGAAGCCGTCGCATGATGTCTTCAGACGCCTCTCGAAGCGAGTACACGAGAGGAAGCATATCGCCAAGGATCTTACTAAGAGTACAAAGATACATGAATGTATCATTCACCTGTAGAGAGAACGGTACTTCGGTACCATTGATCGTCTGAGAGACAAGCTTGGGAACAGGCACATCGTGAAAGTCCGGGTTGATAGTAGGTGGGATGCCGTGGCCAATGCTGGACCAATAGTCGTGGATCAGAACGCCCCACCAGAGGTTGATACGCACGCTCTTTTCGTGCTCTGTAGCTTTCCATGAGGATGGATCCCGGTGCAGACCTAGACTTTGCGCCAGCGTAACAATCCTACCAGCATTCACGATATTGCCAGTAACCCCAATGACTGGACGCCCTAGTAAGTCGAGGACGGCTGCATGGACAGTTGAAATGGTTGGAGCCATAAAGTCATCTTGGAGAGCAGCAACAGCCTGGTTCCATATAAAGTGTGGGTCGGGGCGAGGCTGATTGCACAGTGTCGCTGACCGAACCCAAATTTGTAGCGCTGAAGCATAAAGGTCACAAACAAGCGTCGGTGAGATGCGGTCGCAATCCGTCTGCCACATGGCCAAGAACGTCTCCCTATCCAGAACAGGAAAACAAGGATGTAGGTGCTCGAAATATGCACTTCGGACATCAGCTGCAAAAGGACCAAGAACTTGTTCGATGATTTCTCTTTGAGCTCTCCCTGGGTCCAAAGCATTCCTCAACCCTCTTCTTCGCTTCGGAACTGTCAGATAGACCACTGGGCTTCCTCCAGGAGCGGTTGATATGGTGCTGTACAGCTTCGACGGTACTCGGCGCTCGATGGTGGTGGATGTCAAATACTGCTGCAAGATCGTGATGTCTTCAGCCATAGGAGGGTTCATCATCAGTGATGATTCGGTGGGGGATGTTCCTGTGACTGATGGAAATCCAGCAAGGGTCGAATTCGAAGGTCTCGGTGTGGGTTCCGAGAATGTGCTCTCAGCTTGCCGGGCTCGTTTGCTCGGCCTCGGAGTGCTGCTGCTGGCGACTGGTTGTTCTTCCACATCATGATCAGATACTTGGCCTTACTAAGTTAGCATCAATATTTTGCTGACTATGTCGAATTGAATCTAACCCAGCACGATCTCTTTTCGACCAAGATCACACGTTCGTTTTCTTTCGCGACATAATCGACACGGCTGACCTGGCGCGTCAAAATCGCATCTTGTTTTCCTGTTACGACAGAAGCTGCAAGCCGGATACTTGTGTGACCGATAGCTTTGGATTGTCAGTAATTCCTGTCAAGAAAAACAAGGCTTATATCCACGTGATGAGAGAATATCCATTGAGGTCATGCAGCACCCTGTCAGCTCCAACGAGAAGTCTGGCACGTTTGAAGGGTTCAACGACCTCAACTACATAGTCGGACGAAGAATCTTCTGTCTGAACTGCGCCAGTAAGATCGAAAGTTTTTGATCTGATGCATTGCCTGCATTTTGCCAAATATCTCGCTAGGGCTGATAAGGTGCTGTAGGAATCAAGATTGCTTTGACTTCGATGAATTCCTCGATTCAACACAAACGACTACCGAACTTGCTAGGAAAGATAGCAATTTGCTCGTAATGCGAAGGGCACTCGATGTAGATATATTAATGAAATTGAACAGTAACGCACGGTCTGAAAGAGAATGGCGTTGGCGACGCGCCGTTGGCCATCACGCCGGCGGAACCTAAGACCGAGAAACCGACGATTTGATAGTCCCTGCTGTCTAAGATAGCTGCTAATCGGAGGAACAGAGACTAGGACTCGAATGAAAAGGGACGTGAAGATTGGCTGCGAAGGCGGCGAAGATGTCGGGAAACTCCCGTTATCGGGAATGTCTGGATTTGGGCAAGCGCGTTTCTCCAGATCTTGCGGCGCTCGATAGCAGCAAGCCTGACTTGGAAACAAATGCCATTGTGCAGAATATATCTCCAAATCCTCGTTTCACCTTTTCTCCGTTCTTCTGACATCAAGCGAGCACTTCCAGTGCTGTGTGCAATTTCCCCAGCTCTTCCTGCGACTTTCCTTGTGGTATCAACCTCATCCCAGCAAGCGGTCATGCTTGCAACCCAAATTTGCATCAATGATATCCATCGGCTTCAGATCATCAAACACCTCCGACACCTCCGCAAACGCGCTGAATACTCGTTTTGAACGCTTGAAGTTCTTGGATCTGTGCTTGCAACCCTTTGATTTCCTCCTTCGTTGCGTTGTCCAATGCTTCGTATCTGTCCTCATGTCCCTTCACAGTCTCTGCCTCGCGAGCATGGACAAGCGACAGTTGTTTTTTGAGCGAACAATTGTCTTCCTTGAGAGAACTGATTTCAATATCACTCTCCTTGCGAATCATCTGTACCAATCTCTGATACTCGGCGAACGGCGTGGTGTCCACATGTTGCAATGGCGCTGTGGCATCATTGCTCATGCCGTCGTTCATTTTGCGTTTCTTCTCGGGGCCTTGGAATAGTCAGTGATCTCTGGTGCTGCCACTGGGCTAAAGCTTACTGGTCTGCTCTCCAACAGTCTCAATCTGTAACTCCTCTTCTTTGTGTCCGTCACTTTCCGTATCGGTTTGACATTTCTCTGCTGTGACAGCTACAGTCTCGAGAGCAGGGAAAGTTTCGTACGGATATAGCCGCCCTTTCTTCGTTCTTGCGACGAGAGAGCATGCCATCTCGAAAGAAACTAGATGTGCTTTTGTCAATCTGACGTGCTGAAGATATCCTTTTACGAGGTAGTAGTACAGAACGAGCGTTTGAAGACGTCTGCAGGGTTTTCCATTGTCAATCTCCAGTGATTTGAACGTGCTGAAGGGAAATGTAAGATCGACCTTGGACACTGTTCCTCGGGGAATAACCGTATCATCGGACAGGCAAAAGTGGACGTCATCGATACCTATGTGTTGTGTTCGAGAGCTGATATAGGCCAAGGCGCAACGACTTTGACCGGAAGCTGGTCCAAAGACTATGTGCGCCCAGCCAATGCGGATGCGCTGTGGCACACTGGCCTTCAGTAGCGTGGCTACTCCTGCTGGCTTCGCTTTATCCCACTTGATATCACGCGCAGGGGGTAGTTTTTGGAGGTCATGTTGCGTTGCGTACTTCTGCAGGCTCTCAAGGGTGCAATCGACGGTTTCCATTTGATTGCGATTATGCACGCTTTCCGCTTCTTCCCTCGACATGTGGCATAGCGACATTGTGTGGACTGAGGTCTTATCCCCGTGTATTGATATCTTGTTGTGTGTGAGTGATGTGGATCGAATGAGATCTCGATTGATGGTTGGTTTGAGAGGATGTTTGTGAAAGACTGGAGTAAGAGTGTTTATATTCGGTCAGAACCAGCCGACCTCGGAGAAAGAGGAAGTAAGTTGTGCGTGGTAAACCAAGTGAGAGTGAGTGAACCTAAATTCTCAGAAGCATTCCAGTTTGGAAATAACTTACTTGATAGACAATCGTATAGGTCAAGCAATGGTCCCTTCTTTCAGAATACAGGTCAAAGCCAGACTAGGATGTAACCCTTCATGCGATCTCGTAATATCGTTACTCGGCCGTAGCATGTTTGAGCTACCTCTCATTACCAGAATGCTGTTCTATTACTGTATTCCAGCAGGCAATCAAGACGCCCGAACACGGTTCCGATACACTGTACCGATGGTGCATGGCATTGTTCTGCGTCAGCCGCACCACACGTGACTGGAGGTACAGAGCATACCATAACAGTTTCATGGTTCATCCTGGACATCGTAGTCCTGTCTTACAATGGTATGACAGCAAAGGCGTTGAAGTACATTGAACCATTGACAAGTCTGACATTCGATCAAGCCTCGTATCTTAATATCACAAAAATGTTGATACTTGTTTTCATTGAATCTCGGGGTATCTCAGAACGTTAGCATCGCGTGAGACCCTCTGACAAGCGGTACAGACGCCGCATTCATGTCCTCGTCAAAATATCATGGTTTCCTGCATATCCCCAGCCTCTACGGATCAAGAGCATCGCCGTCCCACACGTGGCTCTTCTCCTCGATACTGCTGCTAGTCTTCCTCCTAATGCAGCGAGTGCTCGGGCGCGGGAACGCATTGTCAAGTGGCCTATACCTCATGTGAGTAGTCATAAAGTAGCATCACAGCCATGACGATTTTGAAGGGAAGGAGGTTGATGCAAGTCAAGAATTCTGTGCTCAGGGAGGGCTCAGAACCAGATCTTGATCAATTCCTCTGAGACCGCAGATGGAGTGAGTACGCCAGATTCTGTGATGATTCCGGAGATCAGGTCTGGAGGCTTCATGATGTTAGCATGCTGCAAGCGATATATACGGACTGACTGTACGTACTGTGAAGTCGACAGCGTCTTGCGCATTCAAGCCGGTCGAAGTGTGCTTCAGAGTCATGTCGGCAATACCCTCGTCGACTGTATCCTTGCCACCTGACTTGCTCGTCTTGGAGTCCTCTGTGACCTTGAAGTCAAGCACCTTTTGCTCGATCGGCAGGTCGAACTGGCTGAGCGGGTACAGCCTAACGAACTTGTGGCTCTCGGCGACCACGTAGAACGGCTTGCCTTTGCTCTTAGCCAACAGTCCCATCTGATATGTTCCCATGCGTGAGATAATGCCGCCATTCTCGACTACACCTTCTGCGCCCACGATCACCATGTCCACCTTGCCGAGAGAGTATGCGACTGCCGAGTCGGAGATGGTCGCGACTGGCACATTGTGCGCGCGAAGGTCAGACACGGTTTGGTCGCCCTCATTTGCGTCAGAGGAACGCGACGACGGTACGACGTAGATGACCTTGAAGCGGATTGTGCTGGACTCGGCTGCCCTTCGCAGCAATGCGCCTACAACACGCGATCCTCCGTTTGTAAGGACGGTAGCGCCATCGCGAATGAAGTGCTTGCCGAAGCTGGCAATCTTCTCTCGACTCTGCTTGGCTCGCTCTACGAACAGCTTGCCGTTGGACAAGAGGTGGTTTCGAATCGCGCGAAAGTCGTCGTCGGGACCGAGATTCAGACTTGCTGGGCGGTTGAGGGTAGTAATGAGGTATCGTTGAAACAGGTCGGTGCCGGCAGAAAGCGATATAGGGTTGGCAATCGAGGCCTTCAAGGCGGCGGTATGGCGCTCAAGAAGCTCGAGGGTTTCAGCGACAGTTGATACTGAGCTCTGTGCGATGGCTTCTACAAGAGCTTCGATAGCCGCAACGGGCATAGTAAGCTCTGGGTCCTCATTGAGAATGCGGCGGTACGACGACACGATATCAAATTCCGAATTGGCAGTCATTTTGGCGGCTTAGGAAATGTGACGACGGACGCGAACTCCAAAACTTAACTTTTGGAGGGGCCATTGCATGACTCCGCCAAGACCTTCCCCACACTCGCCCATGACCCTGCCCTCCTGCAGCTTCACGGAGCCAAATAATCACCATTTCAGCATCTGGAAGGACTCAAAGTTTATGAGTAAATTCAGCGGGTTGCTAAATACCTCTAGAGACCTCCAGGTGTAGCACATTGACGAGAAGACCAACTTCGACTAGCCCCGCACATTCCTGCATCTGTCTCGGAGCTGGACACAGTGGACGCAGCAGGAGAATTTGTTCTTGAAGACATGCTTCTCGCGGCCAGAACGCGGGCTCTCAAACGCCCATGTCCTTGGTGATATGACTGCAGGCCTGCAGCCAGGCGTAACATGGATTCATGAGACGGCCCACTCATTACGCCCAGGCACCACACGTGCCCCAGATCATAACATCACGTCAATTTTACTGTCTTGATCGAGGACTGTATCCAGTGGTATGCAGCGCCCAGCATTCAATGTTTAAAATCACAAACAGTAGTATGGGGATAGTTGTCTTCCCCAGGTTTGCCAAGTTGCTTTCTTCACACATGGTGTCGCACAGTGGCTCCCCACGGTAATCTGCGACGCGCCCCCTCGAACACCGTGGATATTTATGAGCAGGGCATATGCAATCTTATCGGCGAACTTGCATGCAAGTTGTTGAGCCTCATCCACCGACTACTCCATTTACAACCGCGCTAACTCACCGTATACCCACATTGCGGCGCGCTTGCTTCACTTCCAAAACTACGCGCCTCACGATAAATCTCAAAGCCCCTCACCTGCGAAAAAGTACTTGTCCAACCTCACAACGCTCTCTTTCCAGTATCACCCCAAACCTCAACGACAGGAAAATCATCATTTCGACAAGCAACCCCCACAACACATCAGTAGTCTTTCATACATACGCAAACATGCCGTACATAATCAACGTCCCGGAAATGCCCAGGCCCTACGTCACAAACAACCCCGCCATCTACATGGACTGCTTGTCTTGGGGTTGGAGCTGCGAATCACGACCATTCTCCGATCCGTACTGTAAAGCAGCTCGCAAGCGAGAGGAAGCGAGATTCGAGGCCGATAAGCGCGCCGAGCAGTTGGATCAATACTACGAGCAGGAACTTGCCCGAAGAGAGCGTGCCAAACGACCAGTATCTATCACCAAGATTGGGATCACGACATCTCTCAAGCCGTTCGAAGGATTTGGAAAGCACGCGAAGCATGACTCGGTCATCAGCGTTGCCGTTTTGGAAGTGGGGTCGGATCTTGAGGATGCGGACTTGAGCGATTGAGCCTGGCTGTTGGGCAATGGACTTGCTGTGGAACCGATGGAATCTCAACAGCACACTACACGATTTACGACTTTCCTTTCTATACTTAGACTTTACCAACAAATGGTACTCCCATGAGCTCTCCAATCTATCAAGGTGCACGTACCTCGGACATTGAATGACTAATTTGATCTTCAGTATTACTACATTTCGATTGTATGGCCGCCGAGATTGTTGACTATCTTTCCAACAGTTGCTTGGGTCGAGCAAGACTGTTTCAAATTTCGCAATTGGGGATCTCCTCCTCATCACTGCTCGGCCCCTCGCTTAGTGCTGGACAGGCCCGCATGGCAACAGATACCCAACACGCAGAGGCGGCAAATATTCGTTCGAAGAAAATTAACACATTTTCCACGAAGTTGTGCGAAACGCAATCTAACAGCTGACCCGGTCAACAGAGGTGCCATCATGGAACTTGATTAACAGCGTCTCAGGCCTCGTACGCATCTAGCCCAAATTGTCGATGTTACCAGGGTGCCTGAAGTACCTGGAACAGAGGCTGCAGAAAAAACCGAGACGCACCTTGAGGACATTGGTGACGATGTTTGCGGTCTGTGGGAAAAACAGAATTTAGAAATGTGTCGGAACCTTTGCTAGACGAGCCTCACTTCTGCGATGCTGTTCAGCGATTCATTGATCCACAGGATATCCCTCGAAGCGGGCGAGGAGCCTGTCGAAGCCTTCAGCAAGCCCAAGGTCCACGTCGATATCCCCTCTCAGTGAAGCAGATCACTCACGATTGGACACGACCGTGTATAGTGAGAAGCTTGTGTAATGCCCGAGACCACCTCACAGACTGGCAAGTCACTGGTCGCTGCATGACAACCATGCAGCGACATTCTGCTCGGAGTGTCGATTCAATGTTAAGCAACTTATCATCGATGCTTCCAGGATATAACATTGAAAGGATATAACGAAAGAAACCCCTGGGGTCGTCGTACGGAAATAAGTCAGATTTCGCACAACCACAGAAGCTGCATTCGCCATTTGGAAAGGGGAAGATCCGCTAGGTACCTCAGAAGCGCCGGGAACGACCGAAGCTTCAGTAGCGACACGCTGAAGGCAGGAACGAGGCACTAAAGCATGGAGGCAGGCACAATGAAAGACCAATGCGAGCTCTTAATCTCCAGATTGTCTTCGCCAAAAGTTTCGCAGCTGTTTTGAGAGAAGGATAATCTGCCTGGGTGTGCTGCGCCACACACAGTCGTTGCCGTCGTCCCGTATCTAGGTACAAAAATGGCTCAATCGGGAAGACTATGAATTTTTTGATACGGGGTGGATGAACATGTGGAGCGCGCGCTGGCTGTCTGCCAAGCTGCGAAGCTTTGTTGATCATGCTTAAATCGGGCGCCTCAACAACATGTATGTAACGCAAATCAGAGTAGACAAAGCGCACAATACTTTGACGTGCAGTCGTCGACTTCATGACGGAGATAAATATCAGCCACCGAAATGGCAAGGTCGGGGCGGCTATCGACAAACCGGTGGCTTTAGCCCCGCAATTTCCATTCCGTAACCGTCATGGTCCAGTAGTAACTTCACACCAACGCGTACGCCACCCCGGCAGGTTGGTGTCAGCGAGCCACGCAATGAGCGTATTGAAGGATGGCACCTGCAGCCTCCGCGCGGCCAGCAAACCGCTCGCGTGTACAAAACTCCGGAACTTCCGGACCTCTCCCTTGCTTCAACTCATTTTACTCCACAGCCAAGCCTTGTCGTGACTACCAAGCTTGGGCTACAAAGCTTCATCCCTCGTTTGATAGCTTACCACCGCTCGTTTTATAACAACATGAAGCTTGCGACAGGTTTCGCTGGCATCGCTGCCGTCGCTGCGACGCTGTTTACCAGCGTTTCGGCGGCCAGCTACGATACCATCCCCGACATTGAGGTCTACGGACAGCATTTCTTCTACACAAACAACGGCTCGCAATTGTACGGTCAAAGTCTCCGAGCAAGCTGAGAGGCGCGCTGACAGCTCTACAGCTTTATGAAAGGTGTTGCTTACCAGCAGAATTACTCGCCCAACGGCTCGACCAGCAGCAACACTACCTACACTGACCCATTGGCGGATGGCAATGCCTGCAAGCGAGACATCCCCTACTTGAAGCAGATCTACACCAACATTATTCGAGTTTATGCCATCGACCCCACCAAGAACCATGATGACTGCATGGCGCAACTGGCTTCGGCAGACATTTACGTTATTGCTGACCTGGGCGAGCCCGGCACATCGATTGAGTCGAACAACCCCGAGTGGGATGTCACCCTGTACCAGCGCTACACCGGCGTCGTCGATTCGCTCTCCAAGTACAAGAACGTTATCGGTTTCTTTGCTGGAAACGAGAACGTCAGTGCTGGCAACCAGACGGCAGCCGCAGCCTTTGTCAAGGCAGCTGTCCGCGACGTCAAGGGCTACATCTCTGCCCAGAACTACCGCAAGACCCTTGGTGTTGGCTATGCGACAGCCGACGTGCCTACTCGTGACGATTTGGCACACTATTTTGCTTGCGAACCGGGCAACAGTGGCAACTCCACTCAGATCGACTACTGGGGTTACAACGTCTACTCGTGGTGCGGCGACAGCAACTACGCGACTTCATCGTACGGCGAGCGCGTTGACTTCTTCTCTGACTACCCAGTCCCCGTCTTCTTTGCTGAATACGGCTGCATTGAGGGTATCTCGGGCGGCGCGACCCACCGTCCGTTCACAGAGGTTGCCGTCCTCTTTGGCAACATGACAAGCGTTTTCTCAGGCGGCATTGTCTACGAATGGTTCATGGGCGCCAACGACTACGGTCTGGTGCAGCTTACAGACAACGACGCCTCTGTATCGCCTTACCCCGATTTTACTTCCCTACAGTCCCAGCTTGCGTCCGTCAGCCCTTCGAGCACGCAGCGTAGCGCATACACTCCCTCCAACTCTGCACCCGCTTGTCCTACCGTCGCGTCCAGCTGGCAAGCCGAGGCATCGCCCCTGCCTCCCAGCCCCAACAACCAGCTCTGCTCGTGCATGGCCGCCTCGCTGCAGTGCAACATCAAGTCGGACAACGAGGAAGACTACGCTGCTGTTTTCAACTTTATCTGCGGCGCCAACCAGGATTTCTGCAACGGCATCACCCGCAACGCTACAACTGGCACATTCGGCGGTTACTCGGGCTGCAACCCCAAGGAACAGCTTGCCTGGGTCGCCAACCAGTACTACCTCGGCAACGGCAAGAGCAGCTCTGCATGCCAATTCAGCGGTATGGCGTCGGTTCAATCTGCTACGACAGCGAGCACGTGCTCAAGCCTGCTGCAGGCAGTCGGAACTGCTGGAACAAACACTGCAGCTAGTCCCACTGGCAAGGGCGGCGCGGGTGCTACAGGTGGCTCGGCAGCTAGCTCCTCGAAGTCCAAGGGCGCGGCTCCTGGCTTCAACGGACCGAAGGCTGTCGAGCATGGCGGCCTGATTATGGGTATCTGGACTGTCATTGCTGCCGGCAGCTTGCTGGGTATGCTTGCGTTGTAAACGGTAGAGGACTCTGAGTGGGTGGAAATTCCAATGTATATCTAGAGTTTTGTAGAATCAACTTGGCAAATCAGCATTAATCAATCGGAGCATCTCTATATGCTGACCCCGTTCATTCTTACATATTGATATTGTACAAGTCTCATCTATGGGTATCGTGCATATCATACAACATCGCAAGCTGTCTCATCGTCCCAGCCCAACCGTGTGCAGCCTCCTCATCTGGCCTCGCATCTGCTTCGCAGAGGGGACCTCATCCGCCCCGGGAAAAACATCGCCGGCGCTCGCCTTCGGTCTGCGGAACTGGTGCAAAGGAGTAGCAGGCTTCTCCGGCGCCACAGCACCCTCGCCCGCATCCCTCACATTCCTCTCCTTCTCTTCCCTCTCCTCACTCTCCAAATCCTCCAGATCCTGCTCCAGCCCCCTCAACACCTCATCCGCATTCCGCTCCTCCCTCTTCTTCGTCCTCAGCACACCACCCCACAGCGTCTCCAAATCCGTTTCCGCGCGCTTCTCCTCGGTAAACATCTGCACCACAATATTAACTCCCGGCTTCACATCCCTGAACCCAATAAACTCCTTCACATCGTCGCCCGGCATATGGGTGTCGTCCGGGTGCGCCTCGACGCGGCTGAGGGTGCAGCAGATCCAGCCCGTGCGGATGCCGTCGTCGATGTTGCCCTCGGGCAGCGCGCCGCCGACGTTGGCCAGCATGCGCATGCGCTTGGCCTTGCGGCGCAGCTTGATCTTGAGTTCGTTGCGGCCGAGCAGACCCGCAGCGTTGGCTTTCAGCCCGTGTTCGCGCCGCAGCCAGCGCGCGAAGCGGTCGGCGGACACGTGCAGGTGCCGTTCTGAGCGCGCGGTTGCGATCAGCATGATGAGCTTGGGGCCCAGTGCTGGGGGTGGATCGAGGGAGCGCAGGTCTAGTAGGGAGAGGTCGTCGAGACCGGCGGTTATGGCGAGGTATTCGAGCAGGGCGGGCAGGATTGGGGGTGGGTTGGTTGGGAGGTCTGGGATGTGTGCTTTTTGGACGGCCTGGGAGGAATGCGAGGCTTCGTCTTGTGTGTGTCGCAGGTACCATGGGATGGCTGCTGCTGCGTTTGCAGCGGGAGAGGTGGGTTCTGCTTCTGTTGGTGCGGGATTCGAATTGGCTGAGGCAGTGATGCCGTCTGGTGTCGAGGCGGGGGGTTCTTTGGCGGGGGCATTGGATTCGGTGGGGATCTTCGTGTCGAGAAAGGCGAACTCTGGGTCTGTGTTCGTAGGGTCGTCTTTTTCTTTCCGTCGTGACGTGCTGGTGCTGAAGGCGGCTCTCGAGGCTCCGTTCGCAGGCCCGAATGCTCGACTGGAGAAGCCATTGGGGCTTGCTACCGGGGTAGCTACTCTGCGTGTAGCATACCTGCAAGCGCTGCAGACAAAGCGCGACGAGACAGACATGTTGACCGTGGTTAAGCGTGATTGTGAGCGATGGCGAACGCACGAGACTTCTTGAACATGGTCGGCGTGTCGAATGCCGACATGTCGCCTGAGCACGTGTGATAAGGGTTTATCGGCCGGGCGGGGCGAGAGTCATCACCGAAGCGGCTCGAAAAAAGTTGGGTGGGGTCCAGGCATTTGCAAGCAGACATTTGCCCCAGTCTGCCTTATACAAGCACTCTCTCCACGCCACAGCCACCTGCAAACCTCCCGGCGAGGACCACACAGAGAGACACCCTTCTCTCTTCCACACACACAGATACACCTACCGCGTTTTCGTCACCTGTCAAAGATACCCGCAGCCATGGAGATCGACGGCGGCATGGCCTTTGCGCCCCAGCAGAAGAACGCAGCGACAATTCTCTGCGCAGACTGCGGTGCGCCCGTTGACGGCACGATTTCCGGCGCCTTCTGCTACGACTGCATCAAGCTCAAGACCGACGTTACATCCGGTGTCCAGCGTGAAGCCATCCTGCTCATGTGCCGTGACTGCGATCGATGGCTCTCCCCGCCCACCTCGTGGGTCGTTGCCGCACCCGAGTCGCGCGAGCTGCTCGCTCTGTGCCTGAGGAAACTGCGCGGACTGAACAAGCTGAGGATCATCGATGCCAGCTTCATCTGGACGGAGCCCCACAGCAGGAGAATCAAGGTCAAGATCACAGCCCAGTCGGAGATCAACGAGGGCGCCATCATGCAGCAGACATTCGAGGTCGAGTTCAAGCAGAACTACCACCAGTGTCCGGATTGCGCCAAGAGTTACACACACAACACATGGAGGGCCTGCGTGCAGGTGCGCCAGAAGGTCCCGCACAAGAGGACTTTCTTGTACCTTGAGCAGCTGATTCTGAAGCACGGCGCCCACAAGGACACCATCAACATCAAGGAAGTTCACGACGGTATCGATTTCTTCTTTGCTCAGCGCAACCACGCTACGGCCTTCTGCGACTTCCTCAAGGCCGTTGTCCCTGTCAACATCAAGGATTCGCAGGAGCTGATCTCCCACGACATCCACACATCGACCAAGAACTACAAGTTCTCCTACTCATGCGAGCTGGTTCCTATTTGCAAGGATGACCTCGTCGCCCTCCCCGTCCCTCTGGCGAAGAAGATTGGCAACATTGCGCCTCTCGGCCTGTGTTCGCGTATTGGCACATCCATTCAGATCCTTGATCCGCAGACCCTCCAGACCGCCGATATCGACACAAAACTGTATTGGCGTACACCTTTCCGCCCGCTTGCCGACGTCCAGGAGCTCACCGAGTTCATCGTACTCGACATCGAGCCGCTGGGCAAGCAAGTGGGGCGCAACTTCCTCGCCGAGGCTACCATCGCACGCGCGTCCGACATGGGCAGCAGCGACCAGACCTACTACTGCCGCACACATCTCGGCGGCATCCTGCACGTTGGTGACAGTGTCATGGGCTACCTGCTTAGCAACACCAATTTCAACAACGAGCTCTTCGACGTGTTGGAGCAGAGCAACAAGTATGCTCAGTCGATCCCCGACGTTGTGCTTGTCAAGAAGCACTACCAGCGCGCCAAGAAGAACAAGAACAAGCGCAACTGGCGCGTCAAGCGTATGGGCCGCGAGGAGTCCGAGATGCTGCCCCGCAAGCAGGATCAGGAGAAGATGGAGCGCGACTTCGAGATGTTCTTGCAGGATGTGGAGGAGGATCCTGAGCTCAGGGCTACCATGGCGCTGTACAAGGCGCAGCAGGAACAAGCCGAGCGCGATGCGGATGCTATGGAGACAGAGGATGAGGGTGAGGATGACGAGGGATTGGCGATTCCCATGGAGCAGCTGCTGGATGACTTTGAGGACATGACTATGAAGGATTAGATGCTATGTCATATTTGCTCTCGAGGATTGGTAGTTGCAATCGTTCTGCTGCATTTCAGGCGTTAATTTGGGATAAACAAAAAGGTCAGGATAGGACATGGGGATGGCGGCATGGTAGAGCGGTGTGGCGTATGGGGGATACTGTTGTAGATGAATAGATCAGCCGCGAGTCTCGCCGCGGCTTCACTCCCACCACATGCTTGTAGCACACAGGAGAATAGACCTTGTATCTTCTCCCTTTGCACGTCTACCTCTTTCATCCAAGTCTGCCATGGCACTTCCCACGCCAATTTCCCAGCGGCTGTATAGAGACCCGCAGCCCGCCCCGTGCTCCACGGTGCTCCACGGCTTGAACGACTCGCAGACCGCAAGGTGTTTCACCTCCGCGGCGTCGAGTACATGCTTCCGATGTAGGAGATATGGACATGCGCAGGTGTGCCTGTGACCGCTGACGAATGTATTCTTCCCTTGCACATGCATCGTGACGCCATAAAATGAGAGGCTGCAAGCCTCGTTGAGCGCCACGATGCTTCAGCTGGCTTCAATGCACTGCTCGGCCCGTAGCTGGGGTTGTTGGCGACCTTGTCCTTGTCCGTGTTAGACTTTCGTCGATTGACTTTGCATTGTACTCGTTATGCTATTGCACAAGTGATCATGGGACCTGGATGTCCAATTGCGCAATGGAGTTGGCGATTTGCCCATCAGTGTTTGCGCCTCGGGACTTGCATTGCGGTACTTCCCCTGCGGTACTGGCCCTTCGGTACATGAGACGGATTACTATACCGTGGGTGTGACGATACGAAGTGTACAAAGGAAAGATGACGGCAGTGATGGTAGCGAGGTGAAGCGTCAATAGTCGAGACCGTTCCTGCGGGACAGCCAGTCTGTTGACCCGTATTCATGGGACGCCTCGAGGATCTGACGGAAAACTACAATCAATGACTGATCTCACTGAGAACATACCGTTCACCCAGATCCCAGTCTAACATGCAAGAATGACATTCTTCCGTCCGGGTAAGTGAATCAGAACCATGGCAATATGTGCGGCAGATTGCGTAAGTTGAAGACAAGCGTCGTGCCGTCGACGCCCAGATTGGACCCTCAAATGTTTCTGAATCTATTGTCTCTGACCAGGATCGTCCCATTGTGTGCGTGCACTCTTCTCAGAAGCTCTGTGGGCAAGCTTTTCGTCTGTGCAGGCGCGGCTGATCAGCTCGTATATTGAGTCCATAGAAGCTCATTTCTGAGATTGCGGAGAGAATTGCCGCCAGGGACGTCGAGAAAATTCACCGTTGTGGGGCCGCTGTCCATGTCTGCAGCTGTTGAGTTGGCGCAGCCCGCCTTACGGGACATGTGAAGTAGCGCTCTGGCTGGTGGAGACCTCGGTCGTTGATAATGGAACAATTGCTGCGCATCCTTTGGTGGGCCTGCGATGTGCTCGAGATTGCCGCGCAATAGACGACTGTGGAGCCATCAAGATCCTTCCCCAAAAGCTTTGCCTGATTGACCGAGATCGCGCAATGGCGATCCAGGTTCACCGCGGGAGAGAAGGGGATGTGCGCCCGGCGATATTCGCAAGAGGAAGGAATCTGCCCAGGATCCTTGCGCCCCTCACAACCCTTCGCGCGCAAAGCGTCCTCTCATGCGACTGGATCTGCAATGTGAGACAGCGACCTCAACACCACGAAATTGTATTCTGCCTCTGACATGTGTTCTCATGGAGATTTCAATGTTCATCACAGGCACGTTCTCAGCTCAGATCAGCCCTGTGTTCGGCGTGTCCGCAGACATGTCACCGGTCGACGGCCCAGATCAAAGGGGCTCCTGCCTAAAACACTAAAACACCCGTCTTTTCTGTCCCTCCATGGAAGGGTTTAGCGAAGCATTTGACGTCGAACGGCAGCCACCGCAAAGCCTCTGGGATTGCAAACGCTGATTCGCCAATTCCTGGCCTGATTTGCAGCTATCTGAGCAGCTGGCCATTGCAGCAACCAGTTCGTTGCTCATGCTCATCTTTGCCCAAGACAGATGCCGAATCTGACCCTCATCCACCCGTTCATCAATTCCATGAATCTGTCCCTCCAATGGGTAGCTGGAGTGTAGGCTCAGTTCGAATCTTATTGTCGCACTATGCTGGGAATGATTTGGGATCCGCACACCCTTCATATTGTCACTCTGATATGTAGAAGCCTTTGTCACTCTCGGGACGATACTTCCCAAGGTCAGCCGCAACCGAACTTTCGCACCTGGTATACGGGCTCGTCATGCCGCTACTGGTCGATCAAAGAATGGTGAAGCAGCTCCATACGAGTTATCGAGGGTGTCCCATGTCCCGCTGCGTTGCGTGCCCGAGTCATGTAGACTTTAGCTTCTGGAAGTACCCACACTTGCCATGTGGTACTCCCACTTAAGGTTGGAACGGCCTCTAGGCCATGAGGCGGAGAGATTTGGACGTCCTTGTCCGTATCCAGTGCCGCATGCTTCCTGCCCTAAAAGACCTTAATCAATCTCTGTCTGCCTTTTGATGGTTGGAGATTCCTCGGAGCCGCCACCTTTCGACATTCACGACAACCTCCTTGGAGGTGACCGACCGTAACGATGGACGCGTTCAGCAGTGCCATCTACGAGATGTCTCAGGCGTATCCGGATCCGAAGGGTAAACGTCCGGTCGCAAACTATCCTGTGACAATGTACGGAGTCACGATAGTTTTCCACGTCAGTTCTTCCATCTTTGCTAGGTGTAACGGTACACTCACTGGCGCAGGTAATAGCATGGGTGGCAATCGGCTTCCGTCTTCATACGCGACTGAGAGTCGTGCGTGAACCCTGGTGGGATGATTTCTTTGTCCTTATGGCTGGTGTTGTAAACTTGGTCTCCGTCATCGCTTTTCTCGGAGGTAAGTACTTGTGTAAGGGCTAGTAAGACTGAACTGACAACATTCTAGGCATAAAGTATGGCCTGGGCCAACATCTCGTCTACATACTGCCAACCCTGCAGGACATGATGAAGCATCTTTATGTCACAAATGCTGCATACCACACAACCACGGCTCTCATCAAAATTTCGTTGCTTATGCAATACCTCCGCCTCTTTCGTCAAGGGACCCTCCGCTACATCACCCTGATCCTGTTAGGCACTGTAGCGGCTTGGGGTATTGCGTTCAGCTTCCTAGCCTGGTTCCCCTGCATTCCGGTTTCTGGTTTCTGGGACCGCAAAGCCGGCGATGTATGCTACGGATTTGGCTACCGAACACCGGACGAAGCAAGAGCCACGCTGCTTGTCTTCGCGAGTACAAACATGTTCTTCGACATCACGATCTTTCTTATTCCACTCACCGAGTTCTTTAGACCTGGGCTCAGGAGGAAGCAGGTAATGGCAATGGCGGGTCTTTTTACGATGGGCTCTATAGTCGTGTTGATGGCGGTTCTGCGGCTGTGGAGTACATTCAAGCACAACGGAGAAATCACCAAAAGCTTCGACTTCACCTGGTGGTATCCGGAGGTAAGATCTCAGTCAAGTTGTCATCATGTCCGTACTAATTCAGCTGCAGGTCCTCATCATTTCCTGTCTCGAAATTGACTTCGCCATCATATGCGCATCCATGCCAATTTTCTGGCCTACTGTTGTCGCCAACTGGAACTCAATTTTCGTTACGAAGGAAGTCCATGTTACACATACAGATCGAGTACAAGACTTCGAGATGGGTCGTCCAACCTCACTGAAGAGCACTGTCAGCCAGGAAGGCTTGACGAAATTACCGACTGCGGACAGAAAATATTATTACTTCGGGGACGATTTACATGACCCCAATATGGGGGCAAAAAGCCCGGCATTGACGGTAGATGAGCAGCAAGAACCTCCAGCAAAGTCTGGGCGGTAAACAGCACCACAATCAAAGACAAAACGTTAAGATTTCACAAGGTTTACATTAACAAGCGTTTGCGTGCATCGTGCCTTTCGGCGTTACCTCGTGTGTGATTCGTATGTACATGCGTCCGCAGCCGAAGCCCCCAAAGGAGACGAGAGGAAAGGCGCACCATCGCCGCAGCAAGATTTACAGTCTTGTGACTATCAAAAACTCATCGGCCAGCATTGAGAGTCAGGGCTGAACGCCTGATAACCGCTTCTGAACTGTCAGATTGAGCTGACAGTGACATCTGCAGTTCGCAGCTGTCCCAATCTGAAACGTCGGGGTGGCGCGGATGTCAATGTCTCCGCGCAGCACGGCCCAGCCCGCCGTCACTCGCAGTGCTGACCTCTCACCCCACGGCCACGCCATCACATCCCTCTACAATTGCCGCGCGACCACTGGGAAGCCAGAATTGACAGTATACACAACCATTGGTGATGGCATAGATGAGCGCAAGAAGCGGTGTCGCTTGAGAGCCCACTTGGTCTCGCGGCGATGCCCCGTAGCAGGGCGCTTAACCTACCCTGTGACTTGAGACACGTACAGGTTCAAACCCGCCCACGTCCAAGCAATCCACGTCGCAGCGCAGCATGAGCATGAACGAGTCGGATCGTGGCGGCCTCATATAGTCCTGAGAAGTGGCCTGATTTTCTCGGTTTCTTTTGTCTTGCATATTCCTATCCTCGTTGCCTGGGGCAGACAACAATACACACAGTCGCTTCCAAACCATCATTCCAACTATCTATCTATCTATTAATACATTTATCAACAACACCAAAACCCAAGTGCTGGACACTTCCACCCATACCTAATCAAGCCTTCCGGTCCACCCATCAAGAAGAAGGACAGTCCATTCACGCCAACCATGCTGTCCACACTCCTCACCCACTTCCTCCTCTTCCTCTCCCTCCTCCACTTCTCTGCCGCAGTTCCAGGCCCCAAAGCCGAACCTGCACTCGCTCCCATCCTCTCAGCCCGGCAAGTCTCCGCAACCCCCTCGCAATCCGAACTATGCCTGGATTACGAGCGCACCGCCAACATGTCCACCATCGGCGCCAACGGCACCTACCGCACAGTGCTACTCCAGAAATCCAGCACGGGCACCATCTACAACGCCCGCATGATGGACGCCGCCATCAAGAAGCTGCCCGCGCTGACTGCCGATGCCTCGCTGAACAGCGCGTGCGGTAACTGGACCGAGATTGCGCTTAGAGAGGCTGCGACCAACTTCACCATGGGTATTGTGGCGCAGTTTACGACGGCCGGGTTGCCTGTGGGCATTGTCGCTGGCCCCATGGTGCTGGCGATTTGTGGCGCGATTGCTACGCTGTTTTCGATTGTGTGGATTATAGGTTAGAAGGGGGTTTTGCGAGGGAGCTGAGTGAGTGGGGGTTGTTGTTTAAGCTTTTATTTGATACCAGGTGGAGAGGGGAGTGTGAGCTGTGTGCTCTATGTTCTGTGACCGGTGTTTTGACTGAGTCGGAATGTACTGGCACAGTATTGTTTTGCCTTAAGGGTCGGTTCCAATATATTTCTCAGAGGACCGCTGTGGTGGACTAACAAATTGCGTCGCGCAGAACAAATAAGGGAATACAATAACATCGTTGTCAACGCCGTCGAGGTGCAAGGGCATATACCCAACTTGTCAACATATGTTTGAAAAGCTTCGTGTCGCCCTGCCAGCTCTATAAACAGTGTATCTGTCTTTGTGCTGGTTGATTGTCTTGGATAAGGGATCAGATTAGTGAGCTTGTTCCTACCTTCATGAGCGAAGTCAGCGGACAGAGAGATAATCTCCTTGGACAATTTTTGATACTCAAAAAAGAACAGCGTATTTTGATATGTTTGAATTTGGAATTGAGTCGCTGATCTCGTATCCGTCGTATGGCAGACACATGACTAATCATTTTCACGACGCACGCACCCAAGTGGCTTGTAAAGTACATTGATATCCCCTTGGATGCTTCATGAGTCCCCGACGAAGTCAGGAAATGTTGACCGTCTCTCAAGATGACTACAAACTCAATCTGCCCCGCCAAGAATTTGCTCTTCATCCATTGACTTCATCAAAAGTACCAGTCAGTCCGGGCGTCGCTAGGCACTGCCTGTGGCTCACCGCTGTCAACACCCTGTTGGGTCTTCTTCTTCTTCTTGCCCCTCTTCTTGCGCTTCTTCTTCTTGCCATCCTCGCCCTTAATTGGATCTGCGTTCGGAGCCTCGAGACTCATTGCGCTGGCTTCGTCGATAACCTCGCTGATGTCTTGAGCAATGTGGGGTCCCGCCTCTTGTACAGTGTGGCCTGCAGTCTTCCCGGTCATGGGAGGGTTTATCACCTCGGACACGATGACGGCAATCCCCTGAGTGATTTGGGGATCTATCTCCTGGGCGATTACAGCGGCAGCCTCCTCGGCCAGGCGGTCGGCTGTCTCGCGGTTGAGGAAGTCAAGTAACGCCTTGCTATCAGAAGCAGAGATCTGGTTTGGCTCGGTAGTCGGCATTCTCCCAGAACCAACAGGCGTGGTTTCCCCAGGTGTTGCCTGCAAAGGAACAGGCTCAGGTCCCAGAGTGTCGAGAAGCGCGTCTCCAATCCATAGCTTGTGGTCGTCGGTACGAGTGCTCATAGCTTGTTTGGAATTTGGCATGTTCTTGTTCTTCTCCTGCTGTGAGTTTTCGATGTTGTTGAAAAAAAAAGCACGTTATCGACGTGGTGATTTAGAGTAGACGCATTAGGTTGCTAAGTACACGCCATGAACATAATCAAGTGAAGGGTTCCATAAATCGACTAGCTCAACTTCATGTGCTCATAGTTTAACTCAACGTCGATCTGAAGTGGTCAAATGTATTTTTACTCAGTCAGGTGTTCCCCGTAATACATCCCGCTCGCTGCATAGGCTTCCAAGACGTACTCCATAGCATCCACCTTCGTCTGCAGCATATTCACCTTGACCACCAAAGCCTCTACAAACGAGACCAAGACTGAAGTCACCTTGTCTCCGTATTGCAAGCCACGCGTCGAAGTCTCGAATCTAGAGCCCGGTTGACCTAGTCCGCCCGTCGGAATCTGAAAAAGGCGATCAACAAGTTCGAACTTGAGGCTACGTTCATCGAGCTCGAGGCGCTGAAGTTGATCTAACTCGCGGAGGATTTTGCGGTTGATGTTGTTTGCGATTGTGTTCGCCATCGTGTTCGTGCTATTTGGTTGGGTGAGAGCGGGCAGTCGCGCTGCGATCGCTGCGTCCACGATCTCCTTGGTTTTGTCGTCCATTCGAGCGGCTAGCTCCCGCTTAATGAGATTCTTGATTTTGACTTGCTCAGATGTAGAGATGATATCGGTGGCCATTGGTCCAGGAATGGGACGTGAGTCGTATTTCAGCATCTCGTCCACGTGTTTGTCCCATCTATCGACGCCAAGAGCATTCAGGACTGCGTCTCCAACCCATTCGTAAGGGCTGTCACCGCGTTCATTCATTTTCTGGGCCTGTGTATCGTGATAGCTGGTTGCCTGTTGCTAGTATACGTTTGCTGGTTGTTTGGTCTTGTCTACAGTGATGAGCCAGTGGCGGTGGCTACTGGAAGTTTATACATCTTCTCTTCGCCTTGCCATAGCACTGGAAGTGGGGCAAGGTGAGTGAATGTGCGTGGTGAATATCATCTGTGAGGCCAAAAGGATAGCAGACCACAGCAATCTGGGCTGCGGTGAACAGTGAAAGCACTTTACGGCGCTCTGGTGCCTTCACTGCTTAGACACACATACACGTTCAAGCTGAAACTATCAGGTGGCTATTATCAGTGTACATAATTCGGTCAGTTCGAGTCATAGCCATCAAACGTTCTGAAAAGCCGCTTGGTCGGTGTTGGGTCCTGCGCCCTCTTCCACAACAGTCTGGGTTTGAGATTCTCTGGTATTTGAGTATAGCTTCGGCCTCTCCTGGAGTTAACCTCGCCCAGTCATCAAGGAATGAAGGTACGGGCTCTCCATCGTGATAAAACCAATATTGCCAGGTCAAAAAAAAAAGACCAGCGGAGGTTTTCAGCACCAGGAAAAGGAAAAAAACCTAGCAACAGGTCTGGTGTTCTTTTTGCCCCAGGTTCGAGTCGTGATGTGAGTATTTTCCTTTGAAAGTCTCTTTTTGGTTGTTGCAAGGTGAGTGAGTGAAAGTGAATGCTACTTCCTTGTTCGCGCCATCGCAACGGAACCACTGACCGACAATTGGCCCCACAAGGCATGATGTAACCCTTAACATAGTCCATACCTTCGTTATCGCAGACACCTTCAAAGTAAAAAGAAAAGTCCAGAAAACAAATTGTTCTAGAACATGACAGCTTCAAATACGTGACCTTGAGCAACGAATGGAAGTTCGGCGTACATGTGCACTTATGCTGCCATCGGTACCGAAGGCCATAGGGCTATTTCAAAACTCCAGACGAGTAATAGGTGAGACATCTGGAAGTTGTCATATAGCCTCATTAAAACTATACTGTGGTACCCAGCGTCAGTAGTGTACTGTGGGTCATTGGGTGACCAAGATCGCGAGCAGAGTCCCTGAATTCTCTGGAGCTTCCTATTGGGCGGGACGAAACGCAATCAATTCATTTTGGCTGCAGATGAGCTTATGTTTTCGATCTCAATCCCTTGTCCCGTCGCCCCACAGTACACTACTTACGCTGGCAGCTGGGAACCACACTATGGCTACGATTTAGACGCCTATTGGTTAAAGCGTATACGCAGCTTTCTGAGTTTTAGGTAGAGGCGGTGCTGTTGCACTCTCCTCAGCCGTGGCATGATGTAGAATTACATTCCAAAAGCTTCTTACATGCAAGGAAGACCAATTCAAGGAAGACCACAGGCCTTCAAGCGACTCTCAGGTGCATGCAAAAAAAAAGGGTGGATTTAGCTATATGACTAGATGTCCTTCACGAATCCCACCTCAATGACCTTCTCCATGGGTATATCCAGACTAGCAATCTTAGTCCTTGTGTTATCGCGAATGAAAAGAAACATGTTTAGGATGGCCCGGCGCACGATGTTCGTACCGTCGCTGATCTTCATCTGTTCCTTGCCAGTGATGTAGAGCACCTTGTGGTTGTAGGCACGCTCCAGCGCTTCAAGACGAGATGAGGTTGTGGAGTTGCGGGAAGAGGCGAGCTCCTGCTCTGAGCCCTCTACACCGCTGGCACTGGTGCTGACAGCGACCGATGCCTTCTCGCCTTCTCGATCCAGTGCGCGCTGCACAATGTGGTCGCGTACCTTCTCATAGATCAGGTTGGCAAGATTGGGCGTGATGACCTCGTCCATGTAGCCGTGTCGTACGACGAGACGGTAGCAGTTAGGGATCGCAAGCCTTGAAACGCTGTACCTGTTTTCGAGTTCGACAAATGGCTGATCCAGTGGGCGTAGATGAAAGAATACGATGACCGTAGGGACGGAAACAAGCTTGCGAATGAACTGGTTGAACACGATCGGAGTCGTCTCTCCGGCCTTGTCAAAGAAGATACCAAAGCCTTCCATCGAACCAACCATTTCAGCACCGAAACGTTCAGTGAGTTGTAGTTGTCCATCAGAGCGTGTTCTGACAAAGTGGGTAGTTGGGAAGCGGTCGCTGGCCTCGGCGGCCCACTGGTTCTCTTTGCCGAATCGCCAAAGGATAAATATCGAGGCAAGAAGTGTGGCCAGGAGGATCGTGAACCAGGCACCGTCTGGCACCTTTGTCAGGGCAGACGACAAGTAAGCTCCATCGAGGGAGGCTACGGTGAGAGCAGGTAGGAAGATGTAGTATGGCTTGATGCGCCACACCAAAATAGCAACGAGTGTGACCATGCATGTGTCGAAGAAAGTGACAAACATGACGCACACTCCGTAAGCGTTACCGAGAGACGTGGTGTTGTTGTAGATAGCAGCAACCAGAACCGTTCCAATCATGAGAAGCCAGTTGACAGCTGGTACATACAGTTGTCCATGGTAGGTTGTGGATGTGTGGACGACCTTGATCTGGGGGAAATACGAAAGCTTCATAATCTGAGAAAGGAGCTTTGGCATGTTAGCGGATGTAAATTGTGCAGTTGTTTGAGTACACACCTGGAACGTCGCTGTGATCATGGCTTGAGAAGCCACGATAGCGGCAGCAATGGCAACAATAAGCGAGAAGATTAGCCAGCCTTTGGGAGCCGCGTTGAAGAAGGGGTTCGAGTAGGCATCTGGGTGATCGCTGATGTACGCGGCTTGACCACTGTAGGCAAGCAGAAGGCATGGATAACCATAACCCAGCCAACTGAGCTGGATCGCATGACGGCTGAAAGCACCAATATCTGCGAAAAGAGCTTCTACTCCAGTGAACGCGAGGAGAACACCGCCTAGGCTTCGCCAACCGTGATACTTGTTCCGCGCCAAGTAGTCGAAAGCGTAGTACGGATTGAAGGCTTTGAGAATCCTGTAATCGTATCTAGCCAGGTTGTAGACTCCAAAACCTGCATTGAGGAGCAGCCAAATCATAATGATCGGTGAGAAGACCATGGTCAGTTTTGAGATACCCAGCGGTTGGATCACAAACAGCAAAATGAGGATAGCGCAGGTGACACCCACGATGGTCGACTTGCTGATATCTGGTTTCACCACGTTAAGTCCCTGAACAGCGCCTAGCACGGACTGAGCTGGCGTGAGAACTCCATCTGCCATGACCATGGAAACGGCGAGGACTCCAATAGTCTTGAGGAGAGCCCGAAAGAATTTGGAGTGCTCGATGCCAGATCGGATATGCTTGGTAGAGCGGCCTAGATCCTCGGTGTTGTATCTCTGCATGCCTATAACAGTCAGTTTCGATGCCGGTCATAGAAGTGGCGAAGACACGTACGGACGAGAGACGCCTCCCGTGGATCACGGTTGGAGATGTTGGCCTGTATCCATTAGTAAACAAGCCTTGCTGTCAGAGCTACAAAGCGACTCACATATCGAGAAAGCAGCGAATATGTGCTGAAAGTTCCTCCTTCGCCATCGTTGTCTGCGTGTAAAATGAGGAGAATGTACTTGACCGTGACCATCAAAGTAATGGACCATAGTACAAGCGAAAGGGCGCCAAGCAGATCGATATGGCTGGGGGCTTCTGTAAAGACGGAGGAGAAAACGTATAGAGGCGAGGTACCGATGTCACCGTAGATCACACCGACAGACTGGTAGGCGAGCGCGAAGATCTGACCGATGCTGAAGGCCTGCGAATGCTCAGTCAGCCAAAAGCACAGAACCACAGGATAAAACACCACACACCTGGCTTCGCTTGTAGTCGGCCTCGTTCCTCAACCCTGCATCTTCGTCCTGTGCATCCTCATAATCTGCAGACTTCGTATAATCTAGCGACTTGCGCCCGATAGATTGGGTGCGTGAGCGCAGACGCACGACACCGCCAATCGATGTTGCGTTATTTTGAGCAGACGGCGCGATCTGGTCTGCAAACTGTATGGAGGTTTCCATGACAGGTCCGGTGGGCTGGAGAGTTGCTGCAAGGGCGCGCAGGTAAAATCGCGCAGCTTACCACCTTAAGAAGATGTCAACCTTATCTGGGACGGTCTGACGGATTTTGGTTTTGTCAACCTGTCTGGTAATTTCAAACAGAGCAATCCGCCTGCATGCTGTAGTACCAACCACGTGAAAATGGCTCATTGGTGGTGGTTTACCCGCATGTGGTTAAGATGCGGGATTTTCGACGTAAGGCTGGCATGGACGCGGGATACTTACATAGGGTCAAACGCACAATCGTACCGATTCGCAGTCAAGACGATTCGTGGAGATCGTCTAGATTAACCAACAGGAAATTTCTTTGAACCTCGTAATGAGCTTGGAACAGGGCGGACGCCGTTGTGGTATGACAAGCAATCCTTGAAGACGGCTAATGAGAATGGAGAGTAGCCAGTAAGTCCCAAGTGTGAAGGTGTAGTGCGCACGTGTGGGGACGGCTCCCTGCATATGCTAAGGATTCAAGCACTGGGCAATTGCTTGTTGATACCTACCACATTCGCTCGTGGGCACTCAACAACTCATGTGAATTTTCATGTTAGTCCCTTGCTAATTGTGCTCGACACAGGCGTCGAATTGCAACTCATCGGAGTTGTCCGCCGCCCCAGTATTCGTATGCGCATGCTGAGTAAGTTACCTTCTTGCTGTCCAATCTCTTTCACTCTGGCCGCCGGGCAGGAGGGCAGCCACGGATCGAATGAAGCCCTTTCTTATTGCTTTTTGAGCCCAGACTCCAGAGGCCGTGATCCTTCGCATCTCTGTGTTGCAAAAATCCCTTGCGGTGAGATGTGGGCGAGAGAGCCATTGGCTGCTTGTAAGCATAGTGGCTCAATCTGGTCATGTGCAGCAGCGGTGTTGTCCCCACAAACAACGATTGGGTGCTGATAGAGCAATGCGCCACGTGTGGCTGAGTGCTTGCAAATTTGCCTTTCTCCTTTTCAAATTGAAATCGCGACCCTTAGTGCTGTTACACCGACGTCTTCGATGACATTGACATTTGCTGGTCTGGAGGCTGCCTTGTGGGGCAGTACGCTATTTCTGTCAAGTGCCGGAAAACAAGACGCCGCTGAAGGGAGATTTACTGTAAACAGATTAGCGGGCTGGATCAAAGAACCGTTTGTCTGTGTTGCCGTCAGAGCAGGGGCTAGACCGTTGAAAAGCCTATACTGGTATGAGATGCTCGAGCAGACCTGACCTATTGATAGGATTCGACGATATTACCAGGAGAAGAAGCTTCACAACAAAGCAGCAAGGCAATCTGTACTGCCTGAAAAAGCCTTGAGATCAGATGAACCTTTCGGTGATTTGCACTATAGGACTAAGAATGATCAATTGCAAAGGACCATTTGTAAGGACGGTAACCCCTACTCATCATACATCATAAAGTGTACTCTAGATCAGCTTTTGAGCACCGCAAAGATGGCATTGGCAATGTTGAGGCGAAACGTACGTGCTGATACAAACAGCAACGTCTGAATAAATTCGCTTGTAGCCCTCGGCGCCAGATCTGCGGGCCGAACCACCTCGGAACCCGGCTGGAGCTCTGGCGTCATACAACTTCATGACAATCACCAGATCTCGTCAATTAATGTGCGCCCGTTGAAGCCATACACTCTGAACAGATCCCCGGGCCTCAATTACCTTGGGCAACAAACCTCCGCCCTGTCTCACACCACAACACCCTTCTCGCCCCTCCACGATGTCCAAGCTCTCGCCCGCGCTCAAACAGCTCATAAACGCCGCGCACGCGCGCCCTGGTCCCGTACCTGCACCTCCCAAGATACAATCGGTGTTCAAGAAGATCGAGACAGAAGCCACAGACCGGCAGCTCGGGCGACCGTCATGGCTTGCTGTCAGCACCGCAGCGACCATGACTATGAACTCGCCCGAGAGCATGGAAGCTCTGTTCCACAGCAGCACGGCAGGGAAGCAGACCGACGAGAGCGTGCAGGTGGCTGAATTTATGCGCGAGGTTGCTCTGAAATGTATTGGGTTCAATGGCGTATGTTGCCGTCCTGTAGACGATCTTTCTACACCGCCGAAGCATCAAAGGATTGAAGAAGACACAGCACTGACGAAGACAGATTCCTCGCACAATCAACATGCTGAATGCTTTCCGCGCTGCACTTCCACAAGACGTATACGCCCGCCTCAACACCACACCGACACGCTACCCTGACGCATCCAATGTCGAGCAGATCAACAAGCGCGGCCGCGGTCTGTGGGATAAAATCTATAAGCCGCTGAATGAGAAATTGGAGTCGAAGCTGGGCGAAGCTCATCCGGATTTGCCCGTATTCATTATCAACACTGAGTATGGTGGCTTATTCACAGATCCCGAGCGATCAGTCGGCGCATCTGTAGGTCGCATAACAACAAGCTTGATCGCAATCACCTGTTTGAGAGCACAGCAGGGAGTCGGCCCACAGGTTTTGAGTCACGTATTTGGGTTGAGAAAAGCTCTGGGTGATGGGAGTTGGAAGGATGAGCCCGCTGCTGGATCAGAGGAGGCCATCAGGTGGTTGGCTAGCGATGAGGGATGCACATGGATTCTGGAGAAGACCGATGAGCTCGTGGAAGCGTTGGGAGGTGGGCAAGGCAGTACATTTGCACCATTCAAGGCGAAACTTTGAGAAAGAGTGGATTTGAAGTAGACTCCCCCTGACAATTTATGAATGGGGCCCTTAGCTGTTGCCGCTAGAGCAATTGATATAAGTCGATCCTCATATAAGTTAGGACTCCGGAATGGTGAAGCAGGACACAAAGTAGACTCGCAGCCCATAGCATTCAGTGCCCTTTGGCTTGCCTTTCTGCATTCCTTGAACTTGCAGCTCCCTGCCGATGGGCATTCCTGCCTGCGGCTGTATGTCCAGATCGGTCCTCTGCCTGGTTCCGAAGGGACCGGTTGCACATGAGCTGCTCCTGATATTTGGGTCGACCTGAGCATCGAGATTTAGCTGGATCCTGCTCTCCATTCTGGGCTTGAGGTTGTTGATTTGGTTCTCCTTCACACTGTTGTTCCTCTTTCGCAACTTTCTCTGCACGTTGCTTCCTTTCTATCGCACGTTGTTTTGCACGTTGTCGGTGTCTTTCGATAGCACGTCGCCATGAATCGCGTGATTCTCGTCTTTTCGCACGTCGTCTTGCCCGGCTTGATCCCTGCTATAATCAGGTCAACTTTAAATCGTTATTTAGATGAGCAGTCAGTAATCGACCTCAGAAGCATCGGTGTAAAAGGGTGACATTGTGGGTTAGCGTTGTGCCGTTGTGGTGTGGATGTTCTGATAAGATTGTAAAAGGTAGATGATGTCGAAGAGCAAGGACTGAAGCAGAGTCTGCGAGTGTTGTGTTGAGCGTCCTCCAACGTACCTACTCCAGATTGCCAACACAGGTGCAATAAACCCTTTGAGCAAGAGTGGGGCACGACAGAGCGCCTCACAGAAGCAAGTGCTTCCAAGCCTCTGCCGAAATAGTTCCTGAGCTAGCGCACGGCCGCAGACCGTCTGTAATAGGATTCATCCACGAACTCAGGCTTTGATTGTAACTCTTTTCGGGATAAGGCTGATCGGCCTTTCCATAATACTCTGAACCAAATTGCGTAACAAGCGATCAGAAGATCTCCCACAAGCTGATTTTACCGTCTTTAGCTCCTGCAGCTATCCAGTGCTTGATCTGCATCTTCTCTTCACGTTGTCTCTGCAGCTTGCTAAGCCCAGTCTCCCTTTTGACGACCCTGTCATCCGCATTTCCATACTCGCCCACTTCTGTGTTGGCCAGATCTTTGGCTTCTAGCAGTTTGGCAAATGCTACAGCATAGACGCCCTCTTTGTGCCACTTTAACAATGCAACCTCTTTCAGGGTCTTCGCACTGTATATACGGACTCGTGAGTCCCAGCCTCCGCAAGCGAATAGGCGCCCGTCTGATCGCACCGAGAGCGATTGCTGTCCAGCGTGTTTTGTGTTATTGATCTTGTACGGTGGTTGGACCACTGGTGCAGGTCGAGGTAACACCTGAGCCTTCGAGTTCGCGAGAGGGGATGACGCATTAGACAGAAGTGATGATAGTCCACCGGCTTTGCGATCTCCTCGCTGAGATTGCGCATCGACAATGGGACGCTTGGAGAATGACAAAGCTTCAGCAGCATCGTCTGGAATGGATATAGGCGGGTCGTCGGCTTCTTCGTCCTCGCCAGTCTCAGGTATCTCTCCAGGCCATGTGGAGGGTATGGATATTGGCGGGTCGTCTCCTTCCGCTGTTTTAGTTTTTACGGCTCTGTCATGATCTCCATCAGGCGCAAAGTTTGGAATGCGATGAGCAGCAACCACAGCATCGGCACCTGAAGTAAAATATGTCGTTGCATCTGGCAAAACATCCAGCGACAGTATGGGCTGAGTATGAGGTTGACTGAGGTACAGCAACTGAGCCACTCCTATGGCCGAACTGTCATCTTTTGGCAATAGATGCACCGCTGTTAGCCCCCCCTCATATCCGGTTATTACCAAGGTTTGTTGCGTAGTCGGAGCATGTACAAGCTTTATCGCCATGACCATTCCTGCACCTGTCAGTACGGCGACTTCGTGTACTTCTTTGAGACTAAGGGTGTTGACAAAGACCCAGACATCAGACCTGATTCGACGCTGATCAAGCACTTACCTGTATCTTTCGACTGCGCCCGAGGCACGACGTATCTAAGCCTTTCTTCGGGAAACTGATATACTTCAGCCATCTTGTCATCTCTGGCCGGAACTGCAACAAGGATGGAAGCAGTCTTATTCGAATCTGCCTCAGGTGCCGCGTCGGATCCTTCGTTTCCAGATGTCTGTCCCTTAGCATGTGCATAACACATCGAGAAGGCGCAGAAATTAAGCGTGTTCACTGGCAGTGTATGCAGAAGCCATGGCATCGAACGATCGCCAGGGAAGCCTTCAGATGGCAGGTTTGGTGACAGAGTGGACTCATCTTCACTCCGTATCTGCCATATCCTCAGGTTGTTGTCGCGACCGTGACTGCGGAGGGCAAAAGTCAATCATTTGTCTTGAGCATGGCGTTTGAGCATAAGAGAGAAGGGAGACATGACACCAGGAGAATGTAGGTCGCGATCGATCAAGAACACTCACGTTATAACTTTATCACGTGCCCACTCAGCAGTTCCCAAGATGGCGCCATCGTGGGCTTTCCACACTGCTAGCGCACGCTTGGTCTCGAGCTTCCAGAATATTACCCAACCGTCTGCATCACCCGTTATGAGACGAGTGTTCTCGCGCGCGAACTGAACGCTATGAATTTGCGCAGTGTGGCCACGGAGAATGTAGCTGGGCTGGGCTGGTGGCAGAGTCGACGATTGGCGCTCAGCAGCCATGGGTGGTGTGCAGTCGTGCAGTCTCAGAAGTGGGCAACCCGGAACGAGACGATCGCCGAACTGTGGGACGGGCGCCTGTCAGATCGTTCAAGATTGTCGTCTTGCAGCAACACGGCGATGACAGCGTTTGAGCAGGCCCCACTCTCCGAAGCAGCTCGCATGACGATGTTGTACAAGATTCACAGCTCAGTAGATATGCAAGAAGCAGCTATGTTTGGATACAGCTGAGAACTAGGTAGGTATTCCAGCCTGTGGCGGCCTGCTTGACCGCAGCCCATAGCGTCAACCAGCTTTGGACAAGAACCCTGTGCGCATCAAGGCAAAGAAGGGACCAAGTGAGCAGGGTATGCACTCTGGCTTATCGTGTCCAGACCTTTTTATTTGCTCGCGAATATCACCCTCTGCAGCTGGTCGTTGCCAGTCAGCTGCAAGAGCAGCCTATTCTGAGCAATAGCTTGTTTTTGGTCTCTTACAAGAATTCGCGACTGAATATGCAGGCAGTCATCATGCAGCAACGCCATCAGGTCGTGGTACATGAAGCAACGAAGACCGCGATGCCGTCGATACAATGATCATGCAGTGCGAACGAGGATGTCAAGGAATAAGTGCGGGAAGGGCGAAAATCAATAACTTTATCAGGGCATGAAGTCGCCGAGCCCCAAGGCGAATCTGGGCCAAGTTGTGCACATCACTGCCGGAGCAGGGCATGCCGGCGCGCATCATCGAATTGGCGCTTGCTTGTGACAACCTACAGTTTACGACCGTCCGTTTGTTGTCCTGATGCGACTCTTGAATTTCTTCTGCAGCATTGGCACTGGGTATTTGGGCCGTTACGTGAACATTCCTCTGCGCTGTAAGAGCTGCGCGCCAGTGGAGCGGCTCTGAGAAACGTCACCGTCCAGGGATCGAGGGCCTCCGTCTCGCTTCGACCTGCCGCGTTGCAGTGCAGGGCGATCCTTCCTTGAACTCAACGAAGCTGAGCAACAATCCTTCGCTCGTCATCGTCTGTCTTGCGCCAGCCGGTCAGCCAGCCAGAGCGACATTCGATAAATCTTCTCTCCGCGACGCGCATTTGCAATCCACTCTCCATCGCGTCCGCGACCCGGATATAGCATTAGTTCCTCCGGTCCCGTAACTGCCGTACCGCCTCGCCCAGGACCTCTCTCCCGCGGCCTGCACAGCAATTACTGCCGACCCCCTACGACCCGCAACCTGCCCAGCATTTGTGCGCTCCCACCGTGGTGGCCCTACATCCTTATCCCCCGTCACCTCATTGCCCTGAGACCAATATACCACCCGTCACCGTCTCTCCCGTCACGCCCGCCGCGCTTCCGAGTTACACAATCGCGCGATATAAATTGCGCGTCATCCAGCGTAACGACCGCGAGGAGCTTCCTGCTTTGATAGCACGCTGCACACAGTAAAAGACGGGCCGACGGTGGATCGTGCGGCGTGCGCAGTCCAGCTTTGCCCTTGTCCTGGAAGCGGACACCCTCCGCGGGACCCCAGTTCTGAGCAGCTGAATGCTCGTCGAAGGTCGTTAGGATGGCGAGCTCTGTCGTAGTCACGCCCCCACCTGGGAACGACTCGCCCAGCAACAAGGCATCCAAGAAGAGGGAGGGCGATGCCACCCCGGAGGGCAAACCCAAGAGGACGCGCACAGGGTGCTTGACGTGTAGGGAACGTCACCTCAAATGCGATGAGAACAAGCCATGCTGCAATAATTGCGCAAAGTCGCAGCGAGACTGCAACTGGGGCAAAAAGCTCAATTTCCTGGATACCACCTGTGAAAAGAACGCCTACTTGATTCCAAAGGGCGCCGAATACCAGGTCGCTTTCCAAGATGAGTCCAGGATCATCGCGGCCGAGTATGTGGGCGGGCGCGAGATGTATCCTGTCGAGGAGGCCGATCCATATCTTCCCATGGCTGGCAATGGCTTTGCTATGGGGCCACCTGGAGGACTTGTGCCCCCGCAAGCTGCGCACCAGCTCCTTCCTCCCATTCAAGGCATGGCTCAAGAGTCTTACCAACAGGCGCAACACTACGGTTACGATCACCAGCAGGTCCCACAGCCGCACCATGGGCGTGCCCGTAAGCAGCATTCGTACTTTGTGCGAGGGAATCCACGCGCTGACTATTATAGACTCCAATTATTCAAATTCGAATCGGTCGCCGTACGCTATGGACCACGGCGCAAGTCCAGCTCCGATCCCTACACGCGATTATCTCAAATCACAAGAGGAGGTGCTTTACATGCAAGTTTTTGTCGAGGAGATTGGGATATGGATGGACAGCATGGATGCGCACAAACACTTCTCGCGTCTGCTACCATTCCATGCGCTGAATGAGCCTATGCTACTCAATGCTTTCTTGGCTTGCGGTGCTCGTCATTTGGCACTTGTGAATCCGAAATACAGCGAAGAAAAAGCCCTGCACTACTATGACATTGCGACACGAGACCTCCTGCACTCTTTGCAAGACCCAGACCGCGACACGATCCTCTGCGCAACCACGGCGGTCATCTTGAATGTATACGAGATTATGGGCGAGCGAGCATTGCAGCGGATGAATCACATTGCCGGGGCGCGAGCATTGATCAAAGAGTGCCGCTGGAACGCGCGATCCATCGGCGTAGGAGCAGCCTGCTTCTGGCTCAATGTTGGTATGGAGATTCTCAGCTGTCTGCATTTCAACTGGCAGGTGGCTTGGGACCCTGATGAATGGGGTATCGAGCTGGACTTTTCGCCCGAGAATGAATCAGGAAAGGAGGAGACATGGACCCACAAGATCCTATATATTGTTGCAAAAATCTGCAACTATCGCGCTTCGATACCTCGGAACCCAGACATCGCAAGACAGACACTGCAGGACCGTCACAATGAGTGGCTTCGCCTGAAAGACATGACAGACAGGTGGAACGAAGGAATTCCGCGCACTATGCATCCTATGGCGTATCTCTACCCGGGCCAAACCATCTCAGGCTCAGCATTCCCAGAAGTATGGTTGATCAAACGAACCTCGATCGTTGCCAGACTTTTTTACCATACTTGTCTAGTCCTGCTTGCCCAGATAAATCCGATCCAAGGATCTAATGAGCCGGAGATGTGGGAAATTGCCGAGCAGAATTCGAAATTCATCTGCGGTATCAGCGCACATGTCAAGGACCGAGGTGTTGCAAGCGTAGCATTACGTTCCCTTGCGATTGCAGGGGAATGCCTTACAGATCGGCGGGAACAAGAAGAAGTTCTTCAGATCTTCGACAAGATTCGCCAAGAGACAGGGTGGCGGGTAGGCTTTGTGAACACAGAACTCAAAGCCAAATGGGGATGGGATGCCCAGGACCAGCAGCAGGCAAATGGCAATGCTCAGGACGCGAATGTAGCATTCCAGCAGCAGCAGGCCCATCAAGCCCAAGTAGTTGCCCAGCAGATGCAGGCGCCACCGACGCAACCTCCCATCATACGCCCCAGGCCCCCGCCTGGCTTCGGCAATCCGCTCCTAGTCGCAGATTTCAACATGCCGCAACATCCTTATCAGAACCATTACGTGCCAGCGAACTTCATACAACAACAACAGCCAACAACGCTTCTTCAGCCACCTATCGCTGTAGCGAACGGCTTCGTAGGGCACCAGTTCTACTAAATCATTCTACACGTATACTGGCAATTTCTGTATTATTGATTTTGATTCTGTATTATCGATTTGGTTTCCACTCATCTTTCAAGCGTCGGTGTTCATGGATCTGCTATCATCTCTGCCGTATATGTAGGCACACAAAAAGCGAGCAGGCGCTTCTTACGATTTTATGATAATTGCGATCAATGTTTTGAAGGAAATAGACGTCGGATTCTTCGACGCGTGTATTGTACATATACCCCAGACGTAGCATGTTGAGGATACAAATACCACATCTATAGTCAGTCTTACATTCCTGATCCAGAGCAGTTTGGTTATCGTTCATATTTCTTCTGGAGAGATTGCCAACCTGTCTTGCATATGATTTCAGGAGTGATCCCAAAGAGACACAATTTCCACAAGGACGCCGCATATTAAGCTCACCGGATACCTTCACGGAGATCTTTTCCGGAGCGGTTAGGTACATCTGAGCATACCCCGCAATAACTGGGAGTTGATTATCTTCGGACTCTTGGGTCTTTGTGAGCGCTTGCAAGATATACTTCCATAGTAACCTCTCCACGATATTGATCTATCTTTCGGCTCACGGCAGACGGCTGACTACAAATGGACACTTCGACAAAGCTCGTTGGAGAAAGGCATGGTAAGTGCCAACATTTATGAGGTGTGCTTTGGTGCAAGAAAGTGCAAGCATAGAAGGTCTTCGTATAACACCACGACACCGTTGCTAGGCTAGCTGCTACATGGCTTCCGAACCTTCCATCGAACCTTCCATGAACCCTCAGGCTTTCCTCCTCTCGCTGCACTGTTTTCTGATATTCCTAGCTACCCTCGTCGCTGCCCAATCCAACGGTGACCTCAGCACTCTCGAAATGACTCAGCACAACAATACCTACAGCCTCTCGGTTGTGTCGACAACACGAGAGGCTGGGGGCAATCCTTCATGGCTCAACATCGACTTGGAACAACGACTACTGTACTGTCTCGATCGCGGCCAGAGTAATGATACCAAGGGCTCCGTTAACTCTTTCCGCATTGAGGAGAAAGGATTGCTGAGTAAAATCGAAAGCGTAGAGGCGCCCTTTTCAGGCGTAGCGGCAGAGTTTCTTGATCTCCAATTCGGGAAGAGAGGGTATTTCTGTGCCAGCTAGTAATTACACCTAATTATACTCAAGATTGCTTGCACTGACGAAAACAGCAATAAATCTGCAATAGCAGCCTTCCTGTTCGACTCCAGGGGTTCACTGCAACCGCCAACCCAAGTTCTTCACCCAATATCCAACACCACAGGACCCATCGCCAATCGGCAAAACGACAGCCACTGTCACCACGTCATCCTCGACCCGAGCAAAAAGTTCTTCCTGGTACCAGATCTCGGCGCTGACCTCATTCGCGTTTTCAGATATCACACAGAGACCTTCGCGCCGCTCGCTGAATTGGAACCTTTGAGAGCAGAGCCTGGTGCAGGGCCTCGCCATGGTGTATTCTGGCGCGCACTAGGGTCCAGTCACGACAATGATACCTATTTGATTTTCAATGGCGAGCTGAGCCAGAAAGTGTATTCGTACCGTGTCACATATACCTCTGATGGATTAGCCTGGGAGAAGGCTTTTGAAACGCACGCGCTTGGAGAGCTGGGGAAGGCTCTGTCACCAAATACTGCGCCGACGAGCGAGATAGTCATTTCGGTCAGTTCATCAGCTCCAGCTTGTACCAAAATGTCCTCAATCACTACTGACAGACCCTAGCCTGACCAGAGATTTCTTCTCGTGAGCAGTCGGCAGCACTCATTCGAGTTGTCCCCGTTGCACCAAAAAGAAGCCAGTGACTCGATTTCCACATTCAGAATTAACCACGACGCGTCCCTGAATCTTATACAGGTAGCGCCCAGTGGCGGCTACCTGCCACGACAGTTCAGTCTCAACAAGACAGGAGACAAAGTCGCAGTAGGGCATCAGGGAAGTAGCACAGTCGTGGTTTGGGAAAGGGATCTTGAAAGTGGTATCATTGGGCGAAAGCTTGCGGAGAGGGAGCTGAGAGGTCCAGTTGTATTTACGGGATGGGTTGACTGGTAGCGAATATGGACCCCTGATTGTCAACTGGCAGCCGCAACTGCCATCTGCCAGGGTTCCGTATCTACACCTTGACAGCTAGTGTACCACTGAAATGTTTCTCTTCCAATCAAAATTTGCGATAGACGATTCACAGTGGTAATTCGAAAACTCGGTTTCTCCAGAAGTTGAGACAACGCAGCGCATGTCTTACCTGTAGGCTGCCAAGGCACACAGGGGCCGAACGAAGTCGCGGAGGATTCAAAATCTAGAAGGAGCAAATAACATCGGCCTACAATGTGCATATTACATTCTCAAGTGTCGTTGTTCCCATGCGCAGTGTGAGCATACAATCTGGACGCACAGCGTCTCTTTGTTGCATTGTGGTTTGTCCCAATACTCGAGCAACGAAGTAGCAATCGAGCCCGATTGTCTACTTACTGTCCTCTTCAATTTCAGTAACATCATAAGGGAACCTGATTATTCGCCGGCGCCAGCCGCTGTTAGTAAAACAACACACCTGCAAACAAAAACACGCATCCAAGTTACCGACACTCAAGGGTCGTTCGCTTAGTACTTGTATTCACTCTAGCGCTCTGTCAGGGCCGCTGTCACGCACAGAGTGCGCACGATATAAACAAGCCGTGGCTGAAAATTGTGCGAACTTTGGTTCGCGTGTCCATGTGCTTTTCACTCGACCCTCAGGGACTTTGAGTGAAGACCCATAACAAACCAGCCACCCTATCAGATATGCCATCGTGGCTGTACGTCGCTGGTATCCATGGTCACCAGCTCGACCCAGTTTATTTCACTCCAGCCTGTGATTGACATATATACACGCTTTTGCGCACCGAAGCATCCCACCAACTCTTCCCACGATATATCATCCCAACTCAACTTTTGCTTCACTGCAACCTCCCATTACATCTACTTATCCACGATACTCGTCAAGTAATATCAACTTTCAGACACTAGTATCTACAGTACGCATCTCACATCTTCTACTTTTGATCACACACTAACAAGCTCAAGATGTCTCCGTCCTATTTTTACAAATCACCGTCTGGTCTCGACTGGGCTGACAGCGAGGACGACTTCAATCTCGACATTACGCCTGTGCAGTCGCCAGGAGATTTGTGCACATCCGCAACACTTACAGCACCCGACGTCTATGAGATGAAACAGTCTGTTCCCAATGCTGAAGAAGCCGATGATGAAGAGTCCGACAGCGAAGAGGTTGAATGCTCAGAGTATGTTTCAACCAAGGTGGTCAAAGCCTGGGAACACCTCGAAATTCGTCCCAACTACGCTCTGGCAGTCCAGGAGACGTGGGGCAGCGAGACATATATCGATCGTCCGGCCTACATAGAAATGAGCTGCGACGGCCTATATGTCTACCCAGACAAGCGAACCAATTACAGCGCCAATTGGCTGCGACACAAGGCAGAACAACGGGCGAATATGAACGTGCCGTTGAAGATTCGGCCGTCACCCCTGTCGCTCTGGCTGATCGATAGCAAAGGCGACCATGTCATTGAGAATGGCATTATGACCCAAGAGCAGCTCCCACCGCCTTCGGTAAATGATGGTCATCTCGAGACGAAAGAGCGGGACACGTTCGAACCCCCGGAGTTCTTCACCGCAGGTGAGGACCAGGCTTACGACGTAGGTGAATCGCTCGATGATCTAAAAACCCTTACTGACTATCGATACAAGTATAACGACATCGATGCCGTCGTTGATATTCCACCCAGTGATGACGAGATTGAAGTCGACACTGATCTCTCGCCTGCTAAATATCGTTCTCTCATGTCTGATCTCGGGTCGGAGAACATTTTTGATAGTGCCTCGAGTGGGGACGAGTACGACGAGTTTGACAGCGAGCTCGAATCTGAAGAGGAAGACTCTAAAGAGAAATCTGACGATGAGAATCAGGGTAAGTACACTTCAGAAGTAGCTTCGGAACCACGCTCTAACCAGGACACAGGTGCTCTGGCATCTCCGATCTCGTCAGCGACCTCCGATCACGGCGACGTCGACGAGGCAGAACTAGACGAGGAGAATGTTGCATCGACTTCGCCAATCAAAGACGAGGACTACTGTGAGGTTCTCCATTTCACGCTTCTCAAACCCGATCAGTCTGCTGTGCTCGACGAAACTGCAGAAGCAATCACCTCTTCTCTGTCTCTTTTCACGAACACCCACGCCGCCTCATCAAAGCGCCTTGAGGAATCTGTCGGTAGCGAGTCTGCAGACCACTATTTGACTGCAGCAGTCGACCCGTTCGACATCTCCACAGATACCGGCCTTGTGCTAGCTGATACCCATCGGTGCGGTGTATCCAGCGAAGAAGTGCAAGTAGTCACACTGTCAAGCACCGCCTCTGTCGAAGTCGACACCATCCGTTCGGAAGTCTCAGATGATATAGCTCTGAGTAACTATGCTAGCTACAATCAGTCTGAGCAGCACAAAGAGGAGGATATGGCAGAGTTTGAAGACTCTGCATCGCTCTTCATACATATCGACCAGGTCACAGGTCCAGTTCAAGACGACGATATCTTCTCACCACCCACTGAGAGCCTGCCTAGCAGCGAACAGGCAGACTACACCCGATCCGAGCATTGTAACGAAGAGAGCCGTGCTGTCACTGAAGACTACACGCCAATTATCGAAGAAACCTCTCCTACACCCATCTCTGTTGGCGAATTCATCCCTTCACTTGATGCAAGCAACCCAGCCAGCATTGATCTCGTTGACTACAGCGAGACAAAGCGCAATGCGGAGGACAGGATTGTGCTCAAAGAATCCACGTCTCCCGCCATCGCCGCTTGGAAGATCCGCAAGGCCATTATCGCTGCTGCGCCTACCATTGAGGGCAGCCTGAATCCCGGCTCAGCACCACACACTAGATTGAGCCAAACACATTCCTATACCTCCGCGATCTTGAACAAGTTTGCAACCGGCTACTTTGCCGTCTCAACACTTCCATGGATGCGGATCGGTGCCGCCGCCATGGGTATGGGCATTATGTACACTGTCGCTACACGTGTACTGCGCCGTTGAGGATCAAGAACTGTGACATCGGCGCCCACATTCCTTATCTTACCTGGTGTGTATATCTATTCTCACACAACATCGCTTGCCATCGCAAAACAAGCAACCAGCAATCTTGCTCCAACGACAGACAGGATGCATCCGGCCGATACCCATCTTGTGGGATTGCCCCCGGCTAAGGGATGCCCTGCTGCTGGACATTGAGTGATTTGAGGCATCACTCGGACAGCATGTTCACTAGAGCGATGCCGCGATGGACCAGACCTCCGCCGCATGCAGCTCCTGGAAGTGTGTTCAAGCGGACTAGCCGGTGCTCCATGAAGGCAGTGATTCATGCCCAGCGCTGAGCCCTCGAACAGCTAGGACAGTAAGTGGTCGTGACGAGGCTGTTAGAAGCCTGACGAAGAAGATTCTCGAGAAAAGGCGGGGGAAGACGGGACGTTGAATCTATACAGTATCGAAGATTGAAGGAACTGCTGTAAGGAAGTAGGTAGTCGAGACCTTCTCAAGGTTTGAGTCGTTTGCTGCTGACGGAGGAGGTTTTATGCGATTCAAGAGCGGTGACTTTGCCCATTGCTTGGGTAATGCTCTACTTTGTTATTTACTGGTTGCGGGTGTGGAATGTTTTCTATTATTCAGCAAGTCCTTGATAATTATACATGCACGCAATATTCCTCAATACATTTCGGATCCCTCATATCTCCAGGCGGCACTGAAATGACCGTAGAGTGCTGCCTCCAAGATCCCTGTATCCCCGAATGTGAGCAACAGCAAGTTCTCAGACTCTGGCATCCAATCTGCTAGACTTAGCACGAGGTCCGAAGGAAGCATATCTTGCGCACGAGGAAGGGAAATGGAAGGACTTGTGAACGATGAATAGCGAAATGCAGCAGGGAATAAAGCCAGGCACGTCTGCAATGCGGATAGATCGGGATCTTCTGCCGCTGTCAAGTTATATATTCCTCTTCCTTACTTTGTTCCAGATGAGTGCGACGTGACACAGCTTCGCCTTGCCCTGGCTGGCAAATGCTGGCATTGACGAGTAAGTACTCCGATCAAGCAGCATGATTGTGCGATAGCCAAAGTATCTTTGAAAGCAGTGCCGGTCGTGCGCGAACAAAGAGATGTTCCGAATCAAATTGAGAAAGAACATTCTAAAGACTGGGGCGATGATCTAAACCCGCGTGCCTGGAATCGGTCTCGCCGCCCCACAGGCGTGCGCGGGTACCGGTAGTCTGCGTCGCCAAGCAGAGGCACAGCATACGCGGGGAGAATGCGCAACATTACACGTTCAGAACATGCCGAATAGAATGTTGTTAATCTCATCACGGTGATGCCTTGTCCCAGACGTAGGCGTTCGCAGGCGTTCGCCGCGCGGCTTTTTCTGGATACGGGTACGAGCGAAGCCCCACCTGAACTCCTCCCTGGACGTCGAGTGGTTTAGGGGGTTCGGGGGCGGCGGGCGCCATCCCTGACAGTGCTCCTGACAACCTGTCGACGTCCCACGCCTGTCAAACCCTTCGACAACCGCCTTCCACCGCGGAGTACCCCCTCAATTGAAAGCAGATGATATCCCTTCACTGCTAGCGACCATGCTCGCCAACAAACAGCACCTCATGCCGCGTCCGGTTCGACTTCTTTTGGCCCTTGTGTTCATATACGCTTTTTGCTGGATCAAGGGCTGGCCGGCGTATTACGACGACGAAGAGCTGCCTCCAAGCCAACGACCGAAGACCACGACAGCGTTAGGCGAATACCGCGTTTCTGCCGACCATCTCACCGTTACCGTCATCACCGCCGCAACCGATGCGTTCACAAAACTTGCGCCGGGGTTGCTTTACTTCGATTCTGCATACCATCGGGAGTTGCTGTTGATGGGAGACTTTATGATGGACGTTGGGCCATTCCCGATGTTCGATGTCCTGGCAAAGTATCCCAGGAAGTACATAGAGAAGCAGCCAGAGCTGGAGAGGTATAAGAAACAACTGGATTATGCGCGGAACCACATACCGTTCAGCAACCTCCCGGAAAGCGATCCGCGGGAAGAGCGGAAAATCCTGCAGGGTCTGGCCAAGTATAAGGTCTTCAGGGCGATGGAGAGCACCTGGGAATATCGACCGAAGCGGGACTGGTACGCCTTCGTGGACGAAGAGACATACATCGATCGCGGGAATTTGCTCGACTGGTTGAGTCAATTCGACCCAAAGGCAAAGCATTTCTTTGCCAACCCACCCATTCCTGAAGTACCTGACGCTTTTGCGGCTGGCGGAACGTCTTTCATTGTATCTGGCGAGACAATGCGCCTGTTGTTTGAGGATCGTAAGAACATGTTGAAGAATTGGAAGAATTGGGATCCTAGGATACCTGACTATGCTTCGGCTATCCATCTGATTGAAAGCTTCCTCAAAATGGAGCTCGGTCTCGAAATGCAGAGGTTCTGGCCTGGTGTGTCGGGCTTCAATCCAGCAACAGTAACCTACTCACCAGGGCTGTGGTGCGAGCCAGTGCTGATGATGCACCGCGTATCTGCTGGCCTCGGAAGCGACCTATTCAAATTCGGACAAGAACGAGCGGAGAACCACAAGATCGATAACGCGTTGCGATACGCTGATCTGTGGTATAAGTTCATGGGCCACGCCGACCTCAATAACACCCGCCAAGACTGGGACAACCTGTCTTCAGAGTCTACAAACAATAGATGGAACATCCTCTTCGAGCAAGAAGGCCAGCCCGATGAGAATCGCGCCCGTCCAGGAGAAGACTCGTGGGAAGCGTGTAAAGAATCGTGCGACAACAACAAGTACTGCTTGCAATGGTCATACTCGTCTGTCGCGGCGCCAAATTGGAACGAAAACGGTCACACCAAGTGCCATTTGAGCAGTAGTATGCGTCTCGGTGCGCATGCGGAGCCTGAATATGTTCAGGTGAACGGAGTGGACCAGCCCCGAAAGTGGACAAGTGGGTGGAGGAAGGATCACTTCAAGCGTTGGGCCAATCAGCAGAGGTGCAAGAACCAGCAACATTAATGTAAACACGCCGTTTGATGAGCCCACTTTCGCCGCCGCATTGAGCTCCTCGCAGTTGTGCATCACACCGGCAGACTTCCGTGCGACCTCGATTGATCACGATCAGTACCCAGTTGTCTACCACTAAAAGAATATTCGGGTTCCAGGCTGCAGCCTGCATCATCGAAGGCAACGACGACTGCCATCAGTGAACCAGCATCAGTAGCTCGCCATCGCGCACGGAGGAAGGTAGTACTGGCCAAGAGTTTCTTGAGCATAAGAGATGGACGTCTCAAAGTCCGACGTCGAAATTTTCCAAGCAGTGCCGTGCCCGACATCAACAGTAGCGCTGCACCTCGCCTTGCAAAATTGTCACTATTGGCACGACAGGAATCAAAGGCAGGCAAAGAAGCAGAATCTACGCTCCCTATCGAACATACACCAAGGACATGTCGCTGCTATACTAATCTACGGAGCTTTCAGGAGAAGGGCGAAGGGAGGCACTAAGAATTGTGGACTTCGTTGCAGATTAACTACTGCCGAAATCCTCGCGCGTACAAAGAGAGTAACGTCACCGGCTCGAATCAACATTTCGGCACTCGTGACGAGACATCAAAAGCTTGTCAATCTGTCAACATTCTAGACCCGCGAAGTCATACTTCAATGAGAATTAATTCAGTGCCAGAGAACATTTTCGTCCGGTATTGTTGAGGATGGAGCAGTGAAGGTCTTGTACGGTGTTACGAACAGCGCGAGCGCGTACGCGTCTTTCACTCTAGCCATGCTACAGACACTTTCACTATGGTGCTTGCAAGTGCTTTTTTTCTTCTTCCAAAATATATGATCTAGAAATACCTGCATTCTGTCCCTACCTTAGCACCACAAGATGGACGACAACAACCAGTCCAGACGCTCCTTTCGACTACCTCTTCGCGGCACGTTCAGCGACCCAGACATGCCCAAACCGCCAGTGCTGAGCTCCACCCACACGCCACCTCGTCCATCATCCTCTCTTTCACTGATCAGCCCCACGTCATCCCCTCCTACCACGCGCTCGGCCAAGCCCAGCACTACCAAGTACGTACACTACACCCTCGACCCTGGCCCACGACATGTCCCTGGCACAGCAACGTACTACAAGTCCTCGGCCTTCAGGCAGAAAAAGCTCAAAGGCGACGTGCAAGTACCTGGTGGAGATCGCGACGCTGGAGTAAACAGCAACGACAATGCTGACGACAACGACGACGACAATCGGTTGCCAAAAACAAGCGGAACACGCGCAAAGAGTTCCTCGGTCTTGGTGTTCAGCCACACTGGGGTACGCAAGGCGAGCTCGAAGCGTAAGGTTGACGAGAGGAAGAAGCGGGCGAGTCGGAGGAAGTAAGTACAACCCTTGCTTTATGAGAGAGAAATTTCAGGCTGACAATCCCGATTAGAAAGACTTTGAGGCGAATGGAAGGTAGGAAGCCGCTACTCGAGCGGGGGGAGTAGTCCGGACGGGTACGTGCAGGACATACCCTCTTGGCGAGCGGGAAGGTGCAATGGTGGGCTAGGCAACGCCGCATGATCCCGTGATATGGAAAGTTTCATGTTGGTCTGTCTTGATAATTGTTCTAGCAACTGTTGGCTTCAGTGAAAAAAGGCACACGCGCCAATGTTTTTGTTGTCATGCAGCCACCCGGAGACGCGACGATACCACCACGTCTTCGCCACCAAATACTCTGTACACTTAATATATACTTGACACCCCATTGCACTGCTTTCTCCACACTCGTTGGCTCAGCGCGGTAACCACAACCATGCCGCGAAAAAGCCGCAACTCTTCACAGAGCTTCAGCTCTTCCACTTCCACTTCCGCTTCCACTTCCACCAGCTCCAACCCATCCAACTCCAGCAGCCCCAGCGTGCCCCTCCAGGTCGACTATCCCAGAGAACACAACCTCACATTGTCCAACTTCCACAAACCTCTACAAACCCTGCGTCCCGCCGCACAAGGGCCCATCTTCACCAACCCAAAGAAACGACCCGCACCCAAAATTCACGGCCCGATCGCGTATTGGCAATACCTTGCCTCTTCCCTTCTGTCCGGGCGAAACAACTTCGCCGCCAGTAATGAGCCCATCGACAACCCGCGCTGCAGCAACATCGACCGCTCTGCCGTACTAGCCGTGTATAACGAAGCTATCACGCGCCTCGAGCACGTCTCAGAACACGACGCACGCAGGATCGAAAACGAAGGTAAGCTTAAGATCTCGACGATCCTGGACATCCGCACTGCACAGCCCGAGGATGAGGTGTTCTTCTCCGCAACGGCGTTTTTGAGTCCCTTGGAACCGCAGTATGCGCAGCCGAGGGTGGATTACTACGATCGTGGGGGTGTGGATGAGGATGATAGTTATGGGAGGGTTGCGGGGATGAGGTTGAGGGAGTGGAGGAGGGAAGGGTGGCCGAGGAAGTATCCGCGAGGGGCGGTGGAGAAGGAGAGGAGGCAAAGAGCGGCCAGGAGGAGGCAGGGGAAGAAGGGGAGAGAGGAGGCTGAGGAGGCGCTCGTGAGGGTGTTGAAGGAGGATGAGGAGTGGGGGGACGTAGTGGAGGCTGATTCTGAGAGGCTGTGGAGGTAGAAATGAACGCGGATCAATTGGATGGTGGCGACACGGATGAATAGTAGCAAGGGAGGGCATGGCCAGAATTGTCTGCTTTACTTGTGCTTCATCTGAGTGGTGCTATACATTCTAGGCGAAGCTTTCAGAATAACTAACTTCTTTCCTTGCTCTTTCGGCTGAGCCAGTGTCAAAACTCAAAGATCCTTTAAATTTCCAATGTGTAGATTGCCAAATGGACATTCGGGCGCCGGCCGTACCGTCGAACGGGCTGTAGAACGAAGATTCAGGCATTCCATGTTTTGTGACCATGTGGTTGGAGAACGAATCTAAGTCAAAGAATACTTCCTGGTCACACTGCCGTAGCGCATGGCGATCCATATGTCGTATCCGATCTTCATCTTCTTGGAAGAGGTTCCCACAGAAGTCACATTTGTCTAGCCCATCCATTGGTTCATCATCCCTTCCAAAAATAAATGGACGCTGAAAAACCGATCTGATTAAGCTTCGAGGGCTGTTAAGGAACCGGCATGACCAGGGGCCATCTTGAAGGAGTGGTCCAGTACCTTCTATCAGGTAATCTCGACTGGAGCTGTATTTTCTGTTAGGCCACCAGCTGTCTTTTGTCGCGCCGTCCGGTTCTCGTATGTGCTGAACAACGTGATCTTGCCGTTCTTCCCACGTGGAGCAGAACATCCCGCAGAAGCCGCATTTCAGATACTGAGTGTCGAATGCCGGATTAGCGCTCCGCCAGGAATCCCTAACCTCGTTTGGTAGTTTCACAGAGTGTACTCGTTGGCAATGCTGGGCTAATTGATCTGGGCGCCAGAAGGTACGATCCATTTCTGTCTTCTCCTTGCAGTCCTTGAGGTGATGATCGACAACGTGCGCAAGAGAAACATTTGGTTCTTGACAAACGAAGCACTCCGATAGCTCCACGTTATCAGCCGGCTCATAGCAGCATGTCCATCGATGAGGCCAGTAGTGCGTTGCCTCCTCGTGTCGCGCCCATTCGTACCGTGAGCCGAAGGCTTTTGTACATCCAGACCAGGTGCAGAAATATGACTTGTTGGATAGGTTTTGAGACGGAGAGCAAAACGGATAAGGATTAGCCATGATGTGGCCTAGAGGCGGCCGAGCGAATGAGTTTTGAGAGGAAGAATTATGTAGGTGTTGAGGTGGAGAAGCTAATGGGTCCTTCCATTGTCGCCTACCACGGCGGGGTCCTCTTGAGTCCTGGGACCTCTGGCTTCCATAAGAGTGCATGGACTCAGCAGGGCTATCTGAGCCAGCAGTGCTCATAGGTCGTGGTAAAGGTGGTGAGCACCATTCTGGGGTTGTTTGATCACTTGTCATGAGCGAAGATGCCCCAATTTCGACGCCAAAAGAGGGGGGATGGCTGAAGTTTTGCAATCCATTGTCAAGCCAATCTTCCAAAGAAATGTGGCTTTCTGGCGAAAGTTTATCAACTTCCTCTAAGCGTTCTGGTGACAAGCGGGATCTGTCACCTTTTGGAGCCGGAGCGGGTTGCGCAGCTGGATATAGTCAGTACGGATATCGACATACTGGGCAAGAGAGAAAAACCGACATTCTTTCCGAGACCTCGAGTTGGAAAACCATGTACGAATGGTCTGTGGTTTGAGCTTGGTCGCCAAGTGAAGTGAGCGCAGCTCAGCATTGTCCGGATATGGGTTGGAAGAAAAGTGCTGTTCAAGAATGTGCTTCGCATCTCTTGAGATCTTGGTACGTCGTGCAATTCTCTGAGCCTTTCTCCACGACTTAGATCGCTCCTGCATTTCCTGGGGGCTCTGTGGAATTTCGATCGTATCGCCTGGAAGCTCTGCCAGGGCTGGCCCGTTTGCCCACGTGGCTTCGTGGTGATCCAGTGAGCCTGCGACAATCGACATTTCATTGGCAGATCCTGGCAGCCTATCTTCTGCAGGCATAGAAAGATTGGGAATGCCGCAACAACAGATGATTTGACCACACGTGCAGTCCATAGCCCCACTGGGAGTTAAGGGTGGACCGAAAGATAACTCGAATTCTGCATTTTCGCGGTGCAATGTGTTAGTTTCATTTGCAGCCGATAGCCACGGCTCGTCCGCCGGATGGTCGAGCTGCCAGAACGGGTCATGTCCGTCGAAGGCAGGACACAAGTCGGCTTGATTCGCGGACAGGTCGAAGTCAAACCCAATGTCTGGAACATCTTGCTGGTCGGGATCCATGACGACAGTCAATAGACTGTGGGTCTAAGTGTCTCGCCATTGTGGGGATTTGGTGGTCTTAAATACAAAGCGCCGAGTGAGGCTGAGATGTGAGGTGTGGTTGATGTGCAAGGTGAGCTTCAGGGCTGAGTGGGGCGCATCGCGCGCGGACCAGCAGCGCCACGGCGGCTGATCACCCGTCCAATCCTGATAACAGTCAATCTTAAGCAGTTGTGGAAATCTTCCGATTCTGGAGGCTCAAATGCATGTACTAAAGCATTTTTGGAACATTGCGGGTTGCTCACTGTGTGGGAGGAGCAGGCACATGCAGGCAGATATGAAGGGCAAGCCAAGAGGACCAAGGAATCAACCTGTCTGTACAGCACTTAATGCTGGGAGCAGGAAGATAAAAGTGCTACAATATAAAGACTTCGTGCTGCGCAGGATCGCTCAATGCTATGCTGTGTTCCTCCCTTTCTACTTGCCTCATCTCTTCTTCCATCTCATACACGCCTTACGGACTCCTCACGGATTCGCCAGCGCCAAACACGCATCCACGGCCAACCCCACCCTGCATCATCATGTCAGTAAACATTTCGCACTTTCTTAGACTCGAATGGAGACGGAACAAACATACCTTCCCTCTTTCTCTCTGACAACATCCTCTATCACCTCACGATCGAGTTGCGGAAACATACCCGTCAATGTCTCGACGACAACGGCATGCTCCTTGGCCTGAATGCGGCGCGCTTGTTCAGCTTCTACACTGGCCTGGCGCGCCTGCTCGTCTGCGCTCACGCCCACACCCGCACTAGCATTGCCGCTACTGCTGTTGCCCCGAGGCGGCATTACAGGCTTCTCGCTATATACCTGTTGCTGGCCGGGAAACCGCTCATGCCCTGGATGCTGCGCGTGTGCGGCACTAGGCGCCGAGCTGCTGCGTGTTTGCTGTGTCGACGACGAGGCTGAGGTGTCGTTGTCTGAGAAGATGCGGCCGATGGTGCTGAGCGGGCGTTGAATGGTGCGAAGCAAGCCCGCAACAGCAGCGTTCTCTTCCTCCGGGGGAGCGTGACTGCTGTTGTCGTCGGCGCGGTTGCGTAACGAGGTCGAGCGCCGCGGACCTGCCGTCTGAGCTTCCATACTGTTGCGCGTAATGACTTCAGGACGCGAGGGCTCGGATTTCTCGGCGATGTGGTGGTAGTGTGGGGATGGCATGCGGCGGTGGTTGCTGGTCGAGGGCGTGGTGTTGCTGCTGGGGTGGAGGTGCGCTGGCCCTGCGGCAGATTCGGGGTGGATTTCAGCTGCTGGTTCTGCGTGTTTCTCTGCGATGGCGCTGACGGCAGCTTCGACGTTGCGATCGAATTCTTCATCGGTTACTGTCAAACTGGTCTTGTCGAGGCCTTCGATGAACTGGACCGCGCCCATCAGCGAGGAGATGTAATAGCCTGCCTCGCCGCCCAGCTTGTCCTGATTTCGGAAGCGCAGGATGTATTGCACGTTGCTAACGAGATGATCCGGGTTGGCCTGAAGGACAGTATAGATGAGGAGCGGGACGAAGGCGTCGGCGGACTGGTCTGACTTGGAGGTGCGCAGGAAGCCAAAGATGACTTTGCAGCAGTTGAGAATGCAAATGATCTTGTCGCGGGGCGCGCGGTAGGTCTTGATCTTTAGTAATTCTTGCTGTGCCAGTGCGAGAAACTTGCGCCCCTTCTCGCCAACGTCTTTGATGTCGAGGTGCTCCTCGCGCACCCATTTGTAGATGCGCACCTTCTGAGCAAGTACTTCGTCACGTTCGACGTCTTCTTGGTGCTGACCACGCCGTCCTGGGCCGGGGGGCTCTTGACGCCGCCGCCCTTTGCGTGGTGAAAGTGGTTCTGGAGGAGGGATCGCGGGAGAGAAGGTCTGGTTGTACAGCCTGTTCATCACAAGCTTCTCCATACCTTCCCGAGCGTTGTCGAACTCAGCATCTGACACGGTCCGCCAGACTTCGCACTGTGCCATCTTCTTACTGATGAATTCGAGGAAATCACCAATGATCTTCACTTGTTCATGCACCATCCATTGCTTCTTGCCGAACTCGAGGAGGAAGGAACGCAGGAATTTGGCAACAGGGTCGGCAGTACGATGACGGAGCTGCTCCAGGAAGCGATGGAAATCAAAAGGCAGGTCAGGCTCAGGCTCGGGAGCTGGCTGTGCGGGCTTGTACTGCGGCGCATGGGCGCTGGGCGACGTGGGCTCGACGAAGGACGTGTTGGTGCCGACCCTGTACAAGGAAGATGTCCGTGGCGGCGGAGACTGGACGGAATGAACGGAGGCGGTATCGTCCTGCGGCGTCGGCAGTGGCTTGTCGACGGGCACGAGGCTGGACCGACGTGGAGGGAAGGAGGGCGACTCGAGCAGCGGACCTGCGAGCTCCAGACGCGGCGACATGATCTCCTCAGCGTTCGGCCCGCTGCCGCTGTTCTCGAACTGCTCCATGATGCTCTGGATCTCCGACTGGTCGTCGCCGGCCACCTGCTCACTGCCATCGAGCTTCGACGTGTAGTCTGCGGCGGCGGCATCTTCCGAATTTCTGCCGCTCTTGTGGTTGTCCTGCTGCGACAGCGGTGACGTCGAGCGACTGGGCGCATTGCTCGTAGAGAGGTACTTGTCGTCCTTGGGCGGTGGAGGCGGCGGCGAAGGCGACCGGATGGGTGCCTTGCCTGCTGCTTTCTGTGAGAGCTCGGGCGTGGGTGCACGGGGTGTCGCCGTCTCGAGAGCAATCTCCTGGGTTTTGGCTGTGAGCTGCTCGACCAGCTCAGCGGACGTCGGCTGCTCTTGCGACGGCCCTCTCCCCTCAGAGCTTGCCTTAGCTGCGACCGGCGCCGCCTCCTGCGCCTTCTCAACCGGCTGCGTCTTCTCCGCGCCTACGCCATCGTCTGCCTGCGCCTCTTCTGGGACTTCTGCGGGCTGCCCCGCTGTATCACCACCATCGTGCGCAGACGGACTCGTCGTGGCCTCTTTAGCATCTGCAGTCTCCTTCAGCGCCTCCGGGGCTGCGGTAGGCTCCTTCACCACCTCTTCCTGTCCATTGCGTGTGTCTTTCGGCAGCTGCGGCTCTTCATGTGACCTGTCTTGGGTTGCGGCGGGTTGCGGAGCTGCGTTCGGGGGAGACATAGGCCGCGTTCGGCGATGCGGGTTCGGGGCGGGGTGGATTGGCGGCTATCAGGTTCCCATGGGGCAATGGGAGCTTCGTTCAGCTTCAGAAGGCGTGCGACAGTGTCAAGACGTTGTGGTGTTGTGTGCTGCTGCGCCCGCTTTCGAGACCTTGTCCGCATCGCCCAGGCCAAGCAGCGTTCGGCCTCTGCACCCGCCTCCGCCTGCCGCGTCAAGGGTTCGCTAGCGACCACCACTTGCGCCACAACACCACAGAATCATCGCCAAACAGTCCTTGGTCAGTCAGCGCGCTCCATGTGCGGCATCTTCTTCGCTCTCAGTCGCCATGGCCATATAGTCCCAGACGAGAGGACTGCTGCTCTTCTGCGCAACCGTGGGCCCGACCACACGGGCCTGCACCAGCCTGTCATAGCACGTGAAGACGACACTGCGCTCCATGCCACCTTCTTGTCAACCGTCTTGTCGCTGCGAGGCACTGAGGTCACCTCGCAGCCCCTTGTTGATAGCAGTGCTGGATCTGTCCTCTGCTGGAATGGAGAGGCATGGGCTATTGACGGCGACGCTGTAGCTGGCAACGACTCCAAGCTTGTCTTTGATGGACTCTTGAAGGCATGCGCCGATACATCTTTTGATAGCAAGTCTGCAGTAATCATGCTGCTGTCTCAGATCCGTGGACCATATGCTATCGTGTTCTTTGACGCAACTAATAATTACATCTACTACGGAAGGGACTGCTTAGGTCGGCGCTCTTTACTACAGAAGTCTACGACAGACGGCACCCTTGTGTTGTCCAGCGTATGCGACAACGCAACAGGTGAGGCATGGGCTGAGGTAGAGGCTGATGGCATCTACTTTATCGACCTGAACAAGTTCGATGATCCCACCAATGTTTTACGTGTTCCTCATGCCCGTTTGGGCGAGACATCAGGACCTGAAGTCTCCTTTGTAGGTAGGTGCTATAGGTCACAACGTTTACTAATGTTGTCAGATCCTGCCATTTCCACCGATGAATCGTGAGAACCCGACAGGTCTCCATCCAGACCACGACGGGCAGATTGACTTGAAGACCGCGTTACGTCAGTCATTGACGCTGCGTACCCAACACGTCAGAGAAGCCTTCTCCTCATCATCCAGCATCGCCCCCAAGGTGGCCAAGGTTGCAGTGTTGTTCTCTGGCGGCCTCGACTGTACTATCCTTGCACGGCTGTGCCACGACCTCCTGCCCCTCAACGAAGACATCGATCTGCTCAACGTTGCCTTCGAGAACCCCCGCGTTCATGGCAAATTGGAATCTGGTGCCAGCCCATACGAGGCCTGTCCAGACCGCATCACAGGCCGAGCCTCTCACGCAGAGCTCGAGCGCGTCTGCCCCAATCGACGCTGGCGCTTCGTTGAGATCAATGTGCCCTACACTGAAACAATCGCGCACCGCGCAACAGTGATGGCGCTAATGCACCCGCACAATACTGAAATGGATCTGTCCATCTCCTACGCGCTGTACTTTGCATCACGCGGCGTCGGCCTCACTTCTGCTTCCAACGGAACGTCAGAAGCCTACACAACAGCCGCCTGTGTTCTCCTCTCGGGCCTCGGTGCAGACGAGCTATTCGGCGGCTACCAACGTCACACCACCGCCTTCGCGCGGCAAGGCTACTCAGGCCTGATCTCCGAACTGGAACTGGATTTCGAGCGCCTGGGCAAGCGCAATCTGGGGCGCGATGATCGGGTCATCAGCAACTCTAGCAAGGAAGTCCGGTTCCCATTCCTCGACGAAGACTTCATCGCCCTTGCGCTCCAGCTGTCCGTAGCCCAAAAGTGCGACTTTGGTCATCCAGAGCACCGGCCCGCCCAACATCCAGACATCGTCATAGAGCCTGCGAAGCGCGCGCTGCGAAATTTGGCGCTGGAGCTGGGGATGAGCGACGTGGCTGTGGAGAAGAAACGCGCGATTCAATTTGGAGCGCGTACGGCGAAGATGGAGACGGGCAAGACGAAAGGCACCCATGTGCTGAGCTAGATGATGTAAGTACATTTATTCCTTTCTTTTTTATGGCGATGATTAGTGAGCTCCAAACGGAATAGACACCAAAGCTTTCCTCCGATGACGCTGCCTCGCAGCGCGTCGCCGGCTTTTGGTGTCGTTGCTGCGCATTCGTGTAAAAGGCAAGTCTGAGCCAAAGACTGAGCTGTATATGGGTCATGAGGTTGCGGCTGGAGCAATTACTGACTGGGTCTTAGTTGCTAATCTCTTTACGAGGAGGCTGCGATTTGAACAAGATAGGTGCTGCAAGGCGATACCAGCAATATATACAATATGTTGCTTACAATCTGGAGCCGTCGATCTCTCTTCATGCCAATTCTCATGCTTGTACTCCACTGCATGAGCATATCCTGGAATGTATGCTTGCGTTGAGTTTGATCATCCTTGGTTCCATTCATACCACTTCTCATCTTTTGTGTTGCGAACAGCGCACCACTTCTCGAGGTCTCAATCACATTTCCTGGACCAATGGAGCTCGCAAGGAGCTGTAGCGTCCAAGTGGTGACCAAAGCCCATATAGTGGAAAGCCATATGAAAGTCTAAAGTCTGGCAACGCAGAGGTGATACATATCCTCTGATCACACAATATAAAGTACCATCCATATGCTGCGTATGCTGAGCCACGATACTTCAAAAGGCCATCTATACCCGCCGCAACCTCTTGCCAAGACATACCCTTTACACGCAGTGTCAGTCGCAATGGCTATCTGACACATTCTGCCCTCTCTCTCACCTGCAAGCTCGGTACTTCTGCAAGGCAAGATAGAACAATTCCCCGTTGAACCCACTCAACACAGCACCTCCAATCACTGAACAAAGCCATACATCAATCTAGAATACACAAACTCCGCCAACTGAAATGTCAGAAAGAGCAGTCAAGCACAATCCCGTCCGCCCGCAACAATTCCCCCATACAGATAACAAAGCCGTGTAGCCGTCTACCCAGAAATAAGCTTCTAGACTCGTCCTGCCCATTTGCTGCAGCGCCGTTGAGCTAAATATTTGGAAAGTAGGCGCATGCACGTGTTAGCCACGAGGTGCTGCCCAAGTGCGGGCTGTGCTTTATCCGCAAGAAGATTGACTTGATAGGCCAGAAGCACAGCGGACTTTGAGCCGGATGGGCGCACGGACAAAGTGTACCGCTCAGCAAAAGTGAGACAAATCGCGTGCAGTTGTCGCGTACAGCTAGCCGGCTAGCGCTAGCTTGCGGCACTATCAGGAAAGGCAGGCCGGCTCGAGCACCGCTGTGGCTTCGCTCACATATTTCCGAGGACTGGCGGAATGGGCGTAGAGTAAGTAGGACTTTTTCCTGTAGCGAAAGATCTGTCGAGAATGGCTATGCTAGGCTCCATCGGGAAGAGACAACGATGTTTGCGGGCTGTTCGCGGCTCTGGCTGCGCCCCTCCACTTGTGGCGAACACCAAAATATGCCTGGTGATTGAACACTTATCTCCGATGCTCTCTGTCGAGGTGGTTACTAAATGACAAAGTTCTTAATAATTGAGGCTAGCAAAGTCACTCTTCTCTAGCTTCATATAATGATAAGTCATGACTACATTGTGGTGGTATTGCCCGCGCTCGGCTCAGCGATTCAAGCGTTTGCTCGGACGGCAGAAAGATGTCAACTGGCAGTATGACGGGATATTCCGTCTTGGCTATAGGACTGACATTGACGTCTGTATAAATCGTCTTGGCAGTCTCTGAACAGACTGGATCGTAGTGGTTGACTGCTTGGGGCGCTTCACAATATGTAAATTGAAATTTCTGAAGTGGAAAAAGATTGTCACGAGTCGAGATAGGTCTGGGAATGAATTTGTCCATATCAGTTGAACGCGGGAGGATTCTACGATGAACATTTCCTTGCAGAGCCTTCGACCTTTGTCGAAACTGGTCATCGGAGTGAAGCCGTGCATATATACGGTAAGTCCTCGTCATGGAAAACGTCCACATGTAGACGCTCTGCCAAAGCGGCAGGTACAGTACGAAGTCTGCTTGCGTTGTACCACCTTACGGCGAATGAAGCCGCCATTTTTCTTTCGTGTCACTGTAAATGAGATAAGCATTTTAGCCTCCTCTAGCGTCACTTTGGGTCCAGCCGCAGAGGTTGATCCACCTCCACAAATCTAGACCGAACAGACCTTTTGACACTGCGGGGATGATGTCCTTGGGACTTGATGATCGGAGAGAGATCGGCATGCGGCTTAGTAGGTTTGACTAGTCAGATACGCGGCCTCGTATGATGGCTGCAGGTACCATCACCTAAACTTCGCACGATAGAGAAGATTTGCTGTTGAGATTCGTTTCTTGACTCGTCGAAATCGCCGTAGATTGTACCGGTGAGCGTTTCAGACCCGTTAGTAGCCTTTCAACCCCAGTTCCCATGACCAGTGCCCTGGGCCCACTGCACTGCGCCGCCTTCGTGAGTCGTACCCGATGTCCAATTATTGTCGACTTGGCTTGGCGTTTGTTGATGCTGTACTTGACCGGCATGTGGCCATTGCGCGCCGTCTTGAGATGGAGCATGCGCGTGCGCAACACCGTTCTCGTGGCCTTGACCTCCTGAATGTTGTCGAGTGATACCAGCTCCATAAACCATGGCTCTACGCGTCCCATCTGTCGGCTGTGGCATGTCTGGGATTGGCTGTGGCGAGGGCGTTGCGTACATGTGCGGGTGCTGGGATGGGGGTTGAGGCGAGTGATCGTAGGAAAGCGTTTGCGAGTAAGGACTTTGCATGGCGGCGTCGAATGGATTCCCGGTATAGGGCACAGTTCCTGAGAATGGACTGCTTTGAGGAAATAGAGATGGTGGGGTTGTTGGACCAGGGTACATCATGCCAGGCGTATGTGGTGATACAGATGGCATTGGCACCCATTGCTGCGGAAAACCTGTCGAAGGCATCTGCGGGGGAGGCGACGTATGAGGAGACGTCGACTTCCGTTGGTATAATTGCGCCGATAGTGCGGCTGATTCTCTTTGGAAGCGATCTCGCCAGTGCGTAAATCCAAATCGAAGGCCGAAGTTTGACAGAATTTGCGTGAAGTCATTGAGCGCATTGATAGCGCGCATTACTGGGTCCAGAGGTGTTATCTGTCCTTCCGGCAGCTGGGGTGTTGGGAAAGGTGGCGGGCCAACTTGTGCAGGGGGTGCGAGAGGGTCTTCTGAAGCCACAGGCGAGTTTGTCGTCACCGGTGGAGATGGTGGAATCGGGCTGAGAATCGCATCCAGATTGCGTGACAAGACATCAACGAACTGCCTGCCAGTCATATACGCTCGCATAGCGTCGTAGAACGTAACTGGGGGCTTGGTGGGCGACGAAGGTTTGTTAAGTATAGCAAGCAAGATGATAGAGTACGAAATGCAATGCTCGAAGATTAAACGCTGGGCGTATTCGTCGATGTGAGGTAATCGGGGACTTGGCGACAGAATATAGACATAGCTGTAGAGTAATTCCAGTTCAAATCCGGTTTTGAAGGCTGGTAATGTGCTTTGCGGGATGTCATTGAACCAATCCGTCATTCTCGCGTACTGTTTCCAGATGTACGGATATGCTTCTGGCCATGGCTCGCGCCCGGATTGGAACAAGTCCATATACCAGGCTGATTGAATCTCGCGCATCCTGAACAAATCAAGTGCGCCGTCAAAGTTCTGTTGAAAGACGGTAGTCTGTGGGGAGCTGTATCTTGGTGAAGTAGATGTGTTGTTGTTGAAAGGGAAAGCCACGTTTGTGGCTTCATCCGAAAATGAGAAGGACCTTGTTTGCACTAGAGATGTGGATCTTGGAGATCGTCAGTAGTGCAGCACTGTGGAGGGAAACGCTCACGTACCGATCAATAGCATAAACGCACCAGTATACCCGCCTTCGGATTTCGAGCTTGCTCTTCGAGACTACAATGTTTCTCGATGGATCCTGGTGTATCCCAAGATCGATCATGGCCCTAGAGGCTGCACCAATCAGAGTCCAGCTGTCGAAGTGATGCGGATCCATAGCGGCATAGATCGTAAAAAGGACCAGCGCCTGTATACTCGTTACGTAGCCAGGGTGTAAGACATCTTCAGCGTTCTCGAGTGCCGCATTGACGTGACCAACAGCATCTGAGTAATGAGCATCACCTCGCTGCTCGCTTTGCGATAAGCAAGCAATGGCTAAAACCATACGAACAATCCATTTGTCCCAAGGAGTGGCAACGTCACCCTGTTGGTAGATCGCGTCTACCGAAGCATACAGAGAAGCTTCTTCAAAAACAGGCACGAGGACGAAAACATTGTTCAGGAAGTGCTGGATCAAAGGCGTTGCAGCGTATTTTGCCGGCAGAGCTTTATGAAGACCAGTAGGGAGAGCCTCTTTGGCGGCCGCTGACAAAATCAGTCGAGCATATGACATCTCAGTTGTAAAGCCATAGAAGTCTCTTGCCGTAGCGTTGACAGCGCTGCCTAGTCAGCGGAGACTTGAAAGTAGAAGATGATACTTACAGAAGACCAAAGTCCGAGACCAGCTCATCAATCTGCGATGCCTCCTTTCGTCGGGCTGCGCGCTTGCTGATAGGCTTGGGGGCTTTCAAAGTGTCGACTGAAGTCCTGCGAGGGGTAGGAGCTTCTGACGTGTCCAGCATCAGAATCGTGGAGGACTTTCTCCTGTTTCTCGATTCTGCAATCTTCTTCTCCAGGCGCTCCACCCGTGCTTCAAGAGTCGCAACATAGCTCCTTTCCTTGCCTCTAGCGAACTGGTCGTTCGTACTGGAGCACTCTGAAGCTCGATTTGACTTTTCACATGCTGTGCAGGCTGGCAATTTGCCGTCACATTTCACCTTGGCCGCGCGACATCGCGAGCAGGCGGCAACAGGCCGACTCACTCGGAGAAGTGGGGTCTCCAGAACCATGAGGTCGTTACCTTCAACTGATGGGTAAGCTTCTTTCGACATTGTGGTGACGATTCACGGCTGCTCGGCTTCCACGTGGTATGCCAACGGGATTGATCCTCGACATGGGGAAGGGCAGGTGGCAGGTGGGACAAGAAATAAGGCCTGCTGCAGAGTGCGAAGATCTCCAGCTGCAGCTGGCTTACACTCAGGCGCCCCATGGCCATGGCTACAAAACGAGATGCACGTACCTGCTGAAGGCTGCTTGATGCGAGAGAGACTGGAAGAATGGCGTGAGGCTGCAGGACGGGGCCGCAGGTGCAGCAATGGCTTGACGCCTCTGCTGTGCTGGCAGTATGGTGGCCGTTTAGATGGTTGAGCGCGCAACGGGTGGCGTTTCCAAAGTTGGTGGTTGCGTGCGCGTTTGGGGGCAGGTGTCACTTGTCAGCTTGTCCGCGGAGTCTGGTGGACCCTTGCGGGACTGAGGCGATTGAAAATGGAAAGCACGACAAGACGGAGAACCACAGCAGGGCCTGAGCAGGCTGGATGCAGACAGGCGCCCGTGGAGCAAGCGTCGGCCTGGCGAGTAAGAGACGGCGAGGGAGCGGCGCTCGCTTGACTAGAAGCTCTGCGCGAGCTGTGCGCAAGCTCTGTCGCGGGCAGCTGGATGTTGGGCTGGTCGAGGCCCTAATCTGAGCTCGAGCCTATCACGGCAGGTGGCCGCCTCGGCTCTGCGCAACGTACCAAAGTCAAACCTAGCTGCCACTGCCGGGTAGTCTCGACCCGTCATCGTCAAAGCGACACCCACGCCAACAGCGGTTCTTGTGTATTCCCGCCTTTCCTGGGGCTCTGCGTGATTGGTGCAGCGCCTCTCGGGCCGTGAATTTGGGCGTGTTAAGCCGCCCAGGGGCAGGCTAGGTTCATGCTCCGTTGTCGACATCGAAACGCGCGGTGGGATTCCGAGTCTGAGTCCGCTTGCGCATTTGCCTGGGACGTGCCGCAGGCTCGGGTACCCTCACTGCCTGCAAGCTGCTGTCACAAGCCCTGCTTCGCTCTCAAATCCTGCCACCGCTGCCGCCACTGCTGCTGCCATTGCCCTCTTGCGCCCTTGCTCCCTGCTGAGCCGCGAGCCCTGAGCCTTGTGCTTGAACCCTAAGCCCTGAGCCCTCCTGTTATGGACGTGCATGCCGATCTCCCCACCATAGAAGCCGAGCCTTATAGAACCAGACGTCACCCCTCGCACACGAGGTGACTCCCGCACCATGGAGGCCGCAACTGCGGCGAAAGTCAAGGCGGAAGACGCTGATCACGCGAATGGCGTGCAGGGCGGCCGCATTGCGCACACCTTGACGGCCTGTTGCCGCTGCAGAACGGTGAGGCGCCTTGATCGCAGAGGAGAGGAATGGCATGCAGGAATTTGTGACTGACGTTTGCTGGTGCAGCGCAAGACTCGATGCGACCCAGGGCTTCCTCGATGCGGGCCCTGCGAGCGCACCAACTCGCACTGCGAGTACTACGACCCCACCAAGGGCAGGAAGATCCCCCGCAACTACGTCGTGCACCTGCAGCACAAGGTGCGCGAGCTGGAGAAGCAGCTGGCGGACCTCGACCGCGACGACGTTGAGCCCGACGCCGAGGATGTCATGCGCGGTGCAGCCGCTGTGCGCGTACAGGACACGGACGAATCCAAGTTCCTGGGGCCTTCCAGCGGCATCACCATCACGCGCCTGGTCATGCAGTTGGCCAAGCAGTTCACAGAGTCCAAGACAATCTCCGAAATCGTACCCCACGCCCGCCAGAAGTCGATCAAGGCCGCATTTGAGCAGGAGGACGAGCGCCCAACCTCCAAGGTCTATCCTCTGGTCAGCGACGTTGCGGCCGAGGAGCTGCCTAACCGCGATCTCACCAATCTGTTGGTCGAGCTATTCTATTGCAAAGGCATGTGTGTCTTGCAGTGAAGTCAATTGAACTTTATTAACATCTGACAGTGCACCCCATGTATCCCATATTCCACGAGCCGACCTTTCTCCAGGACGTTGAAGAGGTGTACAATGGCTCTACCGACCCTTATCAAAACTACTGCCTCCGCATGGTCATTGCCATCAGCTTGCAGAAGATGGACACGCAATATGCTGGTCTCGCCGACAGCTACTATCTCGCTGCACTCAAGTACTTCGAGGCCGCCATCAAGCCAATGAACCTCAAAACCCTGCAATGCTTTGGACTGGTAGCCGGATATTCGTTGCTCACGCCCACTCGAACCGCAGTCTACTACATCATCGGCTTAGGCATGCGTCTCTGCCAAGCTCTCGGCCTTCACGAAGAGAAGACGGTCACTCGGGGACCTGGAGGGCGGCCTGCTAACCCGCTTGAAGTTGATATGCGGCGACGGTTGTTCTGGAGCTTGCTCACCATGGACTATGGCCTTTCGCACAGCCTGGGCCGGCCGGCCCATTTTGCTGCGAGACGACAACACATCGACGTCGGCTTCTCCGAGCTGGTGGACGACGTTTATATCACCAAGGAAGGGATCAAACCCGCCCCACAGGCGTCTCTGAAGAAGTGGATTGGCATTCATTTCTATAAAATGCGACTGCTGCAGCTGGAAATTCGCAAGATGCTGTATCAGAAGAAAACCGACGAGCCCAAAGACGACCAGCATCCCTGGTTTGCTGAGATCCAAAGCAAGATCGAGGCCTGGCGGGACACAAGTCCAGAAATGGACGGCGGTTCAGGTTTGAACAAAGTTTGGTAAGCATGCAATTCCTTAGCGTTTCCCATTACTGACTGTTTGCTAGGTTCGTTGGACGTTACAACACAATGGTCGTTTTTATCTACCGTCCCTCACCCCAGGTACCCAGACCCTCCCTACAAGCTGCCATACGCTGTTACGACGCTTGCCAGTACAACATCTACATGAGCAAGAGACAGATCGATACAAAGTCGGTCGACGTTACGTGGATCTTCGTTCAGTCGATTTTCATGTGCATCAACACCATGCTCTGGACTCTGTCCTATCAGGAGGTGCGTCGCCTGCATAGTCGAGAAGAGGTGGAAGGGCATTTAGCTGTGGCGATGGAGTCTATAAAGCTCGCGTCTGACCGCTGGCCTGGTGTTGCATCAGCCATGGAGCTGTACCACAACCTGATTGGAGCCTGCATGGAGATCTACAACAAAGATGGTGACGTGCCTATTACGGCCAACTCGCCGTCTGACTGCGCATCAGTCATTTCGGGCAGTATTGTGGACGGGATTAACAGATCTCGGACAACGAGCCCTGCGACCGCGTCCACCGCATCGGTGAGCACGCCCAAGGATAATGTACAACCGCCGTTCGGCTATTTACCAAATCAGGGACAGCAATTCTTCGGTCACGACCATGTGCGAGCCAACTCTTCGAACTTTGCAAGTTCACCAGTCAGCCAGCAATCATCTCTCCAGCCACCGCAGCAACCCCAACAGCAGTATGATCCGAGCCCGAAGACCTCGATCGATGCGAATGTGCCGATATTCAGCTATCCGCCAACTACACAGTTCACTGCGCTTCCAACAACATTCGCGGAACTACCACAATGGAATCCCACATTCGCAATGCCACAGCAAGATCAATACAGCGCACCGACATTGCCTCTGGCATCGCCATTGTACAACGAGTATTATGCAGCGAACCAGGGCTACGAGATGGCAGACTATCTCAACCCAGGATGGAGTCAAGAGGCCAGAGCGAATGGTCTGAACCAGCAACAACAGATGCAGCTCATGCACGACTTTGAGATGAACGAAACGAGCAAGATCGAGGAGATGATCCACCAGAGTCACCAGTTGTTCATTCCGCCACAGCTGCAGACGTACTCCTGAGCTTTTCCCTCTAGACGTTCCGCGGAGCTTCGTACGCTAACGGCCGCATCGTCAATCAAATACGTAAATTCAGCTACAAGAGGACCTGCGAGTACCACTTGGCTCGTATTGAGCGGAACCTACCATCTGCGTTCCGGGACGCCATCCGACAGCCACATGCACGCTGCCGAGAACAGCTGTTATCAGGCGTAGGGCTGTGACAAGGCTTGGCCTTGACCATAATCAGGCGATGTGCAGCCGGGGTTTACCCAAGCTCGATTGGAAAGGGCCGAATGGAGTTCATCCACGACTCAGTGCCAGACCATGCGCTTACGCTGGTCGTGCAGCGGACAGGCGCACACCTCCCCCTTCACCTTTGCAGGCGAAGCTATGCCGGTGATGTGTTTACAGCCTTGTACTAATAGGCCGTCGCAGTCGAGCGACGGCAGGGAATAGAGCGTATACTTCTGCGCTCGTGGGGAGCTCAATGCTCGCTGGTGTCGGATGACACGTGCTATAAGAATGCGCACTTGGTCTGGGATAGTTTGTACCATGTATGAAAGACACAATATCCGACACTGACTGATCTTGGCTGTACTTGTGTCGTGAACTTTTACATGTTTAAGACTAAGTCATGGCAATTTCTCCAGAGCCATGATATTCCTGTAGCCTGGTAGATGCAACAATAGAGTGACGGACCAAAAGAGGCTGCAGTTGGCACCATTAGTCTGGAATATCTCTATCACTGGCACTTCTAGTTATAGCTCTCCTCATCACGCTCATAACCTCCACCCTTGACGCCTTCCCGAGCAACACAAAGCCAAGGCCAATCCTCACGTCGATCGTTCAGCGGTGATGATCGGTCGCCGGATGTTGTATGTAGGTTCACAGCAATTAGAATCTCAGGCAACACTGTAGGACGATCGATAATGAAGGAGGAAAGAGTCTGCGGTGAGTTCCTGGCTCATATGCAGATCATAATGCAGGAACGGTTCCTTGCAGATGTGATCCTTGCACACACTTGCACGCTAAGGTCGCGCTGGTAGCCCAAGTCGAACACGATCTCTATTTTGAACATCTGATGTAAATTCAAGCACGATACACACCAACCGGCTGAATCGTAGGGGCTTCCTGTAGATGGTTGTGCGCTGCCTGAGGCTTGTCGTTTTGTTTCAGGTCTGACTCCGACCAGATGAAACCTTCCACCGCAGCCGTTGCATACCAAGCTTCACCAAGCTCACGGCCCAAGCCAACGAGCATTGTGTTTCAACGCCGTTTCGATAGGATCCCATGCGACAGTCGGGTATGCTAAAAGGCAGCTCTGCGCTCACCATGCATCAACTCCATATCTTTTGTATGTCTCCCATCATTGACACACGATGCAGCTCAAACTTTTACCAGTGCTCAGCATCCTGAGCTATGCCGTAGCTCTCCCAACGCTGGACTCCCGACAAGCTCAAGGAAACGTGACATGCGATGAGCGTCTTTTTGCACAGTTGATTGGAGGGATCCAGGAGAACATGTTCATACAGAAGCAGGAAATGCAAGGGTAGGTCTTCTGGGAGTTTGCCCTCTCCCTCTTATGTATGATCATGTTTTGCATGGTCACTTCCAGCTTCGGACCAGTTTATGACTGACGTTCCTTCAGCTTGCAAACTCTTCAATCGCTTAGCACACAAACGCAGGCAAATGCCACACAGTCTAATTTTCAGCTCACTCAAATGGCACTCGCAGACACACAAAATAAAGGCATCGCTGTTCGCGAGCGCAACCAACGCCTAGCCGACGACTTGCAAAGCCCTAGCGCAAAAGGTCTTGCGCGTGTAGCACAGGAGCAAGTCACTGTGATGCTCAAAGCCAAAAGCCTCAAGGGGAATGGAGCAGACGATTTGAAGATGTTGACTGATTTGGTTACAAGAACGAAAGACGCGATGACGATGAACGAAGACAATATCAAGATGGTGGAACATGGGTGTGGGAAATGAAGAGACATGCTTGGAACTTTTTGCTAGCTCAAATCGAAGACTCGCCCTCGTTCGGCTGATTAATCTGCTGCTGTGTCCATCGCATGAAAGTGACAGCCTCTGGGCCTAGGGGACAACAGTTATTTGCTATTCACCTCTGGGGAAGCATAAGAGACTTTTTAGCGGCTAGCTTTGTGAGATTCTGCCTTCACTTGGCCGCGTCTGTCTAACGCTTTCGGGTATCGGGTACGGTTTCCAGGTGAGGTGTCGCCCTTAAGGCTGCCCCCACCCTGTCACGTGTAGCTGTGATGACAATAGAGCTTGCAAGGCAGTTCTCCTTCTTCGCGTCACCACCTCTCAAGGATTGTTCCGGTCTTCCATATGTGACCTGTGACATATCTGCTGGCAAGTGTAACTCGACGCACAGCTCAACGCCTTCAATCATTGTCGTCTCTACAGCCATCTCACAGTCTATAACCATGGACCGCGCTGGCAGACTCACGTACGAGCGTCTCATTGTTCGCCTTGAACGTCTTGCTGTCACGCTTCCAGCTACTTTTCGCCTCCTACAGGAAGATGAATGCGTCAATGACCTCCAGGCAGCGATCAAGACCGCGCTCGACGATGCTCGCGCTGGTACACGCGGCGTCCCTATTCCGTCTCCCGTTGATTTAAAGCGAACTCTGGAAGCGCACATTCAGGAGATCCATGCAAGGCATGCGAACGTCCCATTCACCGATCCCCGTGCAAGCAACCACCATATCATCGCGGGCAGCGGCAAGGAGAACAGAGCCCCCGCACAGTACAAGACGAATCGCAGACCCTTGGCTTTGAAGCAAACGCGTCCCGTCAAGCACGATATTCTATTTACTTCCACTCCAACAGAGTCCACAACACTCGTTCCGTGTACCCCGCGTAACATGTACCCAGCAATCATGGACACCCACAGGTCCACGACCCCAGTTGATGAGGGAGAATCCCGCTCTGCTGCTGCTACTCTCCTCAGCATCGCAGGTCAGGGCCCTGATGCTATCTTCTCCTCGGCTCTTTCACACAGTCTTGATATTCCACTTCCAACTTCTGACGAAGCCAGACCTTCCACCGCGATTGACAGCCAAATTATGAGCTCTTCACCACCCTCACTCTCTAGCGTCGCAGCGGCCACACCTTCTCGTAGCACAGTCATGGCTTCAACCGCCCCCAGCGGTCTGGAGGCAAGACTCGCTACAAGTATCCCGTCCGCAATCGGCTCTGCAGGCCCAAGCCGTAAAGATGCCGTACGCAGGACCCATACTTCCAGCAACAACACGCTCTTTACCGCAGCCCGCGGCACCAAGCGCGGTCGCGAGGATTTTCAAGTCCACGTCGATAATGTGTCCCCTATTGACGTCAACAGAGTCGGTCGGACAGCCCAACAGAGACGCACCGCGGCCTACGGCGCTGATACCCCCTCGCCTCACCCTCAACAGATGCCACGGGTAGACGACAGCATGTGCCCTCACCTTGCCTTCGCCATGGGGGTGAGGTACGCTGTGGAATCGCTGGGTATGTCCTTCGAGATCGCGGGCGAGGAATTGGCGGCCTGGGTGGACTCCAGGATGGGCGTAGAAGATCGCCGTTCTTTCACTCCTGTTAAGGAGGAATCAGTCGAGGTGGAGCTGGCCCCCAGAGTGAGAGTGAGGGGCACCGATGACCCCAGGGTCTTTTGGAATGTTCTGTAGGTGATTGATTGATACACTCTCGGTGCCTACATAGTGATAGTACGACAGTATGATTACAGATTGAATAGCATTCAATGTCTCCGTTCGTTAACTGGATACTTCCATGGTGCAGCATGAATCACGAATTTTGTAGTCATCGAAGTGCAACGTTAATCCGTAATATACAGTGATAGATGTGGTGTGATATATGTAGTCATCAAGGTGTGCCCAAGCCCCTGATGCTGTTGTAGTCAAGACTGCTGTGTCTCCCTGCACACCACGCTTCGTTTGGCTCTCTCCAGCATCCACCTTACCTGACAGCACCACAGCCTGCATTTGTGTCGCAGACCAGGCCTCGCGTCAGCCTCGGGTGCCTTCGTCCCCTTTCCACCTCTCCGCTGCCTCCACGATCGCCTCTTCTTGACCTCAGGCTCCTCCATCTCTAGCTCCACCTCGGGCTGAGCCTCTAGCACTGTCATTGATTTCCTCACACTATCAAGTGCGGCTTGCCCGGAAGTCTCCATGATCTTTCGATCCATCGCACACTCATTGCATTCATGTGCTCTGCCGTCCATGGATCCTCTAGTTCCACGCCTGTAGCGTCGGCACACCTTGGCAGTAGCCGGCGTATTGTGGTTGCGGAGATCGCAGTATGTCCATCTGGAAAAATAGGTGTGCGGGCAGCTGGCGTAGCGGGCATGAAGTTCAGTACACATATTGGAAGCGGTTGAGTGTTGGTTGACGATATGAGGGAAGCGCTTGTTACTTCGCAGAATGGAAGAGCGTGGGGAATACTATCAGTGAAAGGGCGCTGGATGCACTGTAGCGACGCGGCCAGTAGAAACTCATGACCTGGATCGAACGCGCAGCAAGTGAAATGTAAATGGGATCATCCCTCATTATGCTTTGCTTCATTGGTTACGATCTTTGTAATCATCAGGGTGCACCATGTAATTCCTCTCCATACTTATGTTTGGCGGGAAGGTAGGCGACTGATTGCCCATAATCAGATCTGTAGGGTACGTTGGCGATATTGGTGTGCCCGATGGTTGTGACGAGTCATAGCTGGAGGTACGCTCGCCGTGCCAGTCTTCCTTCTCCTCTTCTGGGGAGGACAGCTCAAGCAACTTCTGGGGCGACCCGCACGACATTCCCAGTTGAGTCAATTTGTCTTGGAGGATGTTTATGACGGCAGGGTTGCCACCTCGGAATTGGGAAAGGACCTGTGAAAGGGAATGGATCAGGTCTCGTGGACCGATGCCGAAATGCGATTCGTGGTTCATGGAAGGCATGATTATCATGACATCCGCAAGAGAGTTGGCTACATCGAATAATTTCGACTCCTGAAGCATCGTCAGCTCAGACTCGTATGGGGTGCGACGTTGCGCATACCATGCCGGGCCCATGGGCCTCTACACTCTGTTGTGACAGACTGCTCAGATTCGACAGGACGTTTTGTGCTACCTGCGCCGGAAAAGAGAAAGAAAATTCGTTGTCGTTGTTCATGCTGCTCAAATTCGTAACGTTCAATGCATGCTGCCACAGGAATATGCGCATCCACTGCTGTGTCATCGAGATGTCAGCTCGTTGCAACTCATTCTCTAGGCTTAGCGGTGCTTCATCGCTGCTGAGTTGCTGCTGGGCCAGAGCAAGCGCATTCCTTGCCGAAGCAGCGTCCGCTGTGATGGTGACATCCAAGATGTTAAAGAGGCGGCAGAGCTGAATGAATGCTGGTGTGACAGCACCGTCGTTCAAATTTTCGAGGGGTGGAAGGTCCGGCGCTCGCTTCAATGTGGTGGGCACGTCGTGTTGTATCGAGTGTGCTCTCTCGGTGATGAATAAAAGCCAGTACAATCGCAAATTCTGCTGCATCTGCTCGGTGCCCATTGATTCGTAATACACGTTCTTGTGCAGCCCAATGATATGTGCTTTTGTGATTGCCTCTCCTAGATATACTGTAGAGGCATTCATGCGACCAATGTTGGCGGAGTAGACATGTAGGAAGAAGGTACCCAATATGGAAAAGACAGTAATGTGCTCCATATGATCCGCCTCCTCCCGGGCACGCTTGGCTTCTGTCGCAAATACACCGCTGGACACGCGGTAGTGCCCTTCGACGGGACTCCCGGGCTCTGCATCGATGGAAAACTGACTGACAACGGCAGCTGAGATAGCAGTTGCCAATGCATAGGCTTCCACATCATCCGGATGGGTGAGAAGTCTTGCGGTCAACGCCTCAGCATCGACGACAGGCCAGATCCCGTACCCTCGCGATTGATAGACGTCCAAATATTGAGAGATACATGAGGTCGATATTCGCTGAGGTGGAGTCTGAGTTGCTGAAAACACTGGGCTCAGTGTATCGGGCCATCCTAGTTGTTCGACGGCGACATCGTTGATGGACGGAAGCCGCTCAAGATAGGGAAACTCAGTAGGACTTGGACTACCAGGTTCGAAGCTTGCTTCGCTGTTACTCCTCGATCCATCCTGACTGCTCTTGCTACGCTCCTGCAATCTCCTGATGGCAGCCTCTGTAGTTCGGCGGGGTCCCTTCGGTCCGGATTTGCCATGGGTCTTCAGATAGGTACATTCCCAACTAGCAGCTTCACACCGAGAACATGGTTGATTGCCATCACAGCGCACTTTCCTGACAGAGCAAGGATCGCATGCTCGCCGCGTACCTTTACGCGGTGCAATACTCCCACTATTCATCTTTGATGCCCCAGCGACACCCTCTCGCGTGACGTAAGAGGAAGCGCTTGCGCGGCACCGGAACCCTTTCTTAATTCGTCATGGCACGGCCAGTGGATACGTCCACCGCTCCTAGATAAAGCAAGAAGGTGGGCCTTTGCAGGTTTACCGGGAAAGTCGTCGGTAGAAACAGACGGATATAAAGATGTTGAACGAGTCGTGACTCGGGTTTCTGTACCTGCCTAAAGGTTTTGTGCGAAAGGCTTGTAGTTGACGTTAAAAACGAAAGGTGGAGATGCGGCTACTTTTCGGTCGATCCTTCCCTGGTCAAGCTGATCGACGACAGCGAATCAGCACGTGGCGGCTCAGCCGGCCGTCGCCGCTGAACGGCTGGCAGAGTGACAGATTGTTGGGCGACGCACCACGCGACAAGGACCATCTGGATCTTCAGCCTCCACCAGAGTTTGCGCGGTAACCCATTCCTGAGGCTGCAAATACAGGCGAAAGTGGGGCTCAAGAGGGACCTGCCCTGCATTGCGTCAAGCAGTAGCTCGTTGATCCGCTGCGGGTGAAGCCTCTGTTATGGTGTTCAGAAGTTCGATGCTTTGTTCCCTATCATTACGTAGGATTGTTTCGAGATGCTGCATCTCAAAGGGGCGACCCTGTTGTGTCTCTGATCGGTTCCAATCGGCTCTGCTCTTTTATACAGATTATTCTCAACACAGAGCGTCGCATTACTACGGTTGAGTGCGGTTGGGTTCGCATGGCGATCGCTGGGCACACGACGTCGAAGTAGACTTATTGAAGCCTAGTCGTGATGTTGAGACGAGGGTTGTAGGCATGGTGAGATTGTGTTGGGATCGAGTTTCCTATGGGCTAACCGTTACTAATAGCCCTACTAATCTCGAGTGGGGCTGCATCCTTCAATTCTGTGTAACGCAGATATCATCGAACTTCGCCGCTAGATACTGGTGATGATGACAGGCTGTGACGAACTTGACACCTCCAGACAACTGTAGAAGACACTAGCCTCGTCCGTCTTTCAATAAGCACACCCGCATAATTGCGCACCCGTGTGAGTCCTGATGTGCAAGTTGCGCCACGCCTGCGCTCATTTGAAAAAGCCTACTTTTACTATCCAAATACAGCCCTCGGTTGCGCAACTTCCCAGAAAAAACTTCAAAAGGTATCCTAACAAAAGCTATAAAGTTTGAGTGGTTGAAACCCATACCATTGAGCATATTTGTCACGCTGCTGTATCTGTGGTGTTGGTGCTGATTGTATAGGTTCAAGGGCAGTAAATTGCCCGAAGCTAATTGCTTCGTACGCATAACCCTTTCCAAGCCACACCCAAAGGATACACAGACTCTTTAAAGAAGGGCCGGGGTCGGCTCAAAATGCTGTAGAGCCCTTTATGTCTGGAAGCAGGAGTTCGCAAACTCGGCCTCTTCTAAATCTCCCTCACACGAAAACGCAGTCAGCTAGAATAAGCTTTCTGGCGAGTGGCAATGTTAGAGACAGTGCAATCATGCACGACGAGGAATGTTAACAATGATCAAATCCGTCATTACATGGCTACGCCGTGAGTCGTGAGCGAATCGCATCCCCGCGGATTCGTGCGACAATATTCGAAAGTTATTACGATCTTGCCGCTTCGAAACTGTCAGATTTGTCCCGTATCACTGATGAGATCACCACATCCTTCTGTATGGTGATCCCTCCATGCCGTCCACTCCGCATTACTACCATCTGGATTTCGCTATTCTGGCTGTCAGCAGCCCGTCTGGCGCTCTGTGTCCCGCCACCGCCACCCCCCAGATGCCTGCTCCCCGTCCTTTCGTATACACGGAAGTCGCTTTCCTGCTCCGAAGCACCAGGCAAGGATGAACGCAGTTGATTCAGGATTGTGAATTCCGTACGCAGCTTGACCGCGTAAACAGCCGCTTTGTAGTAGCCTTGCAAGAGGAAGAAGCCAGCATAGCACAACCCAATCAGACTGCAGTCCAGGCAGATGATGAAGATGTTGACGAAGATGAGGTGGTGAAGGACACGTCGCGTAGTGCGTACGTTGGTGCCAAGTAGCGTAACGTTGTGCAAGTGGCGCGCCGTGGCGCGAATGTATAGAAGCGAGATCCCAGTTTCTTGGAGGAAGAATACGGCGAGTTCGATTTTGTCCCATATAAGGTTCGCGGTGCCGAGCTTGTGAATCATACTAGGATGACGCTGGATACTGTCAGTGAACTGAAAAAGCAGCTCGGCGTTCTAAGCTCACTGCAACCATGCCCAAAATGACAGTCCCAAGACCAAAAACAACGGCGTTACCAACGATCACCCAGAGAACATATCGACTGATCTCAATCCTCTGGAGGACGAGGTTGAGTCTAGAGTACAGCACGATAGACTGCGAGGTGACATATACCCACCACGACAGATGTATGATGACGACGGCGCCATAGCTTTCCCAGATCTTGAAGTCCAACAGAACGATGATAACGGAATAGGTAATGATACCCCAGGAGCAGGCCAGACAAGACCAAAAATATAGACTTCGACGAGTGACTCTGGCAAGCAAACGGACACTAACTTCGGCACTGAGATACCAGGCAATCCCGAGGAAGGCAGCCGCTGTCATTGCTGTAGGTAGAGGAGCGATCTTCGCCGTGGGTAACGCATCATTGTCGACTTCAAATGCCATGGCTTTCGATCAGTATAGGTGTAGGTGCATAGTAGGTGTTCGTTTGTCTCAAGTGCCAGCGGGCTGGGACCCATATGTTCCCCAACACGCTGGTCGACAAGGTCAAAGATAGCGTCTGGGGTTGACAGATAGCGGGTTCACGGGGCACGCTATGCTCGGTGCCGTTCGTGGAGGTGCGCATTGCTTCTAATAGGCGAGGCTACCTATGTCTCGCGCAGGAAACGCTCAAACGGTGCACACACCAGTTCCACCTCCCAAGACGGGGATAGAAGCACATGTGTAGTAACCACAAGCGAAAGGTGATTAGCTTATCAGACCGAAGACGTCCCGCGCCCTGCAAGGCGCATCATGGGTGTATGAGCTTTGCGCCACGGCACACGTGAAGGCGATGCCATTCGACATTTAACCGAGTCAGGATGGCTGCTGTGCAGAAATGGGATGAATGCCGAAACGCCTGTGCCACGTGGATATGCGAGCGGCTGGCTGATATGAGACGATCAAGAACCCTTGCTGAAGGGATGAAAGGCCGAGGGCTGCCTTGTGAAGGGGCAAGTTGTGTGTTCTTGCGAGTGCCTCTTCGCATGCCCCGGCACGCATAGTCACAATCACTCTACATTTGCAACGCCCTACCCTGGCACTTGACGAACAACAGTGATGCTGCCAGATGGATAAGCGAAGAGTTTAGGGATTGCTTAGGTTGTGTTGAATAGGCATAAACTCGAGCTGCAGGCACGACTCACGTCGGTGGGTACGTGCACTAGCCGGTAACGGATCTCGCGTTCAGATACGAGTTTCTGGTGTCGTGCAGCTCTTTGTCAAATGAACAAGCGCCACGAGGCGCGCTTCCAGAAGAACCTGGTGTTTGTTTACCGAAGACCAGGAGACTACCATAATATCCGAGAGCGGGTACCGGAAGATTACTGTTGTTTCCAGGAAAGCCTAGATCTGTGATGCGTTGGAGGCTAAGCTCAGAATTCAGATGGTCACAGAGTGTTGAACATTACAAGCAGGAGGTCAAAATCGTTAGAGAAAAGCTAATGGCATTCTCGAGTCTGAAGCATCAAGGTAGCAAGTACACGACGCTCAAGGACCGTCGGTGCTGCGGAGGTCGCAGCGTATGATTGGTCGAAGCGCACGGTCTTGCTTTCTACAATGTTGCGGCCGAAGCTGTGAAGCTCTACCTTCAAACAACAGCACCACCTTTACATCCACACAACAAGCCTTCCACTGTGCAACCACGCGTCATACCTTATCCGATCTCGTAGTTGCAAGTAAAGACCGACGACGTAAAGATTGCGTCCTGATATTGCACCGATAGGGCTCGGAATCTGAGAGTCAAAACATATTCACATCATCACAATGGCACTAAACGCCTATCTTAACAGTATTTCTAACCTTGATCTGCCTCATTTCCTTTGCTGACTGGTTTCAGAGAAAGTATCCGTTTTGACGCTTGACGGGCGAACCATGGTCGGCACACTATTCTCTTGCGATGGGTCGATGAACCTTGTGCTTGCAGACGCATACGAACGCATCATCCGGCCGGCCGATGAAGGCGTACCGAGCGAAGAAGTTCCTCTCGGGCTGTATATCGTGCGTGGCGATAGCGTAGCAGTGTGTGGACGGGTGGACGAGGACATCGATGGGAAGATCGACTGGACGAAGGTGCACGGCGAGGTGTTGGGCAGTACGAGACATGTCTGAGGCATGAGCAATGTACGAAGTGTGGCGAGCCGCAGGAGTTACAGTACTGCGCGATAGGGCGCAAGTTCCGTGACATGAACCATGAACGGAAGATGGTAGGGCAAAAGCGTAGTCGTGGGCGACGCAAACTGGATATGACGCGCGAGTGAAGAGATGATACCCATGAATTGATTAACAAATAACGTATGTGTCTCCACCAAATTTACTTTTTCTATCTGAGCTGACATCGCAGGCTGAAAGTTTTGTTGGCACGTAGTGATTCCAAAACAAAGTATGCACCATGAAATGCGACTTGTTCATGTTTGCGATAGCCTCACTTGCTTGTCACTTCAACCTTCACTGGATCCCCCTACCAAGTCCTTCCTTCACGCCCGCAATGGCCTTATGGTCTGCCGGGTTCGCAGCGGCTTCGTAAAGCACGCTGACCGGCTCCTTGTTCAGCTTCATAAAATCCCCTTTGAATGCCAAATATGTGATCCGTGTTTCATCCTCCTCGCCTTGACTCCAGTTGTCTTCAAAGAATAGCGCCAGACTCCTTGTGTTGTTGAAGTGCACTCTCTTCACCGGAATCTCTTGTACCTCGTTCGTTCTCGCGATTTCAAAAGTCTGGGTGGGCTGCTTCTCTGAAGCTGTTTCAAAATCCATGTCCTCGCCAAAGTTTGCAAACACCTTGAGCGTCTTTGGACAGGACTCACTGTCCGATGTGCGCAGCAGGATCGAGTGCAAACGCACTTGGCCTGTGAAGGGAACTAACATCAGCAGCTGCTCGTCGGCGCTGGAGACAAGCTCAGGTGACGGCTCGAGGCGCTGCGCCCATGTTTTTTGGCAAATTGCGCGGCCACTGTTGCTGTCGTCTTCGTTCAAGGTGCGAAGCGCGCTGAAGTCGATCTGGGAGTAGAGGATATTCTGCAGCGCGGGAGTGATATCATCGCTGTGATCGTGGTCATGATCCCCATGGTCGTGGCTGTGAGACTCGTCGTGGCAATGCGAGTGCGACATGTTGTCTGATGGTAGTATGGTGGGGTAGCGGGGTAGCTAGCTCCAAGACTGAAATAGTAGGTGAGGTTGCTCAGCGGTGATATTGGACGGGTCGAAAGTCAGTAGCTTTGTCGAAAGGCGCTGGTAGTCTGATGCAAGAAGGTAAAAGGTGATAAAGGCGGACGTCAGTGTAAGACAACGATGCCACTAGAAGATCGGTCCCCAGAGCACGTGCACGGTTCTGTGATTTGTGTTTGGTAATATGTACGATGCTGTATGCAAGCTCTATACCTTGTTACTATAGTCAAAATATCCCCAACGCCTCGCTCAATGCACAACATGTCCGAGCATCGCTATGCCAGTATAGGTTCCGCCCTCTCCTCTTCTTTGGCAGCACGCTCTCTGGCTCTCCTTTGCGCCCGCTCTCTTGCTATCTGCGCTTTTTGTTCCGGTGTGAGCTCCGGCTCCCTCGCAGGCGTGTCCGGTAGAATTATTTTGTTGCCAACGTCCTTCGTGCCGTTGACTTCTTTCTCGAGGAGCTCGAGCTCATCTTCAACCTCGTCTTCGTCTTGGTTCGACATCTTGTTTGCGAGAAGCTCACTTATCTCCTACAAGAAATGTCAGTCAAATTTCAACAGCAAAGTAGGACTCCATGTGACCATGGACCATTTTGATCGTCGCACCTCTTGATATGCCCTGGCCTCGGCATTCTCGCCGAGAAGCTTCTCCACGTTCTCTATGCCGCCCATCTCCTTGTGGATCTCCTTCAGCACTGCAGTACCTTGCTGCAGTCCAAATAGCACATCTTTCTGGACAAGCGCAAACTCAACATCACTTGTCAGCTGCTCTAACTGCGCAAGTTGAGCATCGGTCTTCTGTATCAGTCCTTCTTGGTACTTCTTTCGCCTAAGCGCCAACTTGGCTCGATTTGTGTCACCCTTGGCCAAACACTCCTTCGCAATCGCCTTTTCGCGGTCCGTCAGTACCGTGATGCGCTTCTGGTACTGTCGCAGCTTATCGCGCTGGTTCTTCATATCCAGGATCGCCCTGCAGTCGTTAATGGTGCGCCTGAAATCGATGGCACGCTGACGCACTTGTCCTGGGCGGAAATCTTGTTCGAGCTGCTCGAGTTCCCCATGCTGGCAATGCTCCCGTCAGCACATCAGTGTATGTGACTCGGAGCGCGTGCCTACCATGGTTGACGTAGACGGCCGCATAGCCGGAGTTGAGCCGAGGCGCTAGTCTTATCTTATCAGACCCTGGTCCGGGCCTGGCAAAATATTTGTGGAGGCTGTCACGAATTTCACCACAGGCAAGCTACTATTGAAAGCAGTTTCCGGCACGCACGAGACCGGCTGCTCGTTTTCCAATAATAATCCTGGAGGGCTTCAGTGAATACCCGGCTTGATCCAACCTTATCCCCTGGCTACTGAATCCTCCTACCCTAGCCACTGGCATCTCCTACCATGGCACCCCGAGGTGGTCGATCACTCCAGCAAGGTCTGGATCGTGATATTTACCAGATCGTGCGCAAGTATCTTGACGACAAGAATGAGTCACCCCTCAAAGTTCGGGTGTCAACCATCCAAGACTACATCCAGAAGTCAAACTCGAGCCTTAAAAGGCGGCCAAAGAAGCAGTTGGAGGACTCCATTGAACGTGTCATCGATGTGATGCGCGAAGACGAGAGCGAGGTTGACGACGACATTGCTGATATTGAAGGCGACTTTGGCGAAATGGAAGAGAAAGAGAAGGCGCAGAAAGAGAGCAAATCCGCTGATTGGATGAATAAGCAGATTGTGGGTCAATGGGCGAATTCGGGTGCTGTGACTCCCTCTACTGCTACCAACGGCGAGAAGAGCAGCAAGAAACGTGAATCCAAAAACAGTGGGGAAAGGGAGAGCAAGAGGCAGAAGAAAGAGCCCAAGGATGCGAAGATTGACGTTGCACCACCTACAGGTGTCAGCCTGGAAGATCTCGGAGGCGTGAGCAAGGTTATGAACCAGCTGAAAGAGCATCTCGTCCTCCCGCTACTCTGTCCCGAGGAGTACGCTCAACGAGAGATCCCCATTCCGCGTGGTATCTTGCTCCACGGTCCTCCAGGATGCGGAAAGACAGTTATTTGCCGAGCAGCCGCTGCCGAGCTTGGAGTTCCCTTCATCGAGATTCTGGGCCCTTCCGTTGTGTCAGGTATGTCAGGAGAGTCTGAAAAGCAAATTCGGGAGCACTTTGAGCGTGCGAAGGAAGTGGCTCCTTCTCTGATCTTCATCGACGAGATCGATGTCATTGCGCCGAAGCGGGACAATGCGCAAAGTCAAATGGAAAAGCGTATTGTCGCTCAACTTCTCGTTTCTATGGATAGTCTAGCGATGGAGGGGAACGACGGAAAACCTGTCATTGTGCTAGCAGCATCCAATCGCCCAGACAGTTTGGATCCTGCCCTTCGTCGTGGAGGACGCTTCGATACCGAGATCAACATGGGAGTTCCCAATGAAGCTATGCGAGAATCCATTATAAGAGCGCTCACACGGAAGCCTAAGCTATCTGAAGACGTTGACTTCAAGGCTTTGTCAAAGATGACTGCGGGATTCGTAGGAGCCGATTTGAAGGATCTTGTCAGCAAGGCTGGAACCTGGGAGATGGAACGTTATCGCGAGGCTTTGGAATTGCAAGCCGCGGCAAATGAAACCGAGATGGAGATCGATACCGCCAAAGTCACTGCCGATGATGCTGAGACAATAAGATCTTGGAGACGTCTGGTCTTGCGCGTTCGTGACAAGGACGCCATACGTCCAGTAGGATTTGAGGACTCTGTCATTTCCATGGAAGCTTTCCGCGCGGTCCTTCCTACAATAACCCCGTCCTCGAAGCGAGAGGGCTTCGCTACAGTACCGGATACCACATGGCGCGATGTCGGTGCTCTCGAAGGCGTACGAGACGAGCTTGAGATGGCGATCGTGGAGCCCATACAGAACCCACAACGATACGCCAAAGTTGGCATTTCCGCACCAACGGGTGTACTACTTTGGGGACCTCCTGGCTGTGGTAAGACACTGTTGGCGAAAGCAGTGGCCGCAGAGTCCAAAGCCAACTTCATCAGCGTTAAGGGGCCCGAATTGCTCAACAAGGTATGTGACCGATGTAGACCTCTCAGATGCCACGACTAACTTTATTCAGTACGTTGGTGAATCAGAACGCGCCCTCCGCCAAGTCTTCATGCGCGCCCGCAGCTCTGTCCCTTGCGTCATCTTCTTCGATGAACTTGATGCTCTCGTGCCAAAGCGCTCTAGCGAGCTCCACGAGGCGTCTGCACGCGTGGTCAACACGTTGCTTACCGAACTTGACGGTCTCAGTATGCGCGAGGGCATTTATCTGATCGCAGCCACAAATCGACCCGAGATGATTGACGAAGCCATGCTGCGTCCGGGACGTCTCGAAACCTTGTTATATGTAGAACTCCCCAAGCCGGAAGAGCGAGTGGATATCCTCCGTGCCCTAATTAGACAGCGTGGGGTTATTCGAGAGTCTCTGGCCGAGGTCGGAAGGATGGAGGAGTGCAAGAACTTCTCCGGAGCTGACCTTGAGTCACTTCTGCGCAAGGCTGGGCAGCATGCGCTGCGCCGCCAAGCCGAGATGGTTGAAGAAATCGACCTTGTGGAGGCGATCAAGACTATCCGGCCTAGTGTTGGGGATATAAAGAAGTACGAAGATCTCCGCAAGCGTTTCGAGACAAAGCTGTTCTAGGCTATAGTGCATTTTGATACCTACAGAGGTCACAATAAACATTATACTTGATTACTAATAATGTACTCTGATAACTACATTAATTATTTCGCATATTCTGTTTAGACCTGTTACGATCCGACAATACGGAACCCCTCGTCGAGAATTACAAGCCACCGTACGGCACGGCAAAGGGATGCACGACAGAAGAATTACAAGGAAGCAAGCGGATGGAGCGTAAGCAGTAAAAGCGGACCACGGTCACGTGATCAAGTGATCAGACTTGGCATGATCAGTACGATCAATGATCAGAATGATCAGTACCTCACAACAACTGATCACTCTGCATATCTCTTAAGTATATAGTCAGTAGGAACACAACTCCTACAGTTCGTGTTCAACCTAGTCAATCAAGTTTGTCTTTGGATCTCAACTCTACTCTCGAGCTAGACAGATTGCCTGTACTACTCATTGTTACCCACGCCCCTGTCTGGAACCCTGATACCGTATCCATCCCCGAGAACCAATAGAATAGTGCTTACGAGCTTTGCTTAAAGTACGACTTCAACAAGACCCCTTGATATGCTTTGATGGCTACAAAGCCTCTAGTGAGCAGAATGTAGAAAATCCTTATAGTGCACTCTTATAACTACAAAGGTTATGTTACATTCTTAAATTAAAAAAAAACTCTAATTCACCGTGATGGATACAAAGGCACAATTTAGCAAACTGTAGAAAATATTTGTAGTACACTCTGAAGACTACAATGGCTGCAATTCATATTCTAACATGGTATCTCTACGAAGTGTAGGTATGAAAATCAATACTGGGCCCCTGGATGACCCATAATGATCGCCTCTCTCGCTCCCAAAACGACACCATTCACACTGTCGTCTAGTGGCACTGTCAAATCGCCCTCACCGTCCCCAGCTCCATCGTCCTGCCACTTCAGGAATGCATCGAACGCCGCAGTTCCCTTGATGCTTCCGGTCTTATCATACCGCTCAATCATATTCCGCATATCGCCTATCCAGCGCTTACAATCTTTACATACATCCATCTTCCGACTGATCTGGGATTTCTTGCTCGGATCCGTACAACGTACAGCTTTTAGTTGATGGTCTGGAAGTGTAGCATAGTTGAGCGCGTTCCCCGGCTCAGAAGCCGGTACGAAGTAAGACGTCTCGTTGCTTGGATCCGGAGATGAGATGGTGCGGCGTGAGGCTGTGGAGGCAGAGCGCGAGATAGTCTGACTGAGCGAGAAGAAGCGGCGGGTCGATGCCGAGCGCTTCACTGGTGCGGGATTGGGGCCCGCCGGGGATAGAGGTGGAGACATGGGGCCGCGTAGATCATTTAGGCGTTGGATCGCTGTATCGCAGAGGGTCCACGGCTGGTGATGTGACTCGCCGATGTGGCCGCAGCCATTACTGAGCGATGTTAGTATGGTCTTGGTGATCGAGTGTTGAATACGGCAATGCGTACTACAGATAAGTTAGCACGCGTGAGGTTTTCCCTTGGATTTGACATCGAATACCTGCTGAGTAAAGTTGTGGTAACACATTGTAGGTATGTGACCGCTCAGCCGGGGCGTCAGCCGGTTCTACAGATCTAAACCGGCAGTCGGCAGCGCTTGTGGAGTGCGTGTATGGCTGATTTCTGCAAGGCGTCGATTAATGGAGCTAATGCAGGGAAACGCGAGCGTTAGAAGGGTGGACCTTGGAGTTCTGAAGTCCAACGGCTGTGCAGCTATCAAAGTAGGTAAGTAAACGTTGTGTCGGCTCTTTGTGTAGGTCTTCTTGGTCATTTTTGTTTATTCACATTGCCTTGTTTTCAGTCGGTCGATAAGCGGTGAGTTTTGCCAGGGTGAGCCCGTAAGCTGTGCCAACGTGGCTAGCGGTCATCGTGGATTGTCTGACTTCGGCACGTTCCGAGCTCATGATAGCTCAAAGGAGCTGTGTTTCCGTTCAAGGGTCCAAGATCATCAGTTCGGAGGTTTTGACAGGGGCACAGTCGACCTTGTGACGTCATCGCTACTGCTGCAAATTTGGCAACTAGATAAAGAATGCGTCTTCGTCGCAAACCACACGTCACACACATGAGTAGAACGAACAAAGCTTGTGAAGACTTTGGAGACACCAATAGAGAAGTCGAATTCTATCACAAGACAAGGGAGGCCCCCAGGAAGATTCTATTCAGCAGCTGGGGATTAGCGTGCTTGCTAGCGTGGCATTACAGAAACGAGCCCTCTGACCTGGACACGATATCTTCAAGTCCAACACAGCTTCATTGCTCCCTGACATCAGTTTCGGCTTCAAAGTCTTCGAATAGTCCATGAATGGCTGGTGTATACCTGCAATGCCTGGGTGGCCCGTTCTCCCTAGATCGAACCAGTCTGCTCGTACTTTCTCCAGATCATTCCCTCAGGCAAGGTCTTCCACTGCAGGGTGCTGTCCAGTAAATCCTCCATTTTGTTCCACTCGGATTTGATCGTCTTGACGCGCTCAATGTCTCTGGGCACGATCTTCGCCGGAAAAGCTTTCGGCAGAACGAACAATCCTTCCGTCAAATCGTTTGCATCAGGTACGACTTCCTTTCCGTCAGCCCCAACAACCTTATGGAAATCAAAAGCCCAAAGTAGCCGTGACATGGCAAGGAAAAGCGATCGTTCTCCAATGTGCATTCCTTGACATAGACGTCGGCCGGCGCCGAAGACGAAATGATCGCGTTTTGATGCATCTGGATTATTCGCCGCTTCAGCCGCTGTCTGGGTGTCATTGATGTACCGAGCAGGATCAAAGCGGCGTGGATCCGGGTGACGCTTGGGATCCATGTGCACAGCCCATACGTTCCACATCACACCTGCGCCTTTTGGAATCGTGTAACCCATATACTCATCGTCTCGGATCACGGCGTGAGGTACGCCCAGAATGTCAGTAGGCATCCAACGCATACTCTCTTTGACACAACCGCGAATATATGGGAGATTTGGCTCGTCCTCTAATGTCGGAAATCGATCACCGCACACCCGATCAAGCTCTTCCTGTGCAGCCTTGACCACATCTGGGAAAAGCACCATAGCTTGGATAACTAAGTTGTGTTAGCGAGGCCACATACTTGTGACGTGCTATAGTATGACTTACAGCCGACGAGTGTCGCTGCAGTAGTATCAGAGCCCGCCTCGAGGAGTGAACCACTAGTATATCCAGCAAGAGCATCAGAAAACCCCTCCTCGTCTTGAGCTCGCACAAGATCGACACAGAAACACGGCTTTGCAGTACCGTTCTTGATGGCTTTCTTGACATTCAACCAGTGGCCAATATATAAATCGCTTTCTTTCTCATGCAACTTCTTCGCATAACGTCTCAACGGGACCGCCCAGTCTGGCAACTTACGAAGCAGAGGGAACACATCAAGTAGAGCAGCTGTCTGAGACCCAGTAACTTCACAAAACTTCTCAAATCCCTGCCCTTGTCAACCATCACTCATTTATCGTCGTTAGGTACTTACATGGAACAATTGCTTCAATTTGGGATCATCGATACTAGTCGTTCGAAATCCAAAGATCATTTGTGTTGTCAATGAGTTGGTGTATCGACGGATATGGTCAGCAAAAAGGTCAGGTTTCTCCAGGATTCCCATAAGCATGGCTTTGTTCTCCAAATCTTGATACGGAACATACGTTCTGGCAGCCTTGATGTTCAAATTATTGTGGACAATCTTACGGACCATACGCCAAGTATCACCATACTCCTAAGTTTGTATCAGCCGCTGTTCCAACTAGGAGAATTTCATTGTCACTTACCATCAAGAGCATTCGATTATTGCCGCTCACAACTTGGCCCATATACATATCAGGACGTGAAGAGTAAATGTTGCTCCGTTTATCAAGCAGATCCTTGATGGCTTGGTCCGACGATAATACGATCATAACCTTGGTTCCGAGTATCAAGGAGTACACAGGTCCATACTCTTCAGCCCATTTTTGAAACTGAAGATGCCCCTTTTCCTTTGGCATCAAGTGGAGGTTGCCGATCAATGGCAAAGTGGGTGGCCCTGGAGGGTAGTCTGCTGGCCGACGGCCGATCTTGCTGAGCTGGTGCACCACCAGGGCCAGCAAAGCAGCCAATGCTGCATACAAAGAGATGGACATGCTGAGCGAACGTTGAAACACTTTCTACCTAACGTTGCGGCAGCGTCTATTTATCGGTTCCGTGGGTGGACCTCCCACTGTGCGCAGCTGAAAGATTAGCACAGATCAATGGCCTATCACTCTTCTGTGCACAATCAGATATTTCAAGCTTATGCACGTGGCATTGAGGACGGATTGTGATTCTGCACAGGTGCCGCGTCTATTTGCAGGACAAACGACCCGTTATGTAACACTGCTTGCTTCATATTCCTGCGGGCATGATGCCACTGCAGCGCAAAGGATTTGGGAGTACTTATGCCCCACAAATTGAGCACCTCTGACCTACCAGACTCTGTTTGGAACTCAAGTCGCACAGTTCGCCAAGAGCGGAATTGGCCTAGCTCCCTGTGCCGCAATCCTTCCTTCCTGCAACGCATCCTAAGCCAAACCAAAAGTAGTAATTAACTTCCGTGGGCTAAATGAAATTATAGAAAAGCAATGCTTGGAGGAAAAGTTCTTTACGGCCCTAAGTCCATGACTTTCTCAATTATCATCCAGCAACACGACTATTTGCTGCTACTGAAGTGGCTATTTCTTACCGCACGTCCAAATTCTGCCAAGGCTCCCGTGCTCCTTTAGGGGTACTCTCAGCATGTACGGTTCGGAAAAATTTACAATCTCGGTAGTTCTCCTGCGCATCAATGTTTGGGTATACATAACAGCGTGTCTGCTTCAAGATGCAGCATCCTTCAGCACGTGCATTGCAACGGGTCCGAGCAATCCTGTCTTTGACGCGGCACGGCATAATCCTGCCGAATGAATCATTGGGTCAGACATTCTCGAGCTCTGTGCACCAGATATTTCTAACGCCGTGGCCGTGAGCGTTATTCACGCGAGCTACCAATTCGTCGAAGAGTCGTTCTTCATCCATTCGCATTGCCCCAAATGGGTGGCAACTTCATCATTGAGGCTTGGACCGAACTCGCCATTGCTATACTCGCAATTGTTCTGAGATTGTATTTTGGCATCACACAAAGAGGATGGAGGGCGCTGACTTTGGATGACTACTTGATGGTCTTGGCTGGGGTAACTTATACTAAAGCCTGGAAAACATATCGTGACTATGTTTGCTGACTTAAACAGGCATTTTATCTTGTAGAGACGACAGCGGCACATTTCGTTGTGGCGGTGTATCTGGGTATGGCAAACAATAATGTTTCCCCAGACTTGCGCGCAAGCCTGGACACAGCCTCTCAGGAGTGGCGTCATGCTGTCAACGGCTCGAAGACGCACATAATTGGATGGTTCATGTATACTGGTCTATTCTGGACACTCAAATGCTGCTGGACTCTTTACTACACACGTATGACGTGAGTGCAGGCTAGATCGCTCAGGGGCGAACCTTGGGTATTTCGATACAAAGACATATCTCAAATCACTGACACGAGGCAGTGATGGCCTGTATAAGATGGACACGCGCATCAAGATAGCCTGGATTCTAAATGCGACAACCTACGTTGCGGCGGTATGCATGGTTGCATTCAAATGCTGGCCACTAAATCGTCAGTGGCAAATCGATCCAGATCCAGGTAGTGAGTAAAGTTCCTTGGAAGACAGTCCGATTGATAAACTGACAAGCAAGATAATTGCTATCCGGGTGCTTCTAAGCTGCAAATTTCCTTCGTCATGGCAATTAATACCGTTACGGATATTTACCTGATGGCGATACCCCTACCAGTAAGGACGTCTAGAAGATCATGTATACAAAATATTGACTCCTTGCGACAGATCATCTATAGAGCACATCTAGACCTGAAACGCAAAATATCTTTGATCATACTCTTCAGTGGTGGCTGGATCGTGATCATTTTTGGCATCCTGCGATGCGCCACTCTCGTATCTGTAAGTCCGTGCCTCGATACACTGCGTTTTCATCTATACTTGAATGTATACCAATAAAGCCATGATTAGGTTGGACCCACACAGCCATCCGAGTCAGGTCAATGGTCAGTACGCGAGTCGTTCCTGGCAGTTGTTATCAGCAATGGTCCGATGATATTTCCACTGTTCAAACGCTGGGCTTACGCCGCCACTGGCATAGTCTCATCCAACCGTCAGAGCGATAAAGCTGCCACTTATCCCCTCGACAGCCAGAATCAGCTTACAACAAGCAAGCAGACAGTAGCCTCCTCTGGTCTTCGATCTAGCAAAAAGAAGTCCCGTGGATTCCAGCATCCTCTCAGCATACCAAACGACACGGCTTGGGGCAGCGACGAGGCGATTGTCACTATCAGGGATGATGGCACCACCGCAGTCGGCCAAGATAAGATTAGTGGAGGTAGTCTCGATACAGTGTGTGAGACAAGCGTCGTGGGCTTCACGCGAGGTGGTGGTAGAAAGAACAGTCCCGAGCCAGGCCTTGGTGAGATCGTAATGACTAGGGAGTGGGACATCAGGGAAACTCACGAGAGTAGGTGCCCCAACCCAAGCGACGCGCGTATGGGATATATGGAACCTGCCGGCTGGCGAGGCTAAAAGGGTAGACATTGAGAATCGAGATTTGTGGCTATAGCTTGCTACAGACGGGGTAAATCTAAGTAAGAAGAGTGACGACTGAGACTAACAGAGCCACGCTAAGGCTGCACTCCAAGCTCGAGGCGCCGCTATGAGTGCCATTGCCACCACCTGCTCCTGGCTTTGGCTTTGGCTTACCATGCCCTCCACCGCTATGGCCGTGACCACTTCCACCGCCTCCTCCGCCACCACCCTTCTTTTCAGTTAACGTGATATTGATCAGTCCATTCTGAGGAGTGACGCCCAGTGTTCGCACATGCTCTTCGCCTGTATTGTTTAGACAAGGGACGCGCGGTGCATTACCTGCTCGAGCAACATTGGTGAGATTCAGAGCAATTGGACCAGCCAAAGCAGAAGAACCTAGAGACAAGAGAATGCAAAGTGCGGAAGTGGTTGAAAACAACATCTCCAGAGTTGATTGTTGGGTTGCTTGCGAAAGTCATGGCAAAGTTGCTCTCATATGATGGGCGCGCACAAACACTGTGAATGGTTTGTGTCGGGCAAGAGGCCGAAACCAAATTCCACAATGCGCCCGAAAGGTGACGTTATTCGTTCATTGTAATCCTTGTGGTGTACTTCACGATTCTGCTTTTTGGCGGACGCGTTGGAAGCACAGTACTTGTGAGTATCCAAACGAACCAATAGATATGATCTCACAGCTTTACACAACGCACAAGTGCCTCTGACAAAGAAATGTCCTCAGTCAACATGATATAGTCCTATTGGTTCAGAGACGTGAGCCAGGGAAGGCTCACACTGTCTGCCACTACCAGATAGCGTACCCCACTTTGGTGGGGGTTCATTATCGCTCCGGTAGTGATAGCAAATCAGACCCCACAGGTTCTGGCTGACCTAGTAGCTGATCGCTGTCTCAACTCACATAGTGCTCCCTTTCTTACAATCAGACTCCGAATTACACGTCGCAATGGCATCCAAATCTCCTTACGAAACAGCGCTGGCTGCCATTGATGCGGGGCACTCGCTCGACCCAAACAAGACGACAATCAACGGCGAAGAGGTGCCTTACGAATTGCACTACGCGCAGAAGTGCACGTCCTACCTCGAGAAGCGCGCACCAGATGCACCAGAGCACCTGCGACTCGCTATTCGCGCGCAGCACTTCCGCCGCTGGGAAGTCCCACGCTCCAGCTACCCGATGACACGCGTCGGGTACCACTCATGGCGCACTTTCCTCAAGAAACGACAAGCTGAGCTCGTGGAGACCATCTGCAAAGACGCTGGCTACACTGAGGAGATAACGCAGCGCGTCGGCGCTCTGATACGCAAGGAGGACCTGAAGGTGGATGAGGAAACACAAGTTCTGGAAGATGTGGCTTGTCTGGTCTTCTTGGACGATCAATTCGAAGCCTTTGAGAAGGAACACGATGAAGATAAGATCATCAAGATTTTGCAGAAGACATGGGGAAAGATGACCGAGAAGGGTCATGAGCTTGCCTTGCAGATTCCCATGGGCGAGCGGCCAAAGGAAGTAATCGCCAAGGCGTTGGCTGGGTAGGCTATCGGCCTATAGCTGTCTCGTGATGAATTTCGTTTTCTCGGAACAATCGAGAAAACATCAGCCTGCAACGGAGCTTCGCTTGTAGCCAAAGGCTTTTGTCCGTCTTGCACCACAGAAGCTTCCAGCCACAAGCACAGCCACAGAGTGGCTACCAATGGTCGTAGGCTGCCACGCGTATAAGAAGGCTGTCTCTAGACTGGGTTATCTGCTATTCCATTTCGACCTCATCAATCGCATAAATCTTTCTGGTACGAAATTCTACCCACCCCACACCAATCGCAATATTCAGAGCGTCGCAATGCCATCGAGCACGTCCGTAAGCTCAGCAACGGCGCAGACGGCGCATGACGTCGCAAGACCGGACACGCAGAGTGTAGCCAGCACGAATACACAGCAAACCGAGTTAGAAAAAGACCAAGAGGAGAGGGATGCAGAGAGGCTGTACGAAGAGAGGATTGAGGAGGAGTATGCCAAACGGGAAGGTGGCGCCTGATCAATCTCACAGTCGGTGTGTAAACGTGCTCGACACACGGAGACCAAGACGTGACTTGGATTGAGCTCAAGTACCACCTTCGCCAAGAAAGTTTATCTAATGCGCATGCCAATCGGGATCATGCTATAGCCATCCCCGCTGTTACAACTACAATCACATCTGTGCACACTCTTGAATCTCTCCAATCACTTCAATGCCCTGCCACATGAGCTCTTACTGCCTATACAGATTCGAAGATTCGATTGAATTATGTACACAACAAAACCAAGAAGGTACAGGCAATGCACCACGTGAACACGCAGCATACCTTTCAGGAACGCCAATGCTCCGACGCCCGGCACTTCTACTAAGGCAGCCGGGCGTTATGCTACGCGAGCCTGGAGAGGCAGGGATCAGCCTGCACATACCAAGTAGCGGGCATGGTGTTTCGAACTTAACATGCCAAGGCAATCTAAACTGAATCTCAGAAACATTTCAGACGAATTACAAGACCTCTCGGTGGAGCCTTGCTACGCTTGTCACCATATCGGTCCATACAATCGACACGGGTGTGTTGCTCTTTATGGAAGGCGAGAAACCCTGCAATATGTTTGGGGTGGCATCTAGAGACTGATATGGAAACTCAAACAAGCATGAAGGGTACACTAATGAGGCTTCTGTATAAAGTGAAGCTCATCACAACACTGCTGTTTGGTCTCTAGGTCTCTGACTCTTCCAAACTTCCACACCAGCCTACCATGAAGCTCTCCTTTGCTCTCCCCGTTCTCGCATGTGTTTCTAGCGTGCAGGGCGCGCTGACATGGTCGCTCGCAAAAGTATCCAACCCCAGTGCAGACCAGCAAGACGCCTATGCCAAGATTGAAGCTGCGATGCGCCTCGCCGTCGCGCGATACGACCGCAATGGCTCTGCTACCAAGAACATCCGCGTCGCCTACGTACCTGGTGTGCCCACTGCGGAAGCCAATTTCAACGGTCAGAAGCCCTGAACTTTGCGATCCATGCCATAATCTAATCATCAAACAGGCGACCTCCGCTTTGGCTCGAACAGAGCATACATGAACGAGCGCACAGCCATGCACGAAATCAGTCACACATTGGGCATTGGGCAGACCAACGCATTCAACACCAAGTGTGCGTCTGGGGACTGGAGGACGGCTTTGCCGCTGCTGAGGAGCTGGGATGGTGCGAACGCGGTGATCAACTGCGGTGGATCACATATCTGGCCGTATGGGCTCAACTACGACACTGAGTGGAGCGAGACGAATGCGAATAGGCATGTGCTGCTTATCAATGCGATGATCAAGGACGGAATGCAGGGTTGAGTTTATAATGTCGGGCTATGGGCAACAGATGCCTGTATCTTCTGTAAATAGTTTTATATGCATATGCAATAATGAAGAGCACATGTTCCCGCTGATGAAAAACAGACCCGATTCCATCTCATGCTTTTGCCAACTATGCCTTGCTTATGGCGTTGTTCCACCTCTACCCCCAACATTGTGATACCCTCCTTTGCCCTGTCCAAACCTCCTATTACCTCTCACCACAAGCGTCTCTTCGCTGATCCCCCCTCCTTCGGTGTCAACAATCCTTTTCTCGGACTGTGTAGTCTTCCCCTTGAATTCTTTGATTTCTTGAATGTCCTGTGTCACACGTGCGATCTTTTTGTCCAACTGTGCGCGCTCCGAGACCAGATCATTCAATTTCTTTTGCAGAGCCGCAAGACGGTTCTTTCGGATTTGTAAGTCTGCTGAAGAGGATGAATATCGTGAGTTCTGGTTGAAGGACCCGTTGTTGGACATCGTGGGCGATGTAGGTGTAGATGCAATGAGTGGAGTTTACCTTGGGACATTATATTTCAATTTGACTTCACATGTTTGTGCCATGATATGATTGCGCTAGAAAACAGAGTGAAAGATTATAGACCACAAACATTTGAAGCTTCGAATGGTAGATGGAGGAGTGCAGAAACTGCGCGAGAAACACGCAACGCTTTATGCTTGAAGATATGTACTACGAAGTCAAAGTTGGCCGCCGTCTATGCTTACACCTCCTTCACAAATCCTACTTCAATGACCTGGTCGATTGGCACACTCAGGCTCTGTACTTTGGCTCTTGTGTTGTCTCTTAGCACAATAAATGCCTTGAGTAGCAGCGAGCGCGCAATGTTAGTTCCTTCCTTTACGCGCATCTGTTCTTTTCCAATGATGTATAAGACTTCGTCTTTGAACGCTCGATCCAACGCCTCAAGCCGTGCAGCTGTGCCACCAGTGACTATAGAATGCGAGGATATTTGTCGTGATCTCTTGCGCGCCCGCTCCACAGATAGCGCGTCTTGATCTTCCCTCTCAGAAGCATCGGCGGGTGCTGCAGGGGCGTCGCTAACAGCGCTGGGATTTTTCAGTATGCCGGTACTTCTTCGTTTAGCGGATGAAAACGTCGCGCTCTCTCGTTTCTTGTCGGCCGCTCGGGTGACGATGTGATTCCTGACCTGATCGTAGATCAAGGCAGTAAGATTCGGGGTGAAAACCTCGTCTTTGTACCCATGATCCACTACCAAGCGATAGCAATTTGGTATTGCGAGGCGCGTGACACTGTAACGACTATCGATAGGAACCGTAGGTTTCTGTTGAGGCCGAATATGGAAAAAGACCATCACTTCTGGTGCAGTGACGAGCTTTCGGATGAACTGACTGAAGACAATAGGCGTTGTGTCGCCTTCCTTATCGAAGAAGATGCCCACACCGCCCATAGAACTGAGCTCCCTGCCTCCAAATCGCTCGGTCAATTCCAATTTACCGTTTTCGTTGGTTTTAACAAAGTGTGTTGTTGGAAAACGATCTTCCGCTTCCGAGTTCCATTGCTGTTCCTTGCCGAAGCGCCAAAGGATGAATATACATGCCAAAAGGCACGATAATAGTATTGTGAACCAGCCGCCGTCCGGGACTTTGACAAGTGCGGAGCTGAGATACGTGCCGTCTATGCATGCAATTGCGACCAACGGTAGGAATATGTAGTATGGTTTTATGCGCCAAACGATGATGGCGATGATGGTGACCAGAATGGTGTCAAACAGGGTCACAAACATGACACAGACACCATATGCATCTCCAAGCGCAGCCGTATTGTCATAAATCGCTGCGACAAGCACTGCACCTATCATCAACAGCCAATTTACAACAGGTATGTAGAAGTTCCCGTAGTATGACTTGGACGTATGCTTGACTTGGATCTGTGGAAAATAGGACAGCTTCATGAGCTGAGCAAGGAGCTATAAAGCGTCAGCGAAGAGGTAGCAGTCATAATTGCTAGAGCAGCTTACATGAAAGGTGGCGGTTATGATACATTGTGAAGCAATCACCGCCGCACAAATAGCAATGATAAAGGAAGGTATTAACCAACCAGGGGGTGCGCAGTTGAAGAACGGATCAATGTAAGCCTCGGGCTTCTCGGCAATGAAGGCTGCTTGGCCGATGTATGTCAAGAGTAGACTTGGATACACAAAGCCGATCCAGCTTACTTGGATGGCTTGTCGACTGAAAGCTCCAATTCCGGCAAATAGCACTTCCACACCCGTGAAGCACAAGAGGATACCGCCAAGGCTGCGCCACCCGGTGTACTTCTTGCGGATGAGATAGTCGAATGCGTAATATGGGTTGAACGCCGTTAGCATGCCGTGGTCATGTCTTGGATTGTCAGCATCATTAAAGAAGACGAAGGAGTCTAGCAAGACCTACCTCGCCAGATTATACATTCCGAAAGCAGAGTTCAGCGCAAGCCATACAATGACGATCGGGGAGAATGCTTTTGAGATTCGGTTATTACCAAATGGTTGAGCGAGAAACAACAGAACCAAGATGGTGCAGGTTACGCCAATGATGGTGGATTTCGAGATGTCCCTGTTGATTTCGTTCAGACCCTGCACAGCTCCAAGGACCGATTGTGCTGGGGTTAGAACTCCGTCAGCAATAGCCATAGAGACGGCGAAAACCCCTATAGCCTGCAGGAGCCAACGGAAGAATGTCGTTTCCTCGATGGTGGTACGGACATGCTTCTGTGATCGACTAATCGTAAATTTACATTAGCCAGAGACTACTCAAGTATACGGATGAAATACCTAAAAAGGACCCTTGACTTGCGCGATCTGGTCGCGTCGCGAGGGTCCATATTCGAGATGTTCACCTTCTCACGTGAGTTCTTGACCGGCGTATTTCTTTTGAATCCATCTGCACTTACATAGCGAGAAAGTAATGAGTACGTGCTGAAGGTACCACCCTCACCATCGTTGTCGGCCCGTAGTATTATAAGCACATACTTGAGGGTAACGATGACCGTGAGAGACCAAATGATCAGGGACAATGCTCCGCGAACATCGGCGCGATTAGGCGGTGAGTAAAAAGTTGATGAAAACACATAGAGTGGTGATGTTCCAATATCTCCATATATAACGCCAACGGATTCATAAGCCAACAGAAATAGCTCGCTCACGCTGAAAGCCTATATACATGCAGTCAGTAACATGCGACCACTTCGTGAGAATTACAGTACCTGTCTGCCTTTGTATCCAACTTCTTCGCGGAGCTGTGGATCTTCATCCTCGGCAGCTTCGAGCTCGATCGACTTCTCTATATCGAGGGATGATCGCCTCGCACCACGTGACCTCGAACGTTTTCGCAATGCTGCGCCTTCCCCAGCATCGACCGATGCCTTTGATTTTGAGGGCTGTGACAAAGAGTCTGGAAGGTCATTTGCAGCGGTCATCTCCACGAGGCGTGGTCCGGCAGATGCCCTGGGCCGGGGCTGCGAACAGCGATGGTTCTGATGCCGGGTAGAGACGAGCGGCCTGTGTCAATAAACGAAGTTCCACACTGTCACACGGGCAGAGAGCAGAGACCACCTCGTGGTTGGTCCTTGAAAAACCGGGATGTCGGACGCCCGTATCCCCACGTGCTTTGCAGAGAGGTCGCACGCCTCTTCGCAGGAGGGGGTGGCTTAGAGGGGCGAACTCTGCATCTGGCATGGTTTCGGCTGTCTAGCGCCTTAAGGAACACAGTCTCCATCTTCTTGCAGTGGTGCACGGCGCAAGCGCGGATACCCGGGTCTTAACGCCTTTGTGACTGGTGCCCGTGTCGTGCATTGTTAATTCGTGCTTGGCAAGATTGCGAATCGAATTGATGTCTGCACAACGTGGTGATGAAATGCCGACGATAGGCGGTCTGCCCAGACTGCAATGGTAGCTCGCTAATTGCGAGGACCAGACATGACAAAAGAATGACCTCAGCTATCGACAATCAGAGAAGGAAGGCGACAGCGGTGAACGCGGGATGCGGGCGGATCAAGCAGCTGAATGCAGGGTGAACGTTCGGTGCGGGTGGGTGGAGTCTTGGTGCGCTAGCGCCCGGGATAAGGCAACTCTTGGAAGGTGTCATAGACACAACGGCAGTCCAAGACCATAGGTATGGCTCACCTTATCATAACTTGCTCCAAGTTAAATGAAACCCATCACGCTCAGCGCTGGCTCTCAGGGAAATTTGTAATTCGCCTGCATGAAGTGTGTGTACATTGATGGGCCATTGCACAAGCCTTCATTGGATCTGTCATGAAAACGAGGGCGCCAAGCAATTCCCAAACCTCAATGGGGCATCACTGTCACTGTTGCATTATCAACGAGCGGCGACGATTGCAAGTCGCATGCAGAAAAATGATCAAATGTCGCACAACTCTCTCTCACGTATCGAACAGCAGGCCGGGTTCATGCACCGAAAGCAAGTACGGAATAATACCATGTTCGTTGATTGTTGTTACACTTGTAGTAGATGGGTATTTGCTCGAACTGTTAAACCAAAACGCCACGCTTGAAACAATTTACTTGGGTATTGAGATAGCAGAAGTCCAAAGAACTTGTGATGTCGCTACAACGGAAGAAGCTACAACGAGGCTTAGACGCCGGTCATGTCGGGTGGGGCAGAGGTGTCGTTGCGAGATGTGTTGCGGATGTGGAGCACAGAGAGCACGGTAGTAGCCAGGAAGAGCAGCCTAGGCACGTCAGTGGAACATCGATCATTCCGAAATTATTAGTACTGACCAGAGGAAAGCTCCGAATACAATAGCAGCGATACCGCTGTCGTGGAAGGTGCCATAGCCACGCCAGCCGCGCCACGCATCATGCCACAGCGCAGCCACAGCGATGAAGGACGCAAACCAGAACAGCATAGTCAAGAACTCGACGGCTGCGATGGCGAACTTGTGGGCAAAACGAGGGAAGCGGGTCGGAGCCAGCGTGAGGTATGCGACCGCAAGAAGGGTCCATACTGAAGTAAAGAGCATGAAGTTCACGCTGTGAGGAGACCAGTAATAGTTGTCGACAACTAGAAGAAGACTTAGTCGTTGAGCAGTATCGAGCGAAAGCAGTACTCACGGTAGGCTGTAAGTCCCAGAACAATGATAGCGAAGACTGCCTGGGCACCGCGAATGCCCAAAACAATAGCTGGGGCGACCATCTTGTTGTTGGAATTACTGCTGCTTTCGTTGTGTAAAGTTTTGTGTCGGAGGATGTCTTTTGACTGAAAGCTTTTGACACTTGCTGTTCGTCACGCGCCCTTTATTATACGTCTACCCTGACAGCGATGATGACAGCCACGGCCAGCAGGGTCTTGTTTTCGCGGGATCGACGTGGCTTGCGTATGACGTCGACGGTCACGCTTTTTCATAGCCGTGTTCCCTGATTGGCTGGTAAGATATTAAGCTAGGTTATATAGGGTAAGGGCAGCAGACTAAGTAATATAGTTGTTTACATTGCTACAGACCTACAACGTCACTACTAGCATTGTTGCTGTTATTTGTTGAGCTCCTGCGTTAACCCTACCTTAGCCCCTCCCTACACGCGTTCTAGCAGTCTCCAAAGGACAACCAGCCTGTCTGGTGCGACTGGGCGCGTCGTTGATTGGGGGCGATTGCGGCGACTCGCGCTTCAGCACCTCATCCTTCTTGTTCTCCTTCAGAACACATATCCACGAATCAAGGCGCAAAAGTATTGCGACCTCGATTGAACATGGGGTTGTTCTGGTGCACATGCCATGGCTGACCCACACCGTTGGTCTTAGCAATATTGATTTGGTCTTGTACATATTGAAGAGCAAGTGTTGAATTTGCATTCCTTGCTACCGGGTTCCCTCCGCCGCCCTGAGCAGTTGGTCGAGTAAACTGTCGCAAAGCTGCGGCGTAATCTTGATGCGAGAAAGGGGGGTGCACGCGGCACCTAAGATGATGTTCAAGGTTTTGGCGGCCAACATCGTTTGGATGTGTTATCCACCAATTTGCTGACGGTGTAGGGGCTCCTGGGTGGCTACTCGGAAGATTAGCAAGCTGGTAAAGTTATAACGGACTGTCATGCTATACCCAAATGCATCCCGCAGAGGTTGGCCAGTCGTGTCCTCCCTCTGGAAGTAGATCATCTTAAAGCGGAGCTGATGGAGGTTTGGATAATCAGTTTGAGGTCCTGCGCCAAATCGGCTGAAAAACTGCACCCAACCGCCTAAGGCGGTCGTAGCCCCGTCCCAGCCCCGCACCAAGAAGTATACGTCCGTGCGATGAGGGATTGCTATTATAGCATTGTGAAAGTTCCCCCATGCTTGAGCAGTCGTCCCTATAGGGAAGTCAGGGATTGAGAGGCGGGAACCTGTCTAGGTTAATAATGTATTCGCATTCTTAATGCATGAATCGGACTTACTACGTCCTTTGATGTGGAACGTGATAACCCTAGTGAAGTTGATGTTAGGGAACGCTGCTGCTACCCGGTGGCAGTACTGGAGATTCTGTTGGTTAAGAACCACCTCGTTATGATGGTAGCCTGACTCCCTTGACAGACAGACTAAGGTTGCTTCGGCCCCGAACGCCCCTAGCACCCTTGGGCCGCTATGAGCAAGTCTGGTAGGGTGTATTGCGTGGACAAGATGGTCGTGGCCTGGAGTCCACTCCATTCGAACTGCTTGATGTTGGAACCAATTTACGTTCGTAATGTTAATAGACTTACCAGTAGTAGCTCCCATTGCTTCAAGAGTCTTTCGAACCCCTTCCTGCTTGACAATGCGGGCTTCTTTGGTCAATTCCGGAACAGGGGGTGGTGTGGGATCGGGTGGTGTGGGATCGGTAGACGTTGGTTCACGGTTCGCGCGGACCATTTCTTCAGCTCTCTCCGTGTTCCGATCACTCCTTGTACTGGCCCTTACGTCCCTAACTATTGCGCGGGCTGCCGGTAGTGCTGCAATGATCCTTGAACTACTTGGCTGAGGAAGCGGAGGGTTGTGCCAGACATTGCCTGGCGAGGGCATGTCTGCAGAAGCCTTTGGTGCGATTAGACGAAGATTCTCTACGATACCGTCAGTGTCTATGTAGGACAAAGAACATGCTACACTTTACGAAAGTTGTCTGATGGGAGCCGGCGGTGAGACTGTTGCTGTCGCTGTTGCTGTTGCTGCTGTTGCTGCTGTTGCTGCTGTTGCTGCTGTTGCTGCTGTTGCTGCTGTTGCTGCTGTTGCTGCTGTTGCTGCTGTTGCTGCTGTTGCGCTTCGAGTTCTCTCTTCTTTCTGTTCTCCTCTGCGCGCTTCTTGTTCTTCTCATGCTTCTTACTGCCCTCTGCCAATTGCCAGCCCCATTTCTTCTTCCTATCCTTGTCGTCACCGCGGTCATCTCCACCGCCGCCGTGTTGGGTAGATGGTTGCATAATTGCAGGTTTTCAGTGCACAAGAAGTTGGAATGTAAAGATCTGGAGCAATAGAGGCGATGCTGCGAGAAGTTATAGGCACAGGTGGCTGTCCAAAGTAGGCAATATTATGTGACGTCAAGCAAAATTACGTGGCTGCCTAGAGCAAACAAAATCGTGTGAAGAGCGTTTGTTAAGTGAAAGATTGAACAGCTGCGGAATATGCGCATAGCTCCAGCTCACCGCAATAACTTGAATGCCCAGAGCTGTGCGAGAATAGACTTGTAATATGTAACGGCAAAATCTACATGATTGGATGACTGTGTCGGTCCAAGAGATTGAGATGTTTGTTCTCCGGCTCTGGTGGTCTGTCGTTATCCGCGCGCCAATAGGCCTGTCCCTGGTACGCATTTGTTGTTGTATTCACCGACACTTCGTTTCTGATCAGCAGTCATTGGTCAGCAGCATTTAGACTTCGTCAATTCCATCGTCACATTGTGGCAGCCCATGCTAGCTCTAGCCCATGTGCGTGTGTGGCGGGCCAGATCTTCGTCCCTTCCACGGTGGCTAGAAGTAGGGCTGCTGGTGGGGCTGTCCTTCGTTGGCAGGCTAATCTGTTCTTGTTCTCCTTTTGCAAGCTTCCTATTCTTGGCGAGCTGTGTCTCTTGATCTTCCAGTGACCTGGGTTCGTGTGCCATCTTTGGCCTGCGTGTCTTTCTGGTAGGTAATCGTTGTGTGGGCTGCTCGTTTGCGTCATCCTCTTCCGCATGGGCTTTTCGATCCTTCTTCACTGTGACCGGGTTTGCTTCAGCTCTTCCAGTTCTTTGAGGTCGGTCTCTTCGTCTTCCCAAAAGCCTTCCATGTCAAGCCCAGCCTTAACGTCGTGATAAGAGTCCGTCTTTTTTGCTGTGCATTTGGCTTTGGATGTTATTTTCTGCGTGCCTTGTTAAAATTTTTCCAATGCATGCCTTTGTACCGGCCGCGTGGATATGTTTGTCGTCCAGACACGTTCTAACCTCCTTTCCTTGTCTATTTAAAACTTTTCCAGTTTTTGGGTCGATTTCAAGGTCTTCCCGCAGGAGCATCGTCCATATTTTACTTTTGATAGCAGAATTCATGATAATGCACTGTATCACTGTGGATTCCTCGCCGCTCTTTGTCTTGCTCTTCTTTGTGCGCACCTTTGAGGTGTCACAGAAGGGTTACGTTTTTTTTGTCGCCGGCTACCACTGTACGGAATCCCCGCCCTCAAAACACGGTCCTATGGGTGTTAGGACACATCTATGCCTTCAACCGCTTTACGGAGAATCCTAATGTTGGAGAGAACTTTCCCAAGCCTCTATTTTGTATGTGGCCTGCAACCGGGGGGGGGGCCTTGATATTTTTCAATGTATAGTTTTTTGTGTCTGTTGCTCTGAGTAGAATTGTAGGTTTGGATACTCGCTTATCTATTTTTTTGGTCCTCCTTAGTCCGTGGATCTTTCTTGGCGATAGGGCCCCTTGTTGTGGGTTTTCGGTTCCTGTGCTATTCGGGTGTTCGTCCTTGATCTTAGGAACCGTGAGATCGGCGGGCGTAGGTCGCCGTTCTTAGTTCTTGTAATACAGTGGATAGTTGTTGCCGCATTCTGTGTCATGTTGGCAGCCGCGGCCAAGACTCATAACCTGTCCGGGGTCTTTCCCTTTCATTTGTGCCATCTGTGCGGCTGCTTGTCTGATACATGCTGCAATCAGATGCATGTTTCCCACACAGTCCATCATGACGCTGATATCTTCAAGCACTTCATCGCTTTCCGTGGTGTGCTTTTGCTTAAGCGCCGTATAGTTCTGTTCGAAGGTCGCATAACCATCTCCAAGCGCTGATAAATTCTGTTCGGTCTCTCTATGTTTGATTTTCAGCGCATCCAGCCTGTTCATAGTCATGAGGTGTCCTCTGTGTGCTGATGCACCTGCATCTCAGACGTACTCCTCAACGAATATTCTGCCTGGCTCCAGGAGACCGTTGACAATTTCAAAGACTCTTTGCTGATAGAGATCTCCTTCTGCTCGTAGCTGTGTGGATGTTGATATTATTAGTTTTTCTGCTTAACTCCTGTGCTCACATTGCGGATTGCCTGCTTTGGTTTGCAGTTTGTGCGGGCTGGTCGGTCTGCACTGCGACGCTACCAGACAGCTCATTCTTAGGATTCGATGTGGGAGTTTCATTGATCCCACTGGTAGAGCTTCGGTATGTGTAGCCCTTACAGGCCGGAGATCTTACCGGCCTGTAGGCTATAAGCCATTGCCATGTTTCTGCGGCTGCGACATCTAGTTGGCCGTTTCATTTTTGCGCAGCCCATCTCCTACCTTGTACCCATAGCAAGATTCTTCGCTCATTGAATCAACTTGCTGGGCTATGAGAATGGTCTGTTTAATAGCCGGTCGGCGACTATATCTGTCGGTTTTCTTTGCCCATTTCCATCATAGTCTTGCATTATCAGTTTCGCATGCCGAAGGCTAGATGCTAGCAGCCAGGTTTGATGGTTTGAGATCCAACATTCCATCTTTCCTGTGTGTGTTATGTATTGGTTGGGCATACATACAATGTGCCCTGTCCTTGCCTACCACGCTGTCTGCGTTTCAAAAGGGCGGATCTTGTCAAAATCGGTCCGGTCTGTAAGTCATGGATGCAGTTGGCTCACATTGATGACAGCGTAGATGTTCATGTCCTCATGAAACTTCAAGTTGTGAATGTAGCGACGGACCTCAGATCCGTCTCACTTGCGCTTTAGATGTCATATCTTCGTGTCCAGTACTGGTGGTATTTCCTTTGCTTGCTTTGCAGATGATCGTCATGAGAGCTTTAAAGCTTTGCTTCAAGATGGGAGGTGGGTGATATGGTCAATTGTTACTGTGTGGTGGAAGATTTTGGAATCTGTTCCTCTTTGGCATCCCCTTTCGAGGCCTGGCTTTGATTGACCTTTCTTACCTGAACCAAATGTGATCTCCCTAGTCTGCTTTTAGATTGCCTTTTTTTTTTCAAACTACTAAAGAGCTTTACGATGATTGTGGTAGAAATTGCTCATGTCTTTTAGAGTTCTTGTGAGCAGGTCTGCTGGGATGGTGCAGACTTTGAGGAGTCGACTAAGCGCGTGAGGTGCTATGTAGTGCAAATCAGGCCGATACGAAAACTTCAGATGAGCTCACTGCCGCAGATAGACTGTACAGCTTTTGGTGAAGGTCTATCCAGTAAGGCAGTTGATGTCAAAACTGGTCTGCGGTTTTTGTTGTGGTGGAGTTCATCAGGGTAGTTGATTGCGGGATCTCGATGCATGCTCGTGCCACTTCTTTCCCTGCACGTAGTGGACCTTGCTTTGAGATCCGAGCAATATTGGAATTGCGGCTTGTTTGCAATGGGGCAGGAGGATCATCTCAGCTTTCAAGTCCGTTCTTATCTATTGGTGCCTGACGGTGTTATGCCTACAAGGATGTTTGCACTCAACTAGTCGACCAATTACTCGGCGGTCTCGATGCTAGCGGTAATGATTCGGCTCTACAAGATTTCTCGAGGGCATTTGTTTACGAGGCACATTCTTCTTCCTGCTCCTTTGTATGGCGTTGGATTTGGGAGGTTAGCTGCTTTGATAATGAGGAAACGCTGTTCAAACACATCCTTCCACATTATTGTGATACTGGTTCCTGAGTCAGCAGTATCTGTGGACAATCTTCTGAACTTTGCCTACGCAGGATGCAAGTTCGCGTGAATCGAGATGGATCCACGCGGCGAGATCATAGATGAGATGACTATCTTCAGATCTTCATCTGGTATGTTGTTACCTTGTGTATCTATTGTTGGCTCGCATGCCTGTAAGTTCACTTCAAGGTCGTTTATTATGTGCTCGAAATTTGTTGTGTCGTCATCAGTGTCGGCCCCATGACTGCATACCTCTTTGGTTCATATTGATAGCATTTGCAGTAGGTCGTTTGGTTGGAACATGGTTTTGTCGCGGCGGCATTGGTTGTGGACCGAAATTGGGAATTTCGAATGTGCTATGCAGGCGAATATTGGTCAGGCATTCCAGCTTGAGAAGTGAGCCAGCAGTTCAATTACTTCTGATTCCATATCGAAGGACCGAAGGAGAGATAGCTGGTCTGTTCAAGGTCTGTAGCTTCACTGGAGCCTGTGTATGCCAGCGGTGCGGCGGAGAAATTTCTATGTTGTCGCTCATCGCATTTTGTATGGTTCAGGCCTGTTGTCTCCGTTCCGTGTTCCTGCATGTGCAGCTGATGAGCGGCTACGTACGTGCTTTGTACTTGTACGTACCTTCCAGGATGAGCTTTCTGTCTACTATACGTATATCTTACCTCCTCTTGGTGGCCCAGCATTTGTGTCATTACCTGGCCTCCCATTCTGATTTAGGTGCTTGCCTGCTGCGGCTCGTCGCACTCTTGTGAGGACTGGTTGCGTTTGACGGTAGCTCTCATGAAGGGCTTTGCTCTTGATTTTCCAACATCAATACATGGCGTAGTCGTTCGCGGAAATGTTGCGGTACTGGCTCATAACATATTTCCAAGATCTGGATGTACTGCTTGCCTGGTATGACCTGCTTGCAGACTCGCATTTCTTTATAAGCAATTACATGCTTCCAGCCATACTCGCGCTTCTCTTGGCTGCGGATCAGTTCGTCCGTATCCATTTCTGCGCGTCAACATCGTCGTCAATGCCTTGGCCAAAACGGATGATTTGCATCATAAGGCTTGCGACCTCTATGCATCTTTCGAATCTGCGGTGGTCTGGAGCGCTAAGCTCGTATGCCTACCTAACAGTGCCAAGCTGATTCGTTACTTTTTGCTTTATTCTTCTTCTACAATATTCCCTACCCGCTGGGCATCCTTGGAGACTGTGTCGTATTGTGGACATCGCGACGTATGGTAGTACTGCTTGGAGGTTGTTGATGGATTTGCAGCCTATTTAGAAGCGGGAAACTCCTTTTGAGTTGAACGTCACAGGTTGGTCCAGTCTGTCTGGTGTGTCTGTTTCGAGAACTGCTATTTTGTCAGGGGAACATTTATTGTCCCAGGTCCTGCTCGATTTCTTTTTTTCACCTCAATTTCTATGGGTGTTTCCTATGAGTGTCAACTAGGCATCAGCACGCCGGTCTCTCTGGCGCGAGGCGGTTACGTCGGCCTATTTTCTAGGCTTGTCGGCCTGCAGGAGGGACATTTCTGAACTGAGAAGTGGCTCTGCCCCGTTATCTCTATTTCTCCTGACAAGGCTCTGCTTGAAATGATGTAGTCTCATCATTCATTGATTAGTACGCTCGATACACGTTTAGGATTGTATTATCTGCGCGCTTTTGTCTGCGCTCGCGCTCGCGGGGAGGGACGCCCGGCCGTGAGCGCGTCGCGGCATCGCTGCTGGGGTTGGGGTTGAGCGGCGACGAGATGGCGGGGATGTGGTCTTCTTCCAGCGGACGGCGCAGGGGCGGGGGCCAGGATGGGCGTGTTGGAGCGCGACGGCGGCTGGGGCTCGTCCATTGTGGCGGATGGCCCGCATGGTGTGTCTTCGCTTGCCTGTAAATCCTTAGTCGTCGGTCAGGCGGCGCTCTCACCCTTTCATCTTCGATTGTATTCAATGGTAACTTCAATCTCCGTGTAGAGTTCTTGAAGCTCCTGTCTTTCGTAGGTCTAGCTGTGCCGAGGTGTCTCGTCTGGAATCGAGGTAGGGAGAACCCCGGGTCGGCTGTTGGGCCTGTGACTCCGCTGTGCATTTGTGATAGCACGATTCGTAGACTGGAGGAATTCGAGTACCTAGGATCTTTCCGCTCCTCTATTTCTGCGAGTCGGGCGAACAGTGTCTGGTACTATTTAGCGCGTGCTATGTCGGAGTTTGGGTCTCCAAAACTTGGACTGCCGCCTCAACTTACTTCTAGTTGCAGGAATGTGGAAAATGTAGCTTGGATAATGAGTTTGATCTGTGTTATTGGTATCGGTAAAAGTTGAGTTTCGTGGTGCTCGAGTTATTCCAGCGTATCGTGCGAGAAGCCAATAGCTCTCTTCGAAGGTTATTGTGCCGCAGGGCATTCTCGACCGTGGCGATTGGCGTGTAGTGTTCCTGCCAGTATAGTTAGTGAATATTCCGCACCAAGTGATGCCGTGATCTTCTTCGGTCTGTTCGTGGTCTCGGATCTCAAGTATCGCACGTACTAGGTTGGGATTCTTGAATGCCTCGAGTGCCTGCGTAACCAACTACATCTTGATCACTGCTGCGCTTGGTTGAGCTCGGTTGCAGTAGGGATCCAAGCTCGCGATAGAACTCGTTCCTCAACACTGACAATGTGTTCCACAGGGAGGCTACCATAGTTGCCCTTAGAGGTTCCACCTTGCAATGAGTAGTGTGTATCCTGAAAGGTTTCGCCTGTGATGCAGAGTGCAAGAAGGGGAATCGATGATTTGCGCTCGATAGTGTTGGTGGGGTCAGGGACTGCAGTGCTAGCCGCCAGTTTGTGCGAAGTTGTCGTGATGCGATTTACCTCCTCCATCTTCTCTGTCGCCGCAGTTGGATCTCCTGAATGGCCTTCGAATTTTGGTTGCTAAGTTATTGAGCTATTTGAGTGGTCCTGGCGTCCCAGTCATTCGAGATCGAACAAGGCTGGTTATGGCCAGTAAGGGTTTACAATGCGAATTGGCGAACCGATGCTTGCGTGTTGTGGATTTCGCGATTCAGGGGTATCAACGCTGGAGTTATGAGAGACCAGTGAGAGACGCGGAGTACAACCGTTGACCAAGGTGAAGCACCTACAAATCAACTGCATTGCATCCTCAGACGCACTCGGAGTACAACCGTTGACCAAGGTGAAACACCTACAAATCAACTGCATTGTATCCTCATGACACTCTTTGTCCATTGTCCTTAGTCTTCGCCCAACACATACGGAAGTCCGGAGAGTCAGACGCGGAGTACAACCGTTGACCAAGGTGAAGCACCTACAAATCAACCGCATTGCATCCTCAGACGCACTCGGAGTACAACCGTTGACCAAGGTGAAACACCTACAAATCAACTGCATTGCATCCTCATGGCACTCTTTGTCAATGACCTCGTCCACCCTGTATGTTTTGCCTCTGCAAGCCTTGTTTTGTTCGACAGCGAATTTGGCGCGCAAAATCGTTCGTAGGTAATAACGGGAGGTCTCTCAGCTAGAGTTACGATAGGGCTTTGCTGACATGTGGAATTAGCTGAGACGAAGCTTGCTTGCACCATAGGAGACTCACATCGCGCGTGGGAGACATAGAGTGCAAGAAGTCCAGCCAAATAAGGTTCGCTTCGCAGTCAAAATCGCAGCCCTTGGAGTCAGGATGGAATTGCAGAACCGTACAGCTTGTTCGATGACTAGATGCCTTGCGAATGGGAGTGCAAATACGTCGGCAGTAAGTTGATGGAAAGAGCAAACACCACAAGACCGCCACTGCCACCACCCTTCAGCGCCGAGCGGTGCAAAACTGACGAGGACCGCAAGTCGCAATTGTAAGGTAGATTGCATCAGCAAATCTCACCGCCGATAGATATCAATGATACCAATGTCCCATGTGCTAGATCCTAGGGATGTCGCAAAGCATGTCGTATAAGGATGTCGTAGGGCGATGTTCATAGTGGGGTGTCGTAGATGGAAGTCGCTATGGAGCAATTGAGAAGGGACGCTATATCTCACTATGTCTATCGAGTCGAACTCATGTAGATTACATAGACCTGACAGCCTTCATTTTCGTCTGAGTTTCTTCAAGATGGATCCTTCGCTGCCCGCTGACTTCCCCTATGAGGACCCCAACAAGTACATCAACCTTTTTGGAGCAAATCCTGCTGATATGCCGCTGCCGCAAGAAATTTTGGACACCAATATCTTATTCGATCAAATCAACCAGGAGACAGACGCGGCTGCTTTTGTATGTAATCACCCTTATTAAAGATATGGACTAAAATAAGGTACATAGATAGCTAAAGCTCACGACATTCGCGCGGCGTACACTCCACACGTAGCAGATCCTAACATCAATTGGCATACAGTAGAAGATGTCAGGCCTCCACTTGCAGTACACAACTTGATAATAGAGGCATTGCGCCACTTAAAAGAGGGGTCTAGGCGCGAAATTTCAATATACATTGGCGACAATTATGCGTATTACAAGAAAAATCCGATCGCTGCCGGCAGTCTCTCCACAGGGCTTACACGAAATTCATTTTCGTCGAGAAAAGGAAAATGCTCAATCACCAAAAAAAAACGCATATGTATACTCGATTTCGAAGTAATCTGGCTGAGGCTGTTCCCCGCACTGCTGACCGGCTACCAACCATCTGATGCAAAGTCCTCCTTTGTCAACTTTGCGCGACATGGCAATACGGCATTGTGGCGGTGCACGGATTCCTCACTGCCTCATTCCTGACGTGGCTCCGAGGAGCAAGCAGAACAGCTTCTTTGACGTTATTTAGATCCAGTTTCGTCTTCACTTACTGTCCGAAATACTCGTTTCAGTCGATCATGTGCTCCGCGGTCAATAATGGTCAGGCAGCCACCGTGTGCTCTCGCGATATCTTAGCCCTTTTATCTCATTATCTTTCAGAAGACGACCCAGAACATTGGACCCCAGCAGGTTAAGTGGCATCTGTACAATGTCGTTGTCGTACGCTCGTCGCATGATCGTCTCGTAGCGGTAACACTGTTCGTCATCACACAAAGTATTTCAACGTTATGGACAGACAGCCAACGCTTTCTGCTACTCCTGCCTTGCAATTTTTTTTCACGTTGGGTGGTCCGATCATCCAATCTTTTCCATCGCCGCCTCTTTATGCGTTCGTTATCCTTTTCGTCACTGGTTTCCCCATGGCAGCCCCGTGGTGATCTGATTTGTTGCGTATAACGATAGCTGTGGTATCTCCAAACTTTGATCTTAGCCCAGTCAGCTCGGACTTTCTTTTTTCACCCTCGATTCCGATGGCCATCTTTCCAGCTCGAACGATGTCAGTAAAACTCAGCCTCTCAGGCCTACAGCACTCAGACCTACGGCACTGGAAAAGTGCCATGTGGTGTAAAATGTCTACTGATACACGCTGCAGGTGTGCCGTGTTTGCTGGTGAGCTTACGCCGAGTCCGCGGGCAAGTTCCCCGGCGGCAGCACGCAGTCCAAGAGAGAGGATCGCGACGTTTTATTGCATCAAACAGCAGCCACATATTTGCCGTTCTGCAAAATGCAAGCTCTCAAAGCCAATGACCGCAATGGCGGCGGTCGTAAGATATTAATGGGGCTGCAGAGATGGTCATTGAGTGGGCCAAGCCGGGAGAACCCCAACGCGATCATCCCCGCGTTTCAACTCCACAACCGCTCATTGTCCACACCAACTGGCGGCCCGACCATCCTGTACGCTCTACCAATGTGCAACCATAGCGAATGCCGAGATTCTGCACATATGTTGGTTCTTGTCGCTTACGGCTGAAAGCAGCCTTATCTTGCGAGACATCAGTAGCAGCAACATTCACAACGCTCTTGTCAAGACCGTCTTCTGAGTGAGGAGCGGTACGGTTAAAGCTCGTACAGCTCCGAGAATAGCAGCGCTATGAATGTTGGTGGCTCTCGGAATTGTTGTACCGAGATTGTGCCAGAGCCGCAAGTTTCTGGCGGACCTGGAATGCCACGTGCAGGGACCAGTATCTTGATCAAAACCTGCCCGAGCAGTGCGCAGGACATCTCATACCAGTTCCAGTAAATGGGTTATCGTTCAACAAGAAGCCCTTGTTCACTTAGCTGCACGCGACTTCGTCAAGGGTTGCCAGCCTTGCCTTGCGGGACGCAACCTGCGAGTGTAACATGCGACCTCGCATGGATCAAACAAACCAAGGCAGGGTAAATTGGACTCGACTTACGCCCATTTGGGCCTCTCGGGCACTTTTAGACCATCATCGGTATGTCTTCGATCCAGCGATTGGAGGATTCGATTACCATTTTACCCGGTGCCGAACATCACCCTAGAACGCCCAGGCGCCTAACTCCAGCAAGATATCCCTTCGGTATTGCGGGTGCAATTCTCCGCCTCTTCTCACGCGGAGGTCCAGCAACCTGGGGAAGTGCCGAAATATGGGGTTTACTATCCTTGGCGGGAATGGTATAAGGTCGGGCCCCATGCCATTGCAGCTGCCCGCCAGCGCTACCCAGCTCTTGCGAACTCGACAATATGGCGATCATCAAGGCTCAAGATGGTACCTCCGATCCGATTATCACGCGCATGGTTGCGGAGGACAAGGTATGTGATTCCTCGTGGCGTTGATGCGCTATTCTAACTGAGCATAAGGTGCCATGGTACAAGAAACCCAATCTGCGCCTCATGTATCTGTGGCTCTTCTTGTGCTGCATGGGTGTCGAGATGACCTCTGGATTTGATTCGCAACTGATCGGCACGCTGCAATTCTCACAGCCATTCAACAAATGTAACTCAGTCCAATCAGTGAGCTTGTTGAATTCATGCTGACGGATACAGTTTTTGGTGGCGGTTACATGACCAAGGATTCCAGTGGCAAAATGATTTACGACATCGAACCCGGAATTCTCGGCTTCATTTCATCGTGCTACCAGCTGGGATCCATCATTGCTGTGCCTATTGTCCCATGGATCAACCGCAGGTACGGAAGACGTTGGTGTATCATGATTGGTTCGATCATCATGATTATCGGAGCGATTCTGCAAGGCTTCGCTCAGAACAGTGAGTATATGATGCCCGAGCATAGATTGACCCTCGTACTTACTCGTTATCAGCTGGCATGTACATCGTATCCCGCATGCTTCTCGGTATCGGTATCCTGTTTGCCATCATCTCAGGTTCCGCCCTGATCGGAGAGCTGGCATATCCCAAGGAACGCGCGACACTGACATCGCTGTTCAATGCATCGTACTTCATCGGAGCAATCATCGCCTCTGCAATCACGATCCGTACCACCGGCATTATAGGAGACTGGAGCTGGCGCATCCCGTCTCTCCTGCAAATCTGTCCTTCCTTCCTCCAAGTCTGCACGGTCTTCCTTTTGCCGGAAAGCCCTAGGTGGCTGATCAGCAAGGACCGTGATGACGAGGCTTTTGCAGTTCTCACCAAGTACCACGCCGAAGGCGACGCTGACTCTGTACTTGTCAAGGCAGAGATGGCCCAGATCCGCGCTACCATCAAGCTTGAGATGGAACAGTCCAGCAACAGCTGGGCTGATCTGTTCAAAACCCCTGGTATGCGTCGCCGTACCCTCATTGCAGGATTCCTCGGTCTCTTCACACAGATGAGCGGAAACACTCTTTTGTCGTACTACCAGAACCTGCTCTTCAAACTCATCGGCTACACAAGCGACTACGCGAAGACACGCATCAACATCGCAAATAACTGCTGGAGTCTGATCAACGCCACGGTTATCGCACTCGTCGTCACCCGTTTCCGCCGTAGGTGGATGTTTATGCTTTCCGCAGGATCCATGGTCTGTGTATTCATGAGCATGACAATCTGCTTCCAGAAACTCGAGTACGCACGCGACCACAAGCTCACGAACAGGTCTGCCCAGCTCGCGGCGCTGTTCTTCTACTTCTCCTACTCTCCTTGCTACAACATCGGTAACAACTCGCTCACCTACACCTACCTCATCGAGTTGTTCCCATACGCTCAGCGTTCCATGGGCATCGGTTTCGAGCAGATCTTCGGCAAGCTGGGTGGCTTCTTCAGCATCAACGTCAACCCCATCGCGATGAAGGCGCTGAGCTGGAAGTACTTCGCCATTTACTGCGGCTGGATCACTTTCGAGTTCTTGTTCGTCTACTTCATGTACCCTGAGACCTATGGTCGTACTTTGGAGGAACTCACATTCTGTAAGTCTCACCTTTCACATATCATAGATACTCGAACGCTAACAATCGTGCAGTGTTCGAAGACAAGGCTCTTGCAGATCAGGCTGTCAAGGCTGTGGAGAAGCAAGTCAATGAAGCCCACATCAACGATGGCGAGGAAGTCGGAAACAAGTCGCACGTCACGACTGTGGAGCGTGCTCTCTAAGCCTTTGTACAATTCCAGACTGGTCAGATACCCTAGCATTAACGCACTTGTACTTCATTGAATACAGATCATGCAGTGCTTAGCGAATTTGACCAGCTTCTTCTCTGGATTCAAGCAAATGGAATGCGTGAAATGCTCTTATAAATGATTCAGAGATCAGTTCTCAAGTGTGTGCTCTACCGCTTCGTAGAATCAACGTGAAGATCAAAGTTCTAGTGGGATTTAGTCTCTCAATTGCTATTTTAAAAACTCTACGACAGGAAGTCTTTGTCGCAGCTTCCCTAAATCGGAATACCTATTCGGTACCTACGGACGTATAGATTGCTGAAAAGCACAGTTTGTAACCGAAGTCACACACCTCTCAATCTCCATGTGAACTGAGAACACTATGGGAAGTCGGCGCCAAAATATCATGTACCGCATGGGCACGTCACTCCTGCGTGCTGTCCCTTCTCATGCACACCTGCTTGAACAGCGCTTCCAGCGCCGGTGCGTTCAAGCGCTGAATGTCCCAACTGCACGCCTCGCTCTCCAGGTGCATCGCCAAGGAGCTCAGATGACTGAAAGACATTCCACATCCTTCTTCACGGCAGACGTACGGCGCCAGAACCCCGTTGCTCATCCACTCGGTCACCTCGCTGGTGTCGATGCGCCTCGTGCGGAGCTGCGCGTGAATGTCTAGGTCCATGAATAGCGGCGAGTACCACCACTGGCCGAGCGCCTGCAAAAGGAGCTCAGGGTTCTGAAATTTAGTGCATTCGCCGGACTCGAGGTGATTGATCAGACTGGAGAAGGTGGGCGTGGTAAGTTTGCAGGCCCAGCAGGGAATCACAGCAGCAGCATGCTTTATCATGTGCTAGTGAAAGAGTTAGCATGTCAGGGTTCCAGCAAACTGGCTATACTTACGATACGCAGGTCGACTTCGTGTGCAGTGAAAAAGCCACATTGACCACAAGCAAAGCACTCCTCCAAATGACGTGCAAGACCACCTTGTCCAGCGCAAGGCTCAGCACAATTGGGACAGACTATTGGCAGGTTGCAGCCTTCTTGATGGCGGAAGAGCCTCGTCTGTGAAGGGAAGATGCACTTGCAGCCGTCACATCGAAAGTGGCCGCTGTTATAGTGCGCTTCAAGCGTCGCAGCGTCTGGGCCGTCGAAATCGCAACCCGGCTGGAGGCAATGTTTGTGGACTAGCCATTGGAGTCAGTATGCTGGCATCCGAATTTGCGTTGCTTCATTTACTCACCTGTTGTACTAGCCCAGTGCTTGTCGCGCTCGTCCTGGGACCGAAAAGGTCGCTTGCAAGTCATGCACCAAGTGTGCTTCTTCGCCACCTTCAAGTGCCTGTCCAGCTCAGCCTGACTTTGAAAGCCAAGCAAACAGGTCAGGCACACGAACCGATGGTCCACCTGGTAGTTGTTTTCGAAGTGGTTCTTGAGACCCCACTCGTCCTTGAAAGCACTGAGACACATGTTGCAATAGATGTCGTGGCCTCGGGTGTTGTCGACGTGGTTCTTGAGTCCGTTGCGATCTTTGAAAACACGAACACAGAGATTACAATAGTGGCTGTGGTCTGGACCCAGAGACTGCTTCACGTGGCTCTGCAGTGCAGTCTTGCTCGAGAACTTGATCTGACATACGCCGCACCAATTCTCGTGTGGATCGTATGGCTTGTCGCCGAGAACGGCCGCGCTATGGTTAGGATTGGCGTGCGGACGCTGCGGTACACTCGTGTTCTGATGGTGAAGTACTTTCGGCCCATCCTTGATAACCAGCGTACGAGGTGCAGAAACTGGTGCTGGCGGAGGAGCGACAACACGTTTCTTGACGTCCTGCCATGGCTGAGGGTTCTCTGACACCTGGTTAAGAAAAGGATTCTTTGAGGGATCTTCAGGTGGAGGTGCCTCTGGCAGACGCACTTCACCGTCGCTGAGGAGGCCGTACCGATTGATGTCCGGACCGACCATTGTTGCAGTCTTGTGCGCGCTGCAGGTGAGCGGATCGGAGGTAAAGAAGTTTTGGGAACACGAAGAGCAAAGATGTCGACAAGTTTGCAGAGTTCGATTGTTTACATGCACCTATCCGCGTCTAGCGTGTTCGACCTAGGCAGCAAGCTTTAGTGACACCAAACGGGAGCAAACATTTATGGTGCTACCAAAGTGAAAGACGAAAGGATAGTTAGTGCGATAAGACACCGCCGACGGTCAGTCCTGGTAGGGCAATCCATCGTACGTGCACGCGTGGTGCTTTCATATCGGGCAATCAGGGGAAGGTGCGATCGTGGGTAGAGAAGCCGTCACATGATAAGAACTATTGCATCGCAACTTGAGGTATCGGTAGATCTCGTGTACACATACAGTAACCCCCAATGAATAGTATCGACTATTGGAAAGAAAATTTTGGTTCATTACTTATTCGTTAATCTTCATTACAAAATTAGATTCCTAGCGCCTTAGCGATAGCCTCACCAACAGCAGTTGCGCTGGCAGGGTTCTGTCCGGTGATCAGGCGGCCAGAGATAGCGACCTTCTCACCCCAAGGCTCGGCAGCCTTAACGAACTTTCCTCCAGATGCCTTCTGCAGAGCATCCTCAGGAAGGAAGGGCACAACCTTGGACAGACCGACCTGCTCCTCCTCGGCGTTTGTGAAAGCTGTGACCTCCTTACCAGCGACCAGGAGGCTGCCGTCCGAGAGCTTGGCGTCGTAGAAGACGGCAGGCGCGTGGCAGACGGCGGAGACAATCTTGTCAGCCTCCCAGAACTCACGGATCAGCTGCTGGGATGTGGGGTTGTCGACAAGGTCGAACATGGGTCCGTGACCACCAACGTAGAAGATGGCGTCAAAGTCCTTGGCCTTGCCAACGAACTGGTCCAGCTTCTGTGTGTTCTTCCAGACGGACTCATTGTTCTTCAGGAAGTTGACGGAGACATCGTCCTTGGCGGCCTCAACTGAGGATGGGTCGAGAGGCGACTCACCGCCCTTGGGCGACGCAACTGTGATCTCGGCCTTGTTGTGCAGAACGTGGTAAGGGTGGGCCAACTCAGGCAGATACCATCCAGTGGGCTTGTCGAGGTTGCCCAGCTTGTTGTGGGAGGTAAGAACGAAGAGGATCTTGGGTGCCATATTGAGTTGAGGAAGGGTTGTTAGGTAAGAAGGTGATGTGGTGTGATTGTTTGAGTTTGAGGTGTCTCAGAAAGCGGGCTTCTGCAAACTTCTTATGAGTACCCAAGGGGATGATGTTCGCGATCGTCAAGCTAAGGATCTGATGTCATCGCGGCGATGCAGCCCTATGCGGCGAGCAAATGCCCCACCAACAGCCCCGCGCATGTTTACAACCGAGGATTCGCAGTGTTTTCCGCCGCCTTCTGCTGGCCGGTCCTTGTGTAATTTGGCCGGACCAAGGGATTTTTTCGGCGCAGTACCTTGTAAACGTTCAATAACAATGTCACTCTCAGTGTTTGTCAGCAAAACATGTGCAAACTACGGAAACTCATGGAAGCATCTCGTGGGCGATACCTGGCAGTGTCAGACACGCCGGGGCGCTAGATGAATGTCCTCGAACGTCATAAAATGAAGAATGTTGTCCGTTGTCACAATACCTGAAGCGGAATACTATGAGCTCAATGTTCGACAGCACCAAGAGAGCTTCATCGAACCTTTGCTACTACACCGACCAAAATCTCCACACCCTCGATCGTCATGATATCTCGAAGCCTGCCCTCAATTCCCTGCAACACCTCCTGCGTCTCGTCACTTAATTCCCACGTCAACTCACCCGCAGGCCGCTGCAAGCTCAGCCCGTCCCACTCCCATTGAACACAATGTGACAGCTTTTCCTGACTCAGCATCCTAAGCAAGTTAGCGAGCGCCTTCTTCTTGCCTTGCATTACAACATGGCCCTGCTCATCCGTGGTCATGATAACGCCTGCCCCCGCACGGTCTGGGTCGTTCAGATGTGTCGTGCCATCTGTGTCGTCCGTTAGGCCTAAGAATCGGATCTCCTTCATCACGTTCTCCAGGCCACGGGATGAGATGCGAATAGGTTGCTCGGGATCCGTGACATTGGAGAAGATGATCTTCGAAGTTGAGGCCGACTCACCAAACACCGAGTGTGTAGGGCGGAAAATTCCACGGAGACGCCTTTGCTTTATCTCCTCCAAGGCTTGCGCCATGAGATCTTCTGTTGTCTCCTCACCGTGCTCCATCTTGCGCGCCTTGCGCTGGCCCGTTGATACATCATCTAGCTCTTCTGGATAGTCTTCGTGTCCACGCTTTCGCTTCAGTCTATGAGATGGCATAGGGTAATAGAGCCCTTCCTGAGAGAATGGCTGCGTATCATCATCAACCACTGGAGTCACCGGAGGCTCAGAATCAGAGCTACTGCTTGACTCAGAGCTGCTGCTTGATTCGGAGGAAGGTGACCCTCCAGGCTCAAACCCTGGGTTTGCAACCCCCATTCCCAGCATTATTTGAGACATGAAGAAATCGTCCGGTGGTGGCGCAGAAGCCGGCGACAACGACGGAGCTGTCTCCACATTCTCCGGAGGCGAGCCTTGAGCTTCTTTATCCTGCTCCGCAGACTCAACTCCCTGCGCCGGCGATGCTGCAGTCGACGATGCATCAGCCACAACTTCAGCGCCTGTCGCTATAGCTGCACGTTCGAGAATCAACGCAGTAACCTCGTCGCTTGTCGCTTTTCTATCCTGTAGTTCCTGAATATTCACACCATCTTCTTCAAGCAACAGGTATCGTTCCCGGATGTTGGACTTCTGATTCCATGTCAACGTACTCCACCCTTTGGTGATCGACAGTTTCTTCTTCTCGACACCTGCTCGCGCTTTCACCCGCCAATCAGCAGCCTGAGCTTTCGACGGGCGTGCTGGGGGTGAAGGGGTGATTGGCCCTGCTGAGGACGTGGGCAGAGTTGGAGCCTCTGGATGGGCATCCTCTCCCGGATTAATGGTTTCCACCCAGTCATCCTCTGAACCCGGATCCTCTCCATTATCGTCAGTATCGCTATCGTCCGCACTGCTATCGCTACTGTTGCGACTATCTTCTGCAGCCTCGCGTGCAGCTTTGAGCGCAGCCCTACGAGCAGCAGCGATTGCCGCAAGACGCTCCTCCATCAAGAAATTGCGGATGTACGTTTTGTTGGTTTCATCCCAGCCGTCTATGAATTTGTTGCCAATACCTGCGACGTGCATCTGGCGCGCTTTGTCGGCCCAATCTGCCTTCTTCTTTTCTGCATCGCCAGGATCATCGCTCTGATGATCTTCTATTTCCTTACCTTTGCGATTGTTTTCTTCGACGTCTCCGTTTTCGAAATCGTACTCGCATTCGTCCACGTAACCATAGTCGTCACCAGAGTCGTTTTCGTCCTCTTCCTCGTCCTCGGATTTATCTTCTTCGTCACCGTCTTCTGACAATTCACTAGCTTCCTCTGAAGATGGATTGCTGCTCGCACTACCTTCGGCATCGATTGTAGCTGCGTCTGCGCCTTCTCCGGGCTGTGCATCAGCTTGTGCAGTACCTGCCCGCTGCTGTTGCTCGCCTTCTTGCTCAGCTTCTTGCTCAGCTTCTTGCTCATCATCCTGAGTCTCTTCTTGAGCCTCAAATCGACCATGCATATCGTGCTGTGCCTCATGGATTTCCCTCCGGGCACGCCATCCAGATTGCGAGACAGCGAGTGATCTAGCCCACGACTGCTGGTTCTCTGTTAATTCATGTTCTCGGAGATTGTACCGCGTAAAGGTCTTCCTTCTGTTCTTCCTAGTCTTCTTCTTGGCTACCCCGAAGCCAGGCTTCTTAGGAATGAGCTTTGGTCGCAATGATCTAGATTGGTCAGACATAGTGTGAATCGTGAGCGCAGCTCTGATTCTAGGTATGACAAAAGGAGTCAAGATAAGGGTGTGTATATCACAATTCTAAACAAGTTTGCTCGCAGTCGAATTGGCAGATGAAGAGTGATCTGGTGAAAGCCAGAGCTGCTTTTGATGAATGCGTGGAAGTTTCGCGTTGTGCAAACATAACAGTGAACAGTTCACACTGTAGATGATCAAAGGAGTTTCTACATTGTGCCAAGTACATCCACATTGTTGAGATGGAGGTCGTGGCTCATTCATTACTGCACAATGTCGTCCACACACAGCTACTGGGAATTTTTTGTTTCACAGTGGCGATGTGTGCTTATACTGCCCTGGAACCTAGGAGAGATCGCATTCGCCTGGCAAAATTGCTGACGATGAAAGCACAGTAAAACTCGCAAGATTAGACCACATTAAACTTGTCGTTGAATGAATCAATTGATGCCTCCGTCTAGAGGGGCAGTGCGCGCTCGCTTCATATACAGATCGTTTCCATCATACCTCCATCCTAATGCGTGGCACTTTTCGCGTCGAGTATCCTCCGTGAACCATTACCACCATGTCCTTCACTCGTAAAATATTCTTCATGAGTCGTAAAACATACGCCGAACGCCAAAGCAGCCCCGTGGGTACTGCGCAATGCAATGAACCGCCCGTGTAGAAAACAATATTGACTCGCAGCCGTGAGGAAAGAAGAAAGAAAGTTTGTACAAGCTCCGCAATATCACAAACGAAGAATCTAACAGATTCTACCGCCTGCTGCCCGACTGCCTCGTGTGGCGGGTGTGGCGGTCTTCTGAGCTTGCGCTGCCTGTGTGTGTGTGTAAGCTTTTGCTCTCGATTCTGGCTGAATTCTGCTAAACTTACTGCTGGAGGTGTAGTCGGAGTAGTAGTAAGACGACCCGCTGATAGTCGTGCTCTTGTCCTCTTTGTCGTGCCTGCGCTTCAACCCCAATGCAAGCGCTAGCCCGCCAAGCGCAGCCGCCATGCCCATGCCCTTTCCGAACCCGCTCTTCTTCTCGCTCATGGGGCGGCTGGGCCTGCTGGGACCTTGGCCGTACCATCTACCGCCCGCTGCAGCACCGCCAGAGTGGTGGTGGTCCTCGATATAGGTAGTTTCCTCATGGGTGTGCTTACGCTTGCCACCAATGCCCAAAATGCCGAGAAGAGTGTCGAAGAGGGCGCGTGCGCAGCAGAAGAGGCAGAGCAGGAGAAGCAGCAAGATACCCAAAAGGACACCAATGACAATACCAGCGATGGCACCACCAGAAAGGCCGTTGTTGGTGCCTGTCTCGGTAAGTGAGCCGCTTGCGCCGGTAGGAACTGGAGTCTGGAAGGGACCTGTTGCGGTCGGTGTGCCAGTGTATGTGATGACAACCAATGTTGATTGTGTGGGTCGGATAGGCGCCGATGCAGACACTGTGGGCAAGATGCCGCCGGAGCTGCCAACACCGAGCACCCTGCAGGTACCGGAATCGGGAGCATAGCAGTAGGATCCGGCAGCACAGCAGGTACTTCCGCAAGGTTGCTGGCTGTTGCTGCACGTAGCAGTCGTTGCGGGAGCTGCACCTCCGCCGCCAGCGTACGAAGATCCAACGCTGGTCTTGGTTACAGCGCCCAGGGTCTCAACATAGGTGGTTGTGTAGTAAACCCATCCGCCTGAGCCTCCACTGCCGCACTGAGCTTGATTATTGGCATCAGTGACGCAGGTCGAGCCAGAGGGACAGCAGAGCCAGTTGTCCCATCCGCAGGTCACGCCGGCGCAATCAGCGCGCTTGTCGATTTGTGTTGCATTGTGCAATTTCATCAGCTCTTCATCGTGAACCGGGTACGGCTTTGCAAAGGCCGTCGATGTGGTAAGGGCCAACAGTGTGAGAGTCTTGAAAAGCCCCATTGTGGGCTGGAACGAGGCCGAGAAGACCTCTCCGAATCTGCTGTCGTTTACAGATTCTCAGGAAACCTCGATGATCGCGGCGTCGAGTATAGTCTTGTAGCCGTAAGACGAGCGGGGTTGCTATCTTAGCGTATCTGCAGGTGATAGCGAATGGAAGCCGTAGCGAGCCTCGTGGATGCTTCGACGGTTGGAATGGAGTCAGCGATTGTTGTGCGTGGAATGCAACAAACAAAGAGCGAGTGGGTAAACGTGGAAGGAAGACTTGACGTCGTGCAAGGAAGCAAGGGAGGAAATAGGGCACTTAGATTTGGTGAGGCTGGCGCTTCCCGCGAGGTGGTTGGGAAAACTGGGAAAACAGCACCGGGGAGGTTGGTAGCACCACGCCTACCCAATGGGATGCACCGGACACTGATCTCGAAACTGCAGGTGCAGGCAATAAACTCGGTCAAAATCAAGCTCCTGGTGAGCGTTGACTGACAGTTATTCGAATGTGAATTGTCCTCTTTGCACTATGTGGTTGCGGTCGTGGTGAGCTCTTTGCTGTATATAGTAAAGTATACAAGCGCTGGAGTCGCCTAGCAACCGTAGCCGCGACCAGCCACCGCTGCGCTCGTGCTCAGCATCACCATCATGCAACAATCCGCCCGCTGTCAATCAATCGATGCGCCAATATCCCTGATCTACTGCAAGCGTGCTCGTACCTGACTAGAGCACATCATGCGTCATCGCGTCGTCGCGCATGAGCCTAGTTTACAACCGAGTCACTGTGGTTCGCAACCTTGGTCAGCGCTGCTCCATAACAGAAGGTTATCGCACTGTGTCTCGCTGACACCTACATCTTGGCCAGAATGGCGCCCTCCTTCGCTCGGCCCGCTGTGGCCAGCCCGTACTCCTCAATGAGCCTCTGCGCTGCTTTGTAGCCTACCAGGTAAGCTGTGGGCTGCGTATGGTTGTTCGTTGTCACCGGGCAGACGCTCAAGTCAGCCACTCTTAAGCCTTTCACCCCCAGCACTTTGTAGTCCTTGTCTACACACACGTTCTCTTCACCCTCTTTCCCCATCATTATCGTTCCATTGGCGTGCCATACAGTGCCTGCATTGTCGCGCACGAATGCATCAACATCATCATCGGATAGACTGGCCGGACCACAGAGAGTCTTCTTGATCGCTGGCTTCAACACCTCATTGTGTGTAACCTTCGTCCAGACCGTACGCACAGCTTCTCTCATGATGCGCGCATCGTAGGGATGGGTAAGATAGTTGAGATTGATGATGGGCTTGTCGTTCGGATTCGAGGAGCGTAGTGTGATCGATCCTTCGCTCTGAGGATTCATCAAGAAAGCAATACAGGTCATGTAGCTGTTTCCTTTCTCAACCTGAACACCTGGTGGCCATGCCAGGCAATTGTTGATAAACTCGAATGTCGGCACGTCGTCTTTGGTCAGAAATTGTTGCGTTGCTGCAGGAAGCGCAGCAAACTCTGGAAACGAAGTGAGATCGGGGTGCTTGAGGAAGCCACCCCATAGGCAAGACTGTTGCAGCGCGAAGGCTCCTGTCTTGTCTTTCTTCCAAAGAGCAGCAGCCTCGCTCATCAGGTTTTCGTCAGACTCAAACGCCCACCGATCGTTCAGCGTACCGTCAACTTCCACACTCATGAAAGCCAAGACATGATCCTGCAGGTGTTTGCCTACACCTGGCAGGTTCTTCCGTACGGCGACTCCGACGCTCTCCAACTCAGCCTTAGGTCCTATCCCATTGACGAGCAGAAGTCGGGGCGAGTCGATAGGACCGGCACAAAGCACAACTTCCTTCCTAGCATAGGCTGAGAGATAGTCAGTCTGGCACAATCTGGCTTGCGGCAGTACGATTGTGGCATACCTTTTTTCCCGTCGGCGGTCTCAACACCCCTTACCCTCTCTCCGTTCTCACTCCATAGGAACGTCGCCACACTCGCATCTGTCCAGACCTTCAAGTTTTCCTCTGCATCTTGCAAGTGCGCTACTGCACTCGTGGTCCTCCCATCTTTACTATAGCTGTAAGGAAATATGCTCATGCCAATAGGATCGCCACTATTCGGGTCCAGGTTTACCTTCTCCCCGGCATCAACAAGCGCCTGCATGCCCTCCAAGACTCCCTTCTCCAGCTGCGGCGGCAACCCTACTTTGACTTTTCCCTGGGTTCCATGCATGCCGGCGTCTGGTTTTGCTAGATGCGCATATTCGTTTGACCCGTCAAACTCATACGTCTCGATTGCCGCATAGTCCTTCTTCACAGTATCCCACTTCCATGCCTCATCCCCCACGCGATCTGCCCAAAGGTCGTAATCTGCGGCGCTACCCTTCAGATACACGCCAAAGTTCAGGATTGACGAGCCGCCGAGGCCTTTACCTCGTGTGTATGCGATAGTACGTTCGTTCAGCGCGGGCTCGGGCTCGGAGACGTAGCCATGGTCAAGGTCAGGGCGAAAGATGGCAGCATGGTAGCGGTGGACGGGTGCATTAAGGAAATCACCAGAGGGCTGGGCGCCAGCTTCAAGGACCAGGACGGTGGGTTTGGCAGGCGAGTTTGCGAGGTGGTGGGCGAGTAAACAACCAGAAGTGCCCGCTGAGACCACATATTAGCACGAGATAGTTGCAAGGACTGCTCTAAGATAAGAGGTAGATGTGTTTTATCAAGGGCACAGTGAATAGTGACTCGAGGAAGGCTGAAGTGTGGAAAGATCAAATACCTCCGACGACAATGAAGTCAAACGTGTCCGTCATAACGACTGATTTCAGGAGACTACAAGCTCTACGGGTGCAATGTGTGAGCTCTGAAAAATGGCACGTTGTCTGGATTTGTACACTGCGTAACACGGCGCTCTATATACCTCCACAGCGGCAAGCGCCCGCCCACCCCAATGCAGCTTCCCGACCGCCATCAGGCTGATGCACTCCCCACATGCATCAAAAAGTAAGCTGTCCCCGCTGCCGACAGAGCCGTCGATCAGGGACCATGTGAACCAGATCCGCGGAGCCAATCCCGGGGTTGCGGAGGCGGGAGGTCTAGTCACGCTAATATAGCAGTAATGGTCGGCAGCCTATTTCGGCAGGATACAGAGCAGCTACTGATGAGTAATAATATGGTCTTCTCTGTATCCGGTAGCAACATGTGGTAGTTGTGTGCTGATGCTGCTTACGCAGCATTTGGTGCTTTTGCCAAGCCCTGACGATGCGGCTGAGGGCCTAAGATCCACCTTTCAGGAGTCAACAAGTCGGGTGTGGATGCCGGAAGTGGGTAAGAATCCTACAGGAGGACAAAAAAGCAATGTGTATTCCGATTTGAAAGCAGAGATCTTCATCCAACGCCCTCACTACTGGAGCTGTCCTTCCTCTGCTTCCTCACGCGCATTACTAGAGCCCTCAGATCTGGCAAGCTAGCCGCTACAATTGCGAGCGAGATCTGGATCGCCACCAGTACGTTGATCATGGAGCCAAAGTACATTGTGTGCTTTTGTCTGCGCATGATGAATGGAAGCTGCACAAGAGCAACACCACAAACGAGAACACCCAATGCAAACACCACCACCAGAGTAAATCGCTGCCGCATTCGCACTTGAGTCAAAGAGAGTACGAAGGGTATTGGAAGAACAAAGATGCAAAGATCAGTAACGCTGTCGCCCACTGCAGCAGTGTAGCTGTACGCTGGTGAACTGAAGCAATGCGAGCCGCTGAAGGTGCGCCAATATGGGGTCCAGAGCTTGTAGATATCTGAGCAGGAGGCTACCAGAACGCTCAGCACGGCTACAAACAATGCTACCGTCAAGACGAATAGTGCATAGCAGCATTGTCGGAGCGTCACCAGGGTGACTGGGAAAATCCGCAGGTAAGATGCCAATATCGAGATTCGAACAAGCGTCACCGCGAGGAGATATGCGAGACGCCGCTCGAAAATGTGTTGATAGAACACTACTTCATATGCCTCGTCGGGCCTGGGCTCTGGATCAGCACATACTGGAAGACAGGGAACACGTACTCACCCTTTCCGGTCATAACCCACCGGATCAACCGCACTAGTACATGATATTATCGTGCGTACGATTGCACAGCCCTATTTTGAATCAGCATCGCTGCCAATCACTCTTTCCATGCTCAACATACCGTACCAAGAAGCAACACCCCATCGTCGACAGCAAGTCGGCCCTTCACGGCCAGCCGTGACCACACCCTCAGCACAACGGTGCCTAGCGCGAGACCCATCAGTGGGATCTCGACTGCAAATGCTATGTAAGTGAATGGTAGAGTGGCGGCCATATTGTAAGAAGCTTGCATCCGAACTTGACTTGAGATTTCCGATGGACAGACCAGGAAGGTTTGCTCGAGCGATCTGGGTGGGGCATCGCGACGTTTGAATTACCAGTTGCAGCCAAGACGAGCGTGTTGTGATGGTGCTGACTTGCAGAAGGATGCTGACAGATTCTGAGACGTCGACGCCAATAATTGCGTGGCGCTGGTTGCGGTGTGGTTGCAACAGGTGAGATGACATGGTAGTGATTGGTTGCGGAGCTGGTCGAGTCCACACGTCGATTGATCAGGATTTGTGCGACAGACTTGCCCAGAAATTGAGAAATACATAATCTGCTGATGATAGATTGTGGTCGAACCGATGATGGCTTTCGAACAGTGATTAGAGATACGGCAATGTAGCGGCTGGTGCCAATTACCAATCATTGGAAAGGAGGATGTCCAGTTACTTACGCCTTAAAGACACCCTCAATCTTATCTACCTGGTCGAAGTCGTACGCATTCCCATATGGCCTGTTCAGGTACCCCTTCAACACATCCCCGTCGCTCGCAAAAGTCGCCGCAACATGCAGCCCGGTCTTCTCCCTGGTCAATCGCGCGCGAAGCCCTTCAGCGAACTCGACCTCCATCTGATTCCTATACCACGGCGCAAAGTGGACTAAAACTAGTCAGCCGACGGACAACTATCACTCACTCACGTCAAACTCACTCATGGCCAGCATGACCCTTGGCACATCTCCAAGATTCGGCTTCCCTCCATGCCACAACCTCAGATCCCTCACCACCACACTCCCCTTCTTGACCACTGGCTGACTCGGGCCCCGCTCCTTCCTCCTCTTCTCAAGTAGGTCTTTTCTAATGCACCCGCTAGCTCGATCACCATGCTCACCCTCCTGGTCCGCGATGCTAGTGGTCCTATGCGTGCCGAGCCAAATCTCTGTGCTGCCGTTTTCAGGCGTCATAGTCACTAGTGGAACGTTGATGACAAGCGCGAATGGTATAGTTGGGTGGTCGAAGTCGGCATCGGTGTGGGTGGGTTGGGATGCAGGAGGTGACTCGGCGGTGGGAGGTAGGGCAGTGTTCCCGGAGACGAAGCGTAGTGATGGGCAGGGCCCGAGAGTGGTGGATGTCACTTGTGTTACAATTGGATCTGAGGGATGTCAGATGGAGGAGCAAATTAAGTGTGCAGGGAGCAGTGTACTGATGTAGATGGAATCGTCGAAACAGGAGGTTGTCAGGGGAGGGTCTTGTTGGATATTGCCTTTGTTGTAGTTGTATCTAATCGAATGTCAATATTCAATCACTTCATAGAGCAGGCACTGCTCACGGGCTATCTTTCCGGCCCTGGAGCTCGTAGGCGTCTTTGACCATCTTTTCGTTGAGTCGATCAAGGACAGCATGGTCAATCACATCCTCGAGGACGACCAGCCCGTCGCGGAATAAAGCACGTGTTGCTATCTCTAGGTTGCGTTGTTCGAGACAACCGGTGCTTCTCTCAGCCGCAGACACGGCAATGGCGATGGGTTCCGAAGAGTGGGCTGTGGGCATGTCGAATATGCTGCAACCTCAACTCAAAAACTCAAGAGCTTCGCGAATACCAATTTAAATCCAAAGCACTCTCTCGTGATCAATGCTTGGCCCGAAATATTCCAGCGGTGGGGCTGACGGAGGAGGGTGAGATAGACGACCAGATTCGGACTAGACCCAAATCGGGGTTCTTCCCTCAGGCTTCAGTCAGCTGTCCAGGACCGGCAAGGCTCGATGCGGGGATTGTGGGGAAAGCCTGAGCTTACAGCTTGTTTGTTCCTGTGCCGATGGCCGTGCGAAAATGGTCATTGCTGAGAAACAATTGGGAAGGTAACAAATTAAGCTTTATTTGTTTGTTGCGAGTACCAATCACCTGTAGGTCTCTATCTCTGGTTCGAAGTCCAGAAGTGTCTTTTCAGAAGTTCAATTTGTGTCCAAACCTAGGCTGCCATGGCGCCTTCTCTCAAGCTCCTCGGCTGGCCATGTCTAGGTCTGCCTGTCTACACAAAGCCGCTCCTGTTTGAGTTAATCATGACACCGCAGAATCGCCGTAAATGAACTCAGCGCCGACGTAGTGCAAGCCACGAGGATTGAGGTTGCGATCGCAAGGGAATGTCTCACTGTTGCTCGTGCAGCTCACGGCAGTCGCGCTGAGCATAGAATTGACAACCCGTCAAGCACTGTCACTATTGTGATATCTATGAACCTATGTTGTTTCGTAGAGGCAATTTCCTGCAGGGCCCCGTATCAAGTGTGTCGCGCATCAGCCAAACATCCGCTAGGAGATGGCCCAGGGGAAAAGTGGAACATGCGCTCATCGCCAAGCACCAGCGCATTCCATTTCAGACCCTCCAGACTCCCTCTAACTACCATATCGACACGCTTGCTGCATTTGCTGCCTTGTGCATATTTAAAGCAAAGGGTTTTTTCAGCCGTAGCCTGTAGCCACACTCCACCAACGTGGGCGGCAATACACGTTCCTTACAAGCACGCTGCATCCTCGGCGGCGGACACAGCATCCTGCAATTGCTCGCCTGACACCTTGCCGACTACCGTCTTGATCACCACCTTGCATACACAATCGAATTGGTCATTCTCAGCATAAGCAGCGCCCCTTGTCGCGACACGTATCAGCCAGATCGCAACAACTCATACGAAACACACCAAGCAGTCTTCCATCCATCATTGCGCCGTTCCATCCCACAACATCTCACCATGCCGTCCCAGCGCCGCATGAGGCTCTTCGGAGTCCTCTTCCTCGTCACCATCGTCGTAATTCTTTACATGACGCGTTCCGGCACACAAACACACGCCTCGGATTTTTATACCAAGACACAAGAAGCTCTGCAACAGCACGAGTACGCTGAGGCCGCCAAACAGCGCGATGCAGACAGCGTGGGCACACGGCTGAAGGCTGCCGAGGAGGCGGCTAAAAAGCAGGCCGCTGAGAAGAGCGCAGAGTACCACAAGGCTGTCGAAGGCAAAGACAAGTCGGTCGCTGGACGTGTCAAGATCGATGGCGAGAAGGCGAGTCCTGTCCCCGGTGTTGCAGCGCAGGGAGGCAGGCCGCGCGACCAGGCGGCAATAAAGGGCGAGACGCCCGAGGATCATGACGTTGAGATCGAGCTTAATGCTATCTTGAAAAAGAGTCCTGGTACGCTCATCACCTTTACTTCCTTTACGTTACTCTCCAGAGACTAACTCACGCGCCAGTAATCATCTTCTCTAAGTCTTACTGCCCATTCTCTAAGCGCGCCAAACACATTCTCCTCGAGAAATACAACATCACACCCGCCCCTTACGTCGTCGAACTCGATGAGCACCCGCTTGGTCCGAAGCTACAGGATACACTGGCTCAAATGACTGGCCGTCGCACAGTGCCAAACGTTCTGGTGCAGGGGAAGAGTATCGGTGGCGGCGACGATATGCAGGAATTGGATGAGACCGATAAACTGATCGAGACATTCAAGAGCCTCGGCGGGACAAGAATTCAGGATGTGGTGCACAAAGAGGCAAGAGGGACGAAGGGGGACACGATGCGCAGGAAGAGGGTTTGAAATGACGCGATGTGGAAATCGCAACTACGTTGAGGTTGCGGTGAGTGGGTCAGCTATGACTGTTTACTGAGTTGTTGTTTGCTTTGGGCACAGGCATGGATATACCCTTGATAGTTTATTGAATGAACGCTGCTAATATACGAGCAAAGCCGCATGCACGTGTCAGTGACCATCGACATTAGCTCTATTTCCGACCAGAGTGCTCCTCCCAGTGCCATGAGTGTAATTATTGTTACCAGTCCATCCTGCCCACTGCGTCGATCCTGGACGCCTAGGCCCTACGGCCGTCTCAGATGTACCTTATCCGTCCCTTCTCTTCGTCGCGCCTCATACTCATTGCTTATTTCCTTCCGTTGACGTCGACCAAGCCATTCGAGCGATTACCCAGAAGATTACCAGTGCCCTCCTTCCTACTGAGAATCTTCTTAGGCGGTCCCCAAACACCAGCCCTGCCGCTCACATTGGCACTCTTGTCGCCCTCAGTTCGCGTTATCTTTCCGTTCTCCTTCGAAGCATCTTTCCTAGACGTGCCCATAACGAAGAGAGGACTCGTCGGACTAGGAGGCACGAATCCCTTACCCCTCCTCTTCTTGCCACTGTTAGACTCCGCAAGCGTCCACAGACCACCGTCCTTCCTAGCCTTCTCGCGCTCCAGCTCCATCTCAGCCTTCTTCTGCAGCTCCGCAGCCTTCTCTCGCTCAGCCTTCTCGCGCGCTTCACGACGCACACGCTCTTCGCGAGCGCGCTTCTCGTGCTCGATCCTGACTTTATACGCCTGCTCGCGGGCGGCTTCTGCTGCAGCGGCCGCCGCCTGTTGTTGTGCTAACTTTTCCTGCGCCTCGGAGTGTGCTTCGTTCTTGATGCAGAAGTAGCATGGGAAGTATGACTTGCGTGTGTCGGGCTCGACGTCGTTGATGTCCTTGCACACAGTGTTCGTGATGAAGCCTGGGTGGCACAGTTCGATGTGGCGCCAATTGGAGACGTGTTTGCAGGTGTGCAGCTTCGCCCAGTATCTGCACATGATGGCTGGGAGAAGTTAGCGTGTAAGCCCAGAGTGCGTGCAGTACTTGCCTTGAGTAGACCGAAGTTGATGAGGTTGAACGAGTGTGACGTGGAGTTGAGTTGATAGCGATTGATAGATGCTCTATCTGAGATCGTGAGTGTAGTGAGGAGTGAGTGGGTGAATTGAAGGTGAGTGGCACCAAGAGGTGCGCTGTCCCTGCTGCTTGACCATTTGGGCAAGCACCACCCGGGGATCTCCCACGATGGTGAAGGTGATGTGGCTCCCTCATCAGCTATTGACAAAGCTCGTAAAGATAAGTTCTATTTGTCTATTTCTCACTTTTCTTGTGATTGAGGGACGACAGTGGGTATGCTGGTCAACGGCACGTTCTTCTTCTTCAGCAGCACTCCAGCAGTTCAGGTAACCCATCGAACTCAGTTTGAAGTTTAGAGCAATACAAAGCTAGCGCTCCGTTATGAAAAGTGGAAGCTGAAACAGAACAGCATACCAATGGTGCTGGTCTCGGAATACGGCATCTTCAGGTAGCGACATGATCTTTAAAATTCAGTTACTGTAATCGTGACCTACTCTATCTATACAAGTCAGATTACTCAGTACTCTTCTAATGGTTGTTATTTTCTGCACATTTAATGCTAGATTGATTCTATTGTTGGGGCTTATATGCTCTTTTCCTGCGAAAGCGACAAGGCGATCCTTGCGAATCTGATTCTGCTTAGTCAAAGGCAGGTTCGGCTATTGCAGTTATTACTGGAGATCACACTGCTAGGGTGTACAATCGAGGTAAAGGTCAGCTGCATAGTTGGTGATACCACAAGTATGCATATCACCTTTCAAGTATGTGATTTTGACCTGTATGCAGCACATGCCGTTGAGCATAATTAGATGGACATAGTATCTTCTGTATGCATACAGGCGGTTTATATACCAGAATCTGAACTTCTGTCACACTAATCTAGCGTGCAAATTGTTTTCATGTCCAAGAGATAGGTATGGGGCATCTTTGGCAGTCGCTTCTTGGCAGCTTTGTCTGTTTCGTGAAAGTCAGGTCAAAGCGCCACGCAGATCCTAGGTGCTCGAGTCAAGCCTTTCCACTGTAAATTTGCTCCTGATGTCATTGAAGTGTTTTCTCCAGGCGGGGAAGGCAATTATGGGGTACATGGATGAATTTTCCGGCCCTTGCGGGACCTTTCGGCCCATGTCCGATGCTTGGTGTGGAGTCTCCAAGAACCGGACCTGCCCCGAGCAGCATTGGCAGACTCCACAAAGGAAACAAGCAAATGAGGTGCTGAAGTATATACATGCATGCAAGGATCTATAAATCTCCTTCCGAATCCTCTTCTGCCCATTCACATACGCAAACATGTTTTCGAAACATCTCACGTTGGCAACTTTGATCGTAGGCGTATACAGCCAACTCGATGCGGTTCCTACGGGATTTGATACCGATCGGTGGGCATGGGTTTCGAATGAAGATCCGCTTTTAGCAGTAATCCCAGGTCACTTCAATCGCTCAAGTTTTGACGCACCTTCTGCTGCCAATGTCTCCGACGAGAAGGTCGCTGCAATGTAAGCTTAATAATGTTCATGGGTGCCTCTTCTGACGTGCCTCAAGTAACGAACACATCAATCAAACAAACTTTGTCGCCTATGACCCTCAATTCTTCGACATAATCGGGCCCAATGCGACAGTCAAGCAACTTCAGAAGCTCAATTTCCAGGTTCACGAAGCGCCATGTTACATCAAAGACCAAGAAAAGCTGCTTTTTGTCGAGTGGGGTCCTCCCACGGGCGTGAACGGCTCCCATGATTGGCATTATATTCTCGATCTCAAGAGCAATAATCTGACAAAGGTTCAAACCACCCCCCCAACATGGAACATCCATGGGTGTGTTTACCGGGATGGCAAGCTTCACGTAGTCACTGATGGTGGACCCGACGAAACGGCATACTTGGCTACAATCGATCCTAAAACTTGGGAACGGACTACGATTCTCAACAACTATTACGAAAGGCCCTTTATGAGCTTCAATGATCTCGAGATAGACAACGAGGGCAACTATTATATGACTGATTCATTGTCGGGCTGGGTAAGTAGCTGGTTGAACATACAATCCGTAGTCCCAGTGCTAACGCTATTCCAGGGCCGCGATCTGAACCCATATGGCCAGCCTACCAAGCCCACGCTCTACTTTGTGAATGCCACCACAATGCGAGCTAAAGAGCTATGGTACCTTGAAGGCAATACGAATGGTGTTTCTCTGTCTCCAGACGGCTCCACACTCTATATGGCCGACACAGGCGCTTCTGAAGTCAAGCCCTCACGACGCAATGAGCAAGGAGAGCGCGACCTCTGGGCATTCGACATCCCGACCTCGTCAAAGACAGGACAGAGGCTTCCTGTTCTGACAAATCGTCGCCTACTAGCTCGCTCTATTCAGTATTTCTATGATGGTGTTCGAGTCAGCCGTAACGGGTGGATCTTTGGTGCCGGAGGAGAGGTCGTTGATGTGTTGGATCCTGAGTCAGGTTGGGTTTTGGGGTCGATTAGAGTGGGCGGCGGCGGGAATGACCCTGTGAATATCGTCCTTGGAGATCATGAGATATGGATCGTTGGGAAAGGTGGTGTTTGGCACGTGAGCAATATTCAGGAAAGGCTGAGCAAGGATTGATGGGCTCTTATTACAGGTGAAAAACGGAGTCAGATCAACTAATTTAAGACTCAATGATACTAGTCATTTTGCTTTTCTTCAACATCTACAGCTTACTAGCCACGCTGCAGCTCCTCGCTGAGATTGAAGCAAACATACTTCACGGTGCTCGAGATATGCGGGATGAAGCAGCGCTTGGACCGATTTCTTCTGGCCAGTTGAACACCAGACTCCCAGCCGCTGTCATTCTCCACGGATATATTGCCTCCCTAAAGCGAATTCGCATGCGGTATCTCAACGAACAAGAACCCATACCGCCTGGCATTCCACGAAGAAAATTTGAGCCCCTGACGTTCTTCGAAGTATATTCTGACCCCTGATCCTCGTTTAAATAGGTATGAACGTCTGATCCGCTTTGCTTAGATGGTGTATCGTCGCGTCTCGAAGCGAAACTCTGCCATGGTTCATTTAGTACTGTACAGCTCATGTATAAGAATGCCAGCGTACGGTGCAGTCGACGTAGTTGATACTGCTGCCACAGGGCAAAAACTCCGATGATGAGCTGAAGTAGACCAAACACGATGGATGTCACTGCCTCGGCGGACATAGCGGCTGCAGTGTCGAATGAATAGAGACTTGGTATCATGCGAGCCTTATTATATCAATTTAAATTCGAGGTTTGCTGCCATCTGCGGACGCATGCATTAACTCCACATTGCATACTCTGACGAATCATTCAGATTATACTATTGTTGGAGCCAATGCTTTTCGCGGACATCTCGCAACTTTGGCTGTTACTTCAGCCCTTCGCGTTATAGCGGTAATATGTGGATCTCCTTCCGATCTTTCTGGACGCACAGGTTCCGTAACGAGTCCGTGACCGCCCCTGCCAGCTCACTAGCATTCCGTGAGAATGGTCTCACGTTGGCCAACAGGATTGAGGCCTATAGGCTCGTTTGGCGCGACCAATCATGCTGATTCTACTTTTGCCAGAACCAATCAAGTAGATTCTACTTTTGTTGCGACCAATCACGAAGCTGTAGGCTAAGACTGCAGGCTGACGAGCGGATCAGCCTGGTCAACCTGAGCTCCTATACAATCCTTTAAAGTCTGCTCTCTGAAGCATATTTCATCCTTGCTCACAGCCAATTTGACAAAACTTAATACCTCTCAAACAAGTTCGAAGTCATTTGTGTCCAAAGCAACCTCGACCTGCATTTGGACAACCACGTATCGAGATGGCATCCTCACTGTACCTTCAGAGGAGACGCAAACCAAAAGCTCCGACCTTGAGAGAGTGTGACTGGGAGCCATACAAAGAAACAATCATTGATCTGCACATTACTCAAGGGCTGCCATTGTCCAAAGTGCGGTCCTTCCTCGAAGTGGAGCACAAATTTGCAGCAGAGTTGGTCGCTCAGGTTCTGAATAAGATTTTGAACTTTGATACCTAACGGCCTTTCAGAATATCGCAGTATCGATTCCGGATATCAAAATGGGGTCTTGACAAGAACACTAAGACCAGAGAAATGAAGGCCATTGTGCGGAAGAGACAACATCGGACCTTCGTTGAAACTGATAAGGCTGAGCTTAGTTTCCAAGTGCGGGGTCAGAAAGTCGACACTGAAGACATCGAACGATGGATGCGCAGGCATGATGTCCCTAAGGAGGAACTGTATATTCCAGGTCCAGGAGCGTGTAAGTGGCCCTAATAAAACAGTCTTCCTTGCTATCTGATACGGATTAGCCACACCCACAGGCGTGCAATGCTGGACTATATCAGAGATAGCATCTCCAGTACCAGAGCCCTCCACGGTAGCCAGTCCCGGGTGGAGATCCCCCTCCCCATTCCTAGATCCTTCGGTGTCCAATTCGCCCGCCGTTGCCATGCAACCGCTGCGAGCCAGCACGCCTCAAACAGAACAAATTGAGCATTTGAATGCTACCTTCCCTGAAATCGATAATGTGTCAGTCAGATCAAGGGCCGCGATTCCAGCACGTGGGCCAACCCAAGTATTATCATCCATACCTATGAGAAGATCGGAAGGTACAGATCGTCAGAACATTCAGGACAGATGGAATCGGTATCCCGTGTAAGTTTCACGACTCCCAGTAACTATTACGTGAATTCTGATTCATATTAGGTCATTCGTTCCAAGCGGTACATCATCAGATGGGGCCGAGAGTTTCGATCTCTCGACAACCTTCAAAGGTCTTGACCTTAAACCGGAAGGTGATGTCCAGCATGCTTCGGCTATCGAGACGACGAACCAGAAGCGAAGGCGCGTCATCGATGAGCTTGAATTCCGTTGGATGTGCTGCGTATGCGAAACAGATAACAATTCTGCACTCAACATGTCATGCTTGGGCCTGCATTGCCACGTGTACCCAGCATCATGTGAACATCCCCGCTGCAAAGATTGCTGGATCGATCTGAAGGGCGAGTGGCACAGTCTGTTGTTTCGTTATGAGTTGATTAATCTAAACCTATAGTATGGCTGTGACCGATGCGAGCAATTTCATTTTAGTCTGCCTGACCAAATTATGCGCGATGAGAAAAGCATATAGTCGACCGGGAGATGGGCAGGTCTTTGAAAACCCGCTCTGCTGCAAGACGCTCACAGGCAGGGCCAAGAGGTACTGGAGGCATTCACGTGATGCATAATGCATTGCCGACACCGTTTGAAGCGTCTGTATCGTCGCCACCATCATTTCCATGGCCTGTTTTTGGCACAGGAGATTCTCATTCTTGCAGCCATCAATAGTGACTGCGCTAAGTTCTTGGTATTTGGTGGATTTTTGCGATGTTGTACGGTGTATGTACATATGATACACGTAGTTTGTTTTCTCTTTTTAGCCCCAGTGTACATGGTATTGTCCTCCTTTTCTCCTCGTACCCTCTTCGTCCGTCAACCTCACGTTCACTGATCATCCCTCGACCCAGTCCGCCGTAACCGCTCAACCTGCGCTGTCACGCTCCCTTCATCGAAATTTTCCTGTCTCCCTGTCATGCCCAGAACCTGTCCAACCAGCCCCCCAGGCTTGGGAATCGGACACTCCCTCTTGGGATTCATGCGCTCCTCAACCATCTTCCTCCTGGCCTCCTCACTCAGAGCATCTGCGTCTGACCCCTCTTCGCTCTCTACTGGCCTCCGTCTCCTCCGTCGCTTTGTGGGATCGGCGGAGTCATTTAATGTGCGTGGGTCGACGGGACACGGGATGAGATGTGGCGCGGCGACGACAAGGAACGAGACCATGAGGGTGGTCGTGAATAGACTGGCAGTCATGCGCGAGCGCGGGTGCATGTGCGGCGGCATGTTGGCGTACGTGTGTCCTCCTCTCGCAATGCGGTGAGTTTCTTATCGATTGGCGAATGAGTGTGTAGGTTTAGAAAGCGCGAACTGGCCGAGGCATCACTGGTGCTGGAGGGCGTCAGCGGATGCGCGAACTTCGGGGCCGGCGGAGAGCGGTCGTACGGTGCCAATTGAGATGCCTCAAGCAAAGGAAGGCGTGCTGCAAGCGATGGGAGTGCGGGGAGAGGTGGTGATAGACTTTTGGGGGAGGGTTGGATAGGGCGCTAGTGCAGAGGATGATCCCTGTCCGTTTCCCGCGAAGTGCGGCCGCGCGATCGTCACTCATCTATTCTACTATACCGAGTCGCTTCGTGTTGCAGTCTGCTTTCTTGTTGGCCGGCGTTCGATTCGGGCATCGCTGTTTGCTTGAGCCTTTAGATATCGCGACCACGCATAATACACAAGTCCAGCGCGCACTACACGCGACGCCATCAACATCTTTTGCGCCGCCGCCGCCCGCCACACTCTCACGAGAGCTCCAAGAGTAGGGAAGTCGCGTGCACACTTGCGACACGGAGGCGCATAGAGTCGAGTGTCAGGGCATAGACCACATACACATATACACCAAACCGCTATCATGAGCATAGGCGGCAGCGACCTCGACAAGGCCATCCAGCAATTGCGCGCCTGTCGCCCCATCCCAGAGCACCAGGTCCGCGAGCTATGCTACAAGGCGCGCGAGCTGCTGATTGAGGAGGGCAACGTTGTCGGCGTCGATGCGCCTGTAACAGTATGTTGCTGTGGCTTCTTGCGAAAGTATGTGCGCTGATGCGACTCCAGATATGCGGTGACATCCACGGCCAGTTCCACGACTTGATGGAGCTATTTCGCGTCGGTGGTGACGTGCCGGACACAAACTACCTCTTCATGGGTAGGCTCAGCATACCTGTTCAGGTTGATGCGCAAAGGCTGACATAGAACAGGCGACTTCGTCGATCGCGGCTTCTATTCACTCGAATCCTTTTTACTCCTCCTCTGCCTCAAAGTCCGCTATCCAGATCGCATAACACTCATCCGCGGTAACCACGAGTCGCGGCAGATCACCACAGTATATGGCTTCTATGACGAGTGCCTACGCAAGTATGGCAGCGCAAATGTTTGGCGCTACTGCTGCGAGGTCTTCGACTACCTGGCCTTGGGTGCCCTAGTCACCGGCGCAGCCACCTCGCTCTCGCCTACCGACGGCCCCATAGCCTCCAACAGCAACCTCGACAGCCTCCCAGACATGGACCAAGATATCGAGATCGAGACTCTCAACGCTGCCGGCGAGATCATGTACCGCTACGCCCGCAACTCAGATTCACAATCTTCCGTCTCTGCCACAAGTCCACACATGGCCGGCTCCTCCAGCCCCGTTGCGCCTCCAACACCCACTAATGTTGGCGCACCAGGCACTGGCGCCTCTTCATCTGCCAATGGCTCTAGCCGTAATGATACCGGCGCCATCTTGTGCGTGCACGGCGGACTATCACCCCTCATTGACAGCATCGACAAGATTCGCCTGCTGGACCGCAAACAAGAAGTGCCCCACGAAGGTGCCATGTGCGACTTGCTATGGTCTGACCCCGACGAGATCGATGGGTGGGGCCTCTCCCCACGCGGTGCAGGTTTCCTCTTCGGCGCAGACATCGTCAAGTGCTTCAACCACAAAAACGATCTCAGCCTGATCGCACGTGCACATCAGCTGGTCATGGAGGGCTTTAAGGAGATGTTCGACAGCACCATCGTCACCGTCTGGAGCGCCCCGAACTACTGCTACCGCTGCGGCAACGTCGCTGCGATTCTGGAACTCGGTGAGGATGGTAGTAACGCAGGCTTCCAGAGGAGGAGTAACGGGGATTGCGGAGGTGGCGGCGGCGGTTGGGTACTGGGGAGTAACGATGGGCCGAACGCGACGCCGAATGGGGCTGATTCGAGTAGGATTGGTGACAGGAGGTTGAGCACGATGTTGGGTGAACAGAGGAACAGAGATGGGCCTGGTAGGAGGTATCGAGTGTTTGAGGCTGCGCCACAGGATTCGAGGGGTATGCCGGCTAAGAAACCGGTTGCTGATTACTTCCTGTAGGCTGTGGCATGTGTAGATGAGATGGGGGAGTGGTGGGCATGTTAGACTGAAAAGACTAATATGGTGGTGTGGAAGCAATAGGACTATCATCGTAAAGCGGTGATGTGGTCCTGTAGAGTGTTTATGGAAGGAGTCATGAGAGTTGGCGCTCAGTAAGCATTGAGCAGTCTATTGCGTAGATATGGATACCCAGAATACAAGTTTGAAATACTCAATTGCGAAGTCCATCTCATCTGACATTTCGTTGGTTCAGGTGCTCAATTTTGGGCTGACTGGAGCCTGTAACGAGCCTCGAGTTCTAGGGCCCTTGCTTCCCCGATTCTGGTGCTCATTCCTGAGCTGATCGGAGCCTATATGAAGCCTCCAATTTTAGGGCTCTTCCTTCCCCGATGCGAGAGCGCATTTTAGCCAAGTATGCAAGACGCTCCTCCTCGCATCCCGTCCAGAAAGTCAGGTGGGGCTCCAGCAGCCTCGTGAAGCGAAATGCGTTTATTGCATCCATGTACCACTCCATCTTTTCGAAGACTGATGACCATACGTTCCAATATTCTTCGTCGATAATCTTGTAGATAGGGATGTATGGAAGGTCATCGGGAGCCATAGCTCGTTCGCTGAATGTTGGGTCTGCAGAGAGTAGCAGTATTAGCTCTTGGCTTGATGGTGTTCCAGAGATCAATGCTAGATATCCCCGCCCTTCGTCGTCTACAGCTTTCAAGTTCGCGCCCGAAGCTAGAAAGGCAGAGATAAGACTCTGACTCCCTTTAGGCTCCCTAATAGCACTCAGTAAAGGCGTGTCCCCACGCCAATTTCGATGTTCCATATCGAAACCGAGACCTAGAAGAAACTGCACTACTTGAAGACACTGCTCGGTCTGCAACATCTCAGCTCCAGCTAAGTCGTGTAGAATGGTGTCGCGAAAAGGACCAACGCACTCGTTAACTTGTGCGCCATATTCCAGAGCGAGTGATGTCAGCTCTTTGCAGCGCTCAAGATCGTCCTCAAATGACACAACCTGTTTACGAGGAGAAAAGTACTCCCACCGCCGTATGAAACCAAACCAGGTGGCCTCTATAAGGTTGTTGAAATTTGAATGTCTGTTGTATATTGGTGGACCCGAAGACAACAGAAGCCGTAGTGTTTCTACATTGCCAGCTTTTGCGGATGACTGCCGCGTTAGTGAGACTGTCAAACGATAGCTGCAGAGCACTTACCTCTATTGGGCACCTACTAGTAGCTGAACAGCAGACTGTCGCCTCACCTGAGCGGAGAAACTTTTCTACTTCGCCTATATCTTGGTTACAGATCGCGAGGTCCCATCCGCTCGGATCGTTGCAACAAACAGAGAAGGTCGCGGTGCCCTTGAAGCTGAAGTATTCAGAAAATGGTATCCTTACACGCAGCTCAAGACGACTCAACACTATATGTGGTTCTTCCTCGACCTTTTTTTCATGCTCCATAGAAATCGTGATGATCACTATATGTTTCCCAATTTGTCTTAGGATCGAATAAAGAAACCATTCTTCTTCTTGCACTACCCCAGGCGCAAGGAACCTGAATCGACCAAACATCGTCTGAGAATCTTGGAGTGCTCGGGCGAGAGTGTAATGTGAGATATCGATGGCTGTTAAGTTGTCATAGCACTTGATGTTCTGGGCAAGAGTGCCCAAGGGATTTCCACGCTGGTCGTCTGCATGACCATCGCGGAGCTCCTGGATGGAGACATTGAGAGCCCATGAAAGATCTACAACCTTGCAGCGAGGTTTAGACAACATGGGTTCGTCTTCCATCTCTGCAATGTCGGCCTCGGTATTTACGACAGCCAGTGGCGTGCTGATCGGAGAACTTGCTCGGTTGTCCGGTCCAGTAGCAGCATTTGGCAACGGTGAGCTGTGATCTTGCCGTGTGTGGTATTCGAGCTCTGGCGGTGTGGCTGAGGAAGATTAACAGGTCTGAGATTGGTATGTCCGTGTCCCTCCTACTCACATGCAGTCGCTCCCGGATTGTATAACTTATCATCGGCGATATTGTGTTCGTGCATCCATCGCTCAATCTTTCTGTGGTCCACACTGATGCCTCGGATCTTGAAGTTGATGTTGGGATGGTCAGGTTGGTTGACCTTACGGTCTTGTAAAATCCTAACCATCGCCTTCATCTCGTGCGACTTGACATTCTTGTCGAGTTCCCACTGCTTGAATCGGTGTTTCCATTGGCGATCTCTGCTGTGTGGTCAGCATTGTCAAGACCTTAGCAGGGACGACTCACGTCGCAGCAAAGTTGTGTCTTGCCTTGAAAATAGCTTGCACTTTTGGAAGCGCCAGTCCCTGGACAGAATACAATCCGACGATTTCGTCTTTGTGTTCGGCCCAGTCCCGTTCTGTCAGCCTCCGTGCTCTAGGCTTGCATGCTTTCTTTTCAGAGTTGATAACTGTAAGTTGGACGTCGGCCATGGAACCTCCAGAAGGATCGAAGCGTTCCATAGTCTTAACCCGGATCTTGCTATTGAATGTATTTAATCGTAGGTATAATGTATGTATGTAATAATGGTGGATGGAATGCTCCAACTGGAGCCTGAGGCGAGTATTTGGGCCACAGGCTTGAGGGCGTTCGGCACTTACACAGCGAAAGGTGGACAGGAAAGATAATATACAAAGATCTACCAAGACACCTTAGCAGGCGAAAGTAATCCTGAGCCTTGGTTGGCTCCAGAAGTACACTTCTTCTGGCTGGCTTCAAAGATACACATAACTTGATTGGCTCCAAAAGCACACTTCTCGAGCACAGCCGCCTGCAGGCGAACATGCGATGCGGGATGACACGTCAGGTCCCGGCCTGCGTCAGATGGGGCGTGGCTAGGTAGCATAGGTTCCACCAACTGCAGCCAGCAGGTCTTTTTTCTTTCTCGCTATTGGACGAACCGTATAGCGCTTACCTCAACTGCTTGTCCGCCACTTGCCAAAAGTACACTTCCTCAAAGAGACCACTGAAACGCGTATGATTGGTTGCAAAAGTACAGTTCTGTCAAGGGAAACAAGACCGGGCTTCCGCGGTGCAGTATGCAGAGGCACGGACAACCGCGTAAACAACCAACTCGTGCCGCAACTACATATCCCAAAGGCACAATTCAAAAAGTACATCCCACGCTCATAAACCCAGCCGCATGATGAATTTCAACCTACTCTTCATCGTGTCTCGTCTTCTACTTGCTACCTCGTCGAGAACTCCATTGCAACATTATCCGAAAGCCTTCTCTCTGAGTATCTAGAAATATACACTGTCAGAAAGTATGTCCGTTGAGGCTATCGCATCCATCGTTTTCGGAATTCTCCAGCTTTCTCTTGGGCTCATCGCTCTGTGGCAGCAACATCAGCTACGGCGAGAGTACCGTAAGTCTGCCTCGACAATAATGACAAACACTGGCTGAGTTATCAAGAATTTCGCTACGAGGGACGACGACACACAATCTTCTGAGTCCGTCGCCTAGTGAGCGTAGTCGCGATGAGCAAGAAGATGCAACTGCAGTCATTTGCAACGCATCTTACAAGCTTCGAAATATCATCTGGCATACTGCAAGAGCACTGGTGTAAGTCGGCTGTGACTAAATGAGTGAGACTAGACAAGTGCTGAGCTCTTCAGGAAGGCTTCACAGCATATCGACCGCATTTTCTCCTCCATTCATCTCAAATGAATCCTCCAAACGTCGCGTTATTGCGAGAGCTGCTGAGGTGCAGTTCCTCGAGAGATCCTGTCTCGAAGAAATAAAAGGCTGTGATTGAGTGGATGACTTGAGCCAGGACTGGGGTTGAGCCTAGCATCGCAGAAAGCAGGTAGTCTTATTCTGGGGTTTAGTGTTGACCATCCAATCCTATTGAATGTTTACAGCGTGTTTGTACATCCTGTTCCATGATCACCATTGTTGTATGAGTCCTTGGATGTAGCTACCGGTCGTGGTGGAGACCGTCTGGAAGGTGGGACGAGATGGGCGGCTAGCGCCAATGACCGCATGAGCCAAGCACTGAGTGGGGTGCGGCGTTGAGCTCCAGCACCTTCGGCGAGTGCAAGTCATCGACAACGCTGCTTTCACCGCCGCTGCTGCCTTTACAGCATAAAGCTACACTTCACCACCTCAAACACCATCACACCCATTGACGTCATCCACAACAACCACAGCATACGCGCATAACTCGATAGAAACACCCCGCGGTACTCACCCCACCGGCGGCGGCATACACGATAGCTCCGTCCACTGCACCAGCCGGCAAGCTGTCGAAGCGAAAGCATTCCAGCGAGGACACTAGTCCGCACAAGAAGACCATGACAGTGAGTGCGCCCTCTCCATTGCTAGGCAGATGCGCCCAAGGTGGGTTGCGCCGGGCTGTGCATTAGTAACTCCATGCATGCTCTTGTGGCAAGCTTGGAAATACAAGCTCAGAATTCCCTCATTCACATCACACGTTAACACTCCACAACCAAACTCACTGCACACACCGCACACGTCGCACACACCGCACACGTCGCACACATCGCACATATGACTGACGCAGACCAGGACAAGATGCAGGTCGACGGCCCTCCTGCTGCCGTAGAGCAGCTCAAGGAGGCGTCTGGCAACAACGGTGAGATTGATGAGTCCCTCTACAGCAGACAACTGTACGTGCTCGGCCACGAGGCGATGAAGCGCATGGGATCTTCGAACGTACTCGTAGCTGGTATGCGAGGTCTTGGTGTCGAGATCGCCAAGAACATTGCGCTCGCCGGTGTCAAGTCGTTGACCCTCTACGACCCCAAGCCCGCCGCTCTCGCCGATCTGTCGTCGCAATTCTTCCTCCGTCCTGAAGATGTAGGCAAGCCACGCGCGGCTGTCACAGTTCCTCGTGTATCCGAGCTCAACCCATACACACCGGTGCAGGAGTTCTCGGGCAAGGACCTGACGTCAGACTTGTCTCAGTTGAAGCAGTTCCAGGTCGTCGTTCTTACAGATGCTTCCTTGAAGGATCAGGTCAAGATCGCAGACTACTGCCACGAGAACGGCATCTACGTAGTCATTACCGACACTTTCGGCCTGTTTGGTACCATCTTCACAGACTTCGGCAAGAACTTCACCATTGGTGATCCCACTGGCGAGAACGTCACAAATGGCATCATTGCTGGTATTGACTCGGAGGGTCTGGTGTCTGCGCTAGACGAGACACGACACGGTCTTGAAGATGGTGACTGGGTCACATTCTCAGAGGTCAAGGGCATGGAGGGCTTGAACGACTGTGCGCCCCGCAAGATCGAAGTAAAGGGGCCGTACACCTTCTCAATCGGCGACGTCTCTGGTCTAGGCGAATATAAGGGTGGAGGCCAGTACATCCAGGTCAAGATGCCCAAGATCGTCAACTTTGAGCCCCTCAGCCAGCAGCTGCAGAAGCCCGAGCTCATGATTTCGGATTTCGCCAAATTCGACCGCCCGCAGCAGCTTCACGTTGGTATTCAGGCCCTGCATCAGTTCGCCGAAAGCCATAACGGAGAGTTCCCGCGGCCACACCACGAGGCCGATGCCGCAGAGGTTCTGAAGATCGCACAGGGTCTTGCTGGACAGGGCGAGGAGAAGGTTGAGCTGGACGAGAAGCTGATTAAGGAGCTCAGCTACCAGGCACGTGGTGATCTCAGTCCCATTGCTGCTTTCTTCGGTGGTCTGGCTGCACAGGAGGTTCTCAAGTCCGTCTCTGGAAAGTTCCACCCAATCATGCAGTGGCTGTACTTCGACTCCCTTGAGTCGCTTCCTACATCGACAGCTCGCTCGGAGGAGCAGTGCGCTCCGATTGGCTCGCGGTATGATGGCCAGATCGCGGTACTTGGTCAAGAGTACCAGAAGAAGCTCGGCAACATCAAGCAGTTCCTTGTTGGTGCCGGAGCCATTGGTTGTGAGATGCTGAAGAACTGGGCCCTGATGGGTCTGGCGGCTGGTCCCGAGGGCAAGATTACTGTAACCGACAACGACCAGATTGAGAAGAGCAACCTGAACCGACAGTTCTTGTTCCGACCCCACGACGTCGGGTCATTGAAGAGCGCGGCAGCAGCTAAGGCAGTTCAGGCTATGAACCCCGACCTCAACAACAAGATCGAGGTTTTGTCTGACAAGGTCGGCCCGGACACAGAAGACATCTTCAACGAGACCTTCTGGAACTCCCTGGATGGAGTCACTAATGCGCTCGACAACGTCGAGGCACGAACATATGTTGATCGCCGATGCGTCTTCTTCCGCAAGCCGTTGCTCGACAGCGGTACTCTTGGCACCAAGGGCAACACCCAGGTTGTCCTTCCTTTCATCACAGAGTCATACTCCTCCTCGCAAGATCCACCGGAGAAGTCCTTCCCTATGTGTACGCTGAGGAGTTTTCCCAACAGGATCGAGCACACTATTGCATGGGCTCGTGAGATGTTCGACTCGCTGTTCGTCAAGGGCCCTGAAGTCGTCAACCTCTACCTCACCCAGCCTGACTACCTCGGCGCATCGCTCAAGCAGTCTGGTAACGAGAAGCAGACTTTGGAGACACTGCGTGACTTCTTAGTCACCGAGAAGCCTCTGACCTTCGACGACTGTATCATCTGGGCTCGCCAGCAGTTTGAGAAGAGCTACAACCACAGCATCGCACAATTGCTGTACAACTTCCCGAAGGATTCCACGACAGGGTCGGGCCAGCCGTTCTGGTCAGGCCCCAAGCGGGCCCCAGACCCATTGAAGTTTGATCCCTCCAACCCCACACACGCGACCTTTGTGGAAGCTGCAGCTATCTTGCACGCTTTCAACTATGGCATCAAGCCTAATGCATCCAAGCAGCATTATGCCGAGGTCCTGAACGACATGATCGTTCCGGATTTCAAGCCTGACCCTACAGTGAAGATTCAGGCGAGCGAGAACGACCCCGATCCGAACGCCAACCAGCCTCCTGTGGACGACAATAACGAACTCGATTCGATTATCAAGCAATTGCCGGATCCAAAGTCCCTTGCTGGATTCAAGCTGGAGCCCGTAGAATTCGAGAAGGACGATGACACTAACCACCACATCGACTTCATTACAGCTTGCAGCAATCTGCGTGCTGAAAACTACAAGATCGAGCAGGCTGATCGCCACAAGACCAAATTCATTGCTGGTAAGATCATCCCTGCTATCGCAACGACGACCGCACTCGTCACTGGTCTTGTCAACCTCGAGCTGTACAAGATCATCGACGGCAAGGACGATATCGAGCAGTACAAGAACGGTTTCATCAACCTGGCTCTGCCCTTCTTCGGCTTCAGTGAACCCATTGCCAGCCCCAAGGGCAAGTACGCCGGGCCCAACGGCGACGTCACGATTGATCGTCTGTGGGATCGATTTGAGGTGGACGACATTACCTTGAAGGAGTTTGTCGAGCACTTCAAGGAGAAGGGCCTGGACATTCAGATGGTCAGCTCAGGCGTCAGCTTGCTGTACGCATCATTCTACCCCCCTGCCAAGCTAAAGGACAGGATGGGATTGAGGTAAGTTCTCTCTTCCTGAGTCATCGTAGAATGCTAACAACAATGCAGCATGAGCAAGCTTGTCGAGCATGTCAGCAAGAAGCCTGTGCCGGAGCACCAGAAGAACGTCATCTTTGAGATCACTGCTGAAGATCAAAACGAGGAGGATGTCGAGATCCCGTACGTGATGGTTAAGCTGCAAAAGTAGGAAACTTCAGCTGGACGAAATAGCCTATTATTCGGAAGTAGACTTTCATGACTTGATTGACCCTACGTAGGAGTACGATAGACGAATCGCATGAATAGACAATTATGGAACATGAGTGACAAACCCACGCTCGCCTGGCATCAGCCGTTGCGGCAAGTGAGTCCGGTCTCGGCCGGTGGGGCCAGTGGCCAAAGCGCTCGCCTTACAATGGCGGGACATTTGATTATCAAGCCTCAAGTAACATTTCTCCTCTACGCAGCAATGTGAGCCATACACCCACACCGCCAGCTACACGACAGTATGGCGCCCTCACTCGAAGAACCGACACAAATTGATTTTGACGCGCCGCTCAAGAATGCGCCAAAGCTTGTTGCGCCAGAGCCGGGTACGTGCCCCGCCACCAGCACTTTCGTCATACTTCCCGAGCACGAAGAAACGCGCGCGCAGCAGCGAAACATGCTAACCAGACAAAACAGAGCATTGCCCTGGCCCCGAGTCTCTCCAAGCAGGCAAAGCAGACAACTGCGCCGGCTGTCCCAACCAAGCAATATGCACCTCCGCACCGAAAGGCCCCGATCCGGACATCCCGCTCATAACTGCGCGCCTTGCGTCCGTCAAGCACAAGATCCTCGTTCTATCCGGCAAAGGTGGCGTTGGAAAATCCACATTTAGCACCATGCTCTCGCACGGCTTCGCATCAAACCCTGACTCGACGGTCGGCCTTATGGACACAGATATCTGTGGACCCTCGATTCCAAAGATGATGGGCGTCGAGGACGAGACGATTCATGTCACAGGTGAAGGGTGGGAGCCAGTATGGGTCAGCGAGAACTTGGGCGTCATGAGCGTGCAGTTCATGCTGCCGAACCGCGACGATGCGGTCATCTGGCGCGGACCGAAGAAGAACGGACTGATCAAGAAGTTCTTGATGGATGTTAGCTGGGGTGAGCTGGACTTCTTGATTGTTGATACACCACCGGGTACCAGCGACGAGCATCTCAGTGTCAACAGCTTCCTAAAGGCAAGCGGAGTTGACGGCGCAGTCCTTGTCAGCACACCTCAAGAAGTCAGCTTGCTAGATGTGAGGAAGGAGATTGACTTCTGCCGAAAGGCGAACATCCCTATTCTTGGTATTGTGGAGAATATGAGCGGCTTTGTGTGCCCTGGGTGCAAGCACGAGTCTCAGATCTTCCGCGCGAGCACAGGTGGTGCAAGGCGGCTGGCAAAGGATGAGAACATTCCATTCCTCGGTGCAGTACCCCTGGACCCAAGGATTGGTATGGCGTGTGATTTTGGAGAGAGTTTCTTGACGGCGTACCCGGATAGTCCTGCTTGCAAGGCTATTCGAGAAGTAGTCAAGAAAGTGGGCGAGGAGTTGGGCTTGAGTGCTGAAGAAGTACTGCCCGAGGACGAGGCGTAGAGGATCCCCTTGGCTGCAAGGTGCATAGTCGGCGTTAGATTTCCAGCACTATATTTATGACTTTATGACATTGGATACCACTTACAACTTGTGCATTGTTGTGCAGTGGAATCTTCAGATCTCAGTGGCAGATGAGCAGATACATCACGCAAAGCCACAAATACGCCATTTATAATCCAGACAATATCTTTGTTTCGAAGATACATTTGTGCGACATGCATACATTAGTTGCCCTCCCAGTGTTGCAGCACAACTTGAAATCATACACACGTCAACGAGAAATTAGGCGTTGACGATGCTCATATAGCAAGCGCAATACCTCAGTCCCTCTCGCCGTTACACGCACTGCCGCATAACCACGCGCGTGTTGCACGACGTCCCGACCGCGCACACAGCCACTCGCGTGGAGCTCAACGAGATTGCAAGGGAGCACGAGTTGAATGGGGCTGATTGCTCTCGCACCAAGGTTATCATGAAGTCTGCAAACGGTGAGAAGTGTCAATTGGAACGATTGCTCTGAAGACTACAGCTAATTACCTGCCTCCAGCAATCACACCACGTTGACGACGGCGCAACGGGCGCTTCGTCAGTCACAGCGGAAACGCGTCGCGCACGGCCACAACGCCAGCCACTCGTAACAAGCGGATCTCCCTCTAGTCTTGGCGGGACGGGCACAAAGCTTGGGTCCACAGCGCGAACGGGAACCTAGTGATCTTGCAGGGACAAGTCGATGCAGCGGACGAGTGCGTTAGCCAGCGACGGGGCGTGCAGCGGGCCATAGGGGGCGCAACAGCTCCACTAAAAAGTCATGAAGGTCAAATTGCGACGTTCGTTGCGAGGTCAGGGCGATCCGATCTTGTCAAAGATGTCATGAGCTGCTGAAATGCTTGGCTTCTTTGACGAAACAAGGCGCGGATGATAAACTGCAGGACCAGGAAGGCCCGGCTAGCGGCTACATCCCTGTCCGCAGCGCCGTAGCAACCTTGGAAGCCATATAGACAGTGTCGCATCCCCCTCGGTGCCGTGCGTCTTTGTGTCAGCTCCTCGCGCCTTTAGAAATACCCAGCGCAATTCGCTTGTCTTCCTTGGGGTGACGCGCAGCGCGCAATAGTAATACAGTCTACCTCCTCAATTGCGCAGCATTGAGCTTACTCAGGCCACGCGCATCGCAATAAGTGGGTTTGTTTCTTGCCTAATGCGATTCCCAGTGCTGACGTCTTTGGAGAATAATTGTCGTCCCCTTTTTGCGATATCTTCTCTTCGAACAATATGGCGGGCCTTCTGAGCAACGGACAGCAGGACTTGCCTCCCCAGCAGTACCAGCAGAATGGCGTACCTGATGGCACCCAGCCTACGCCTGATCCTCACAGCGGCACCATGGGTGTCGGAAATGGCCCCCAGATGGTTAGCACCTCGCCAGGCCTGGACGTTATCTCTGGGCCGCTGCTCAACTACAGGCGCACGAGCACCAATGGCGGAGAAACGCTGTGGCACGGCAGTGTCTTGATTGTCACTACACCGGGACAGCAGAATCCGGTAATGGTACTGGGACCTCAGGGCGCAGTCGACACGAGCGTCGGAAACGTGCAGTTCAGCAGGCCGCAGCCTGTAAGAGTTGGAGGAGAGAAGCTGTACGAGGATCCCAAGCGTGCGTTCTGGCGTTTTATCGTCGAAGTCCCGTTCCAGCAGTTCGAGGCACGATGGCAGTACGAGTTCGAGAACGTGGTCTACGTAGATCGCAGCAAGACGGAGAAGCCCCAGCACTTCGCTGTGCCTTCCATCAGCCAGTCTATGCGCATTATGTTCCACTCATGCAATGGCTTCAGTGTTGGCACCGACGTTGACGCCTGGTCGGGACCTGCCCTTTGGAACGACGTTCTGCGCATGCATGAGACAAGACCCTTCCACGTCATGATTGGAGGAGGCGATCAGATCTACAACGATGGAGTACGAGTTGATGGACCCTTGAAGCCCTGGACTGCCATTGGCAACCCTCACAAGCGTCGCGAATTCCCCTTCGGTGAGCAGATGCGCGCCGACTGCGACGAGTACTACTTCAACAACTACGTTAGGTGGTATGGTCAGAAGCCTTTCTCTACCGCCAATGGCCAAATTCCTCAGGTCAACATTTGGGATGACCACGACATCATCGATGGTTTTGGTTCTTACACCGATCACTTCATGAAGTGCGCTGTTTTCAGGGGTATTGGTGGTGTTGCGCACAAGTACTATCTGCTGTTCCAGCACCACTTGGCTCCTCCCAAGAGTACCTTCACAACTGATGCGCCGAGGACTACAAGTGCTGATCCCACTGGATCTACACCCGCAGATCCTGAGCAATTGAAGGATACCTGGGTGATGACTGACGACAAGGGCGACCCGTCATACATTATCGGACCCAAGCCTGGGCCATATGTTGAGGAGCGCAGTCGAAACATATACTGTCAGTTGGGCGCACGTATTGCGTTTGCTGGTATTGATGCGCGTACCGAGCGCACTCGCCATCAAATCAACTACCCCGAGACATACAAGATGGTTTTCGACCGCCTTGACCAGGAGTTCTCAGCCAACCAGAACTTGAAGCATCTCATCTTCTTGCTCGGTGTGCCAATCGCATACCCCCGTCTGATCTGGCTCGAGAATATCTTGCAGTCACCGCTCATTGCGCCAATCAAGTTCTTGAATAAGCGATTCGGCCTGGCTGGCTCGTTCTTCAACCAGTTCGACGGTAAGGTCGATTTGCTCGATGATCTCGACGACCATTACACAGCTCGTCAGCACAAGACCGAGCGTCGTGAGCTTGTGCAGATGCTGCAGAACTTCGCCAAGAAGCACTCTGCCCGTGTCACCATCCTCGGTGGAGATGTCCATCTTGCTGCCATCGGCCGTTTCTACTCCAACCCCAAGCTTCAGATCCCCGCCGAGCACGACTGGCGCTACATCCCCAACGTCATCAGCTCCGCCATCACCAACAAGCCCCCGCCTGCGGCAGTCGCCAATCTGCTTGCTAAGCGCAACAAGATTCACCACCTGGACCACGACACCGACGAGACACTACTGGAGCTCTTTGACCGCGACCCAGGTGTCAAGGGCGAGACTCATGTTGTCCGTGCCGGTACAGAGCCCATCAATGGCGCCAATGGTGTCAACGGTGCCACTAACGGCGCATACGATGATCATTCCAACGGCCCTGCAACCGTCAACGGCAACAAGGTCGACTCCAAGACCCGCGAGTCCAACCACGCCACCATGCCCTCGCGCAACTACGCCATCATCTGCGAGTCCGCCGCGCCGGTTTCCTCCACACTCTCTGCACCACCTGCAGCCCCTGGTCAGGCACCCAGCATCAACGGTGGTGCCAGCGCCATCTCCGCACCACCTGAGCGCAAGGGCAACATGCGCCACGCCATCCACGACGGCGAGAAGAACGCCGGTACAGGACATCCCGCTGCTCAGGGTCTAGTTCCTTCCGGCCTTTGTGGGCCGTACGGTCTGGACGTCACGATCAGGGTGGAGATCAGCAACAGCGATCGTGAGGGCAGGACAGATGGATATGGATTCAGCATTCCTGCGCTTGAGGCGAGCGGGTATGCGCAGCAGGGGAATACGTGGTAAGGAATGTGTGCAAAGGGAGAAGAGGAGGGTCGAAGTGATGATGAGAGGTCATGAGAGGTCATGAGACGCAGGAAGGAGGTAATGTCTGGCGAATTTGTTGCGCTGCTTGGTATATACCCGGTCTGTAGTATGTATGTAGTCTTGTAATCTGATTGTTTCTACTAGCACAATTGCCCTCCACCCCATTGCCCAAGCATGGGATTGCGGGACCTTTACATGCTGTTCGATCGAGGTACGCTTGCAGTTCGAGAGGAGATTCTGGAAGAACAGAAATAGTGCAAAGCCATCGAGTAGTGCTCCAAGCATACTTTTGGTCAGAACGTTGCGATCACCTTGCACACTTTCAGTAAGGATAAACTTGAGTCTCGAATCGCAACCCTGGCAATTTCTTAGCTACAAAAGACCAAGAAGCTTCGGTGGTAGTGGTGTACTCTGTGATCGCCGTGCTTAAGCCTGGCTATTGAGCTGAAATTATCGCAGTGAGAAGCACTCGCAGGCTGAGGCATAATTGCAGCAGTTGCGCCCATTCAATCATAACATACGGCGATTCTGAGTACGTAAGGCCTCACCTGTCAGATTTATGTTTGCACACAATTGGATAGATCCTCTTAGGTTCCCCACCAGTACCGGTGTGGCGTAAGTAAAATGATATTACGAAAGAAGTGACCACCGCGGAATGACTCTGAAGGCTACCGAAGTCAGACTATCATATTGCATTAGGACCGTTTAATAATTGCTTTCCAAATCTTTAAGCTCTCGGTCAAATGCAGAATTAGGACTGCACGCTTGGGAGAGGGCACTCTCAGCAGGATGTATTACAAATGCTCACTTGGGCACCATCCGCCCATTGTAACCTCAGAATTACGCGTGGCATGTTGTGAGAATTCTTTTCTTTAGCATGAAGCCCTCCTTATCGATTTGTAGCATGATTGCGCAGATTAAGTATCCACTCCGACATGAGCATTCAGCGCAAATACGTTTGTGCTTCGAACCAAATGCCTGCTCAAAATTAATGTTGTACAGGAGTCTACTCATCGGGAGTGAAAAGTACGTTGTCTATCCCGTTGGATGAGATACTGTTGCCATATTGCGACAAGGCTGATGCCAAGTTGAAGTGCACCGAAGACGATTGCTATTGCTGTATCGATGGGCATTGCAATATCAAGCGGAGGGTGGACCACAAGAAAGCGAAGGGGGTGTTGACCGTAAGCGAATGAAGATGTGGAGCTGGAGATAAAACATATCCAGAAGTTCTACTATTAAATTCGTAGGTAGCCCGGGAAAAATGCATCGTATGAGAGTGAGAGTAGCCCGTGCGCAGTTGCGTCTCTGTCTGAACCAGTCAACGGGCATCGAACCCAATTCTTGATTGGCCGGCTTAGAGCTCCGCCCGATTTGCCTAAATCTCAAACGCAGTACCGCAGATACTGGTAAATATGCAGAACACAGTCCCAATGCAAAGGTGATGACCAGGTACCTGGTTGGCTAACAAGATATATTCCCGCTACACAGAAGGACTAGAGCTATAGCAGGAACTTAAATGCTACAAGCGAGGCTGCAAGGCTGCCTATTCGGGGACGGTACACTGCTATACCCAATCAGTCCTCTGGTATCTCGCATTGATATGTACTATGAACCCCTTGCTTTACCCATACTTGTGCCACACAACTTGACCAAATGGTCAAAGATGTGCCGATGGTAAGACCTCCCACTTAAATAGAAGTGCCAACATGTTGCGGATGCAGCTAGACGGCTCTCCGCGGACTATGAGTCTATGATACATTTGTCTGTTCTTCAGAATCGGTGTTTATATCGAGAGTACTGTGAAATTACCTCGCCCACGACAACTTGTGACCGAGAGCGGATTTCATATCTTCGAGTTCACCCGCGGCTTGTCCCCACCAAACCGTATCAGTCCATCCTGGAATGTCGTTGCGATATGTATTCCCCTCTCATAATCCCACATCCGACTCGTGTGCAGCCCCCTCCCGCCCGTCGCCCTCGTCATCCAAGCTTCCTGGACAAACCACTTCCTCCCATCCGCATCTCTATCCGTTTCCTCATACCCATCGAGTGCACATAGAGAAATCTTCTCATCCTCCCATAACGTGCGGTCCGCATTTGGGTGATCGATGCGGGGTTCCGGAGGCATGATTAAGTCCTTGACACCGACATGAAAGATGACGCTGTGAGAAAGGGATGCCATACGTGTGAACTCTCTTCCGCGGTCGAGATGGTTGGGCACTATGAAAAGCGAGTTTCGATCAGATGCGTATAAGTGAGCACACGCGTGCAGGTTCGCCTCACGTGTTACATTCACTTTGCCTGGTCCGGGTGGGAATGGGGCAGTGGGGAGGGGCAGGCTGCCTCGTAGTGTATAGAACGTGAGTTGCCTCCTGTCGAGGGCGTCGCGACTGGCGTTATAAGGGCGCATATCAGCTTTCCGTAGATGCAAGCCGCCGATGGGGTTGAAATGGTCTGGGTGTGCTGGCAGGTAGGTCTCGCGGAAAAATTCCGAGTCGTTACTTGGAGCGGTAATATGTTGCATGGGCTCAGTATCCTTGCCTTGTAAAACGTCGCGGTACTTCTTCTTTAAGTCGACCTGTTCTTGGACGTCGAAAGGGGATGTTTCTTCGCGCTTGAAGGAGCAGGTGCATGTGAACATAGGTTGGCCAGCATCTTGGACGACAGTCACGGATCGTGTGCAGTAGTTGTAGCCGTCTCTTACTTTCGAGACTTTATAGATGTAGTGCTCGTTTGGCTTGCCGCCAAGGATGAAGTATCCTGTGATGTTCTAATGGGCATCAGCACCTGCGATTGTTGTTGAATACGAAAGACTTACATGAATCAATAATCCTTCATTAACAGTCTGGGCAGCTGCCCATGCTGCTTGTGCAAACACATGACCCCCGTAGGTGCCATTCTCGCCTCCAGTCGGAGAATATGCTTTGACTATAGAGCGGAACGTCACTGCATCAATCGTCTCAAGCTCAATGACTTTATCGAACGGAAGGACAGCTTTGTCCGATGTGAAGTATGGACGAACCACCATATTGCGTAATTTTGAGGGTCAGCAATGGAAAGACGGTACGTCTCACATCTCGATGTTATTGCCGGGTCGAGGTTGAGGCTCTAAGAATGAACCTCGGAACTTCACAAGCGCACGCGGGGTTCCACGTCTTCGGGACGACAGCCTTGCCATCGTCGGCAACCTACAAGAAGATGACAAGCTTGCACGTGGCTCGAATCGTATAGTGATGTCTTCTTCCCTCATCAGACAGTAAGACAAGGAAGATACTGGTTCAGAGATGCGCAAATGATCGCGCTAGCACGCAATCCTCGATGCCGATTCGTCAGCGATCGTGAATCATCCCAGCCTCGCTCCTACCTTCACAACTCGTCCTCCATCACACCCCATCATGGCTTCATCAGAAACAACGCCCCTGCTTCAGCAAGGCGACAATGTACCTGCCAGTTCCACACGTCCAAATGACACGGAAGCTGCCGAGCCGCGCGGTACGTTCGCCCGCAATCTCGGCGCGCTGGACGGTTTCGCACTTCTTATCAGCATCGTAATCGGCTCTGGGGTCTTCTCTTCACCTGGACCCATAGATGCCAATGTGCCTTCTCCTGGCGCTGGGCTGCTCATATGGCTCCTCGGTGGCATCCTTGCCTGGACCGGTGCGCTCACCATGGCCGAGCTAGGCACCGCTATTCCTGGTGAAGGCGGCATCCAACCCTACCTCACTCACATTTTCGGCGAGTTCTGGGGTTACATGGCGGCCTGGAGCTGGATCGTTGCCACTATGCCTGCGACGCTTGCGATCTTGAGTATTGTGTTTGTGGAGAGTGTGTATTCCAGCTTGGGTGTTAATAACCCTGCGCCTCCAATTACCCATAAACTGTTGTCCGTTTTGGTGCTGGCAGTCATCACAACATTGAACTCAATCAGTACGAAGACGAGCACAAGATTGTCGGGATTCTTTGTTGCGGTCAAGTTCTTGACTATCCTCCTGTTGATCGTCGCGGGACTAGTAGTCGTGATCAAGTATAGCCTTACTGGTAATGATATTGGAGGTACAGACTGGCGAAGGGAGCATTGGTTCGCTCCGAGACGAGATGCCCCTCGTCCTGATGGGCACTCGGGTCATTTCAATTGGACCAAGGTCTCGACCTGGGAGTCTCTTGGTTTCTACAGCGCTGCTTTGTACGGCGCACTGTGGGCCTATTCAGGATGGGATAAGGTAAACTTTATTGCGGCTTTTGAGAAGATATCAGCTTACCATGTAACAGGCAAACTACGTTGCTGCTGAATTGCGCAAGCCCAGCAAGCAATTGCCCTTGTCTATCAACACTGCAATTCCGACTATCATTCTTTGCTACGTGGCTGCCAATGCGGTGTACTACGTTCTGCTGCCGTGGAAGTTGATTTCCACCACTGATGCTGCTGCTGTTGTAAGTTAGAGCCCACTTGATACCTGGATCATGTTTTGACAATGCCAACAGACGGCGGTCAACCACCTCCTGGGCAAGGGTGGCGCATATGCTGCAACGTTGCTCATCTGTCTTGTCATAGCAGGTTCAGAGCTTGGCAACTCGTTTGTTGCTGGGCGTATGACCGTAGCAGCTGCGAACAAGAAGTGGTTCCCTGCTGTCTTCGGCACTGTGGGCCAGATCGGCACATTCAAAGTCTCGAAGACTGTAGATGGAGATGAAACCGCTGAGGACGCAATGGACAAGGGGGAGTCGCCTATGTATGTGCTTCACATCTTCCCTGTACGTTTGATCTACTGACCATAAGCAGCAACGCCCTTGTTCTCAACTTCCTCATCTCTTCCGTGTACATCTTGCTTGGCAACATGCGCATCCTGCTTACTCTGAATGGGCTTGCGGAGTACGCATTCTTCTTCCTCACGGTACTTGGTGCTATCATTCTGCGCTTCCGTGAGCCTGAGCTCAAGAGGCCCGTTAAACCATTCATTCTTATCCCTGTCCTATTTGCTCTAATCAGTGGCTTCGTCGTGGTCAGAGGCGCAGTCTTTGCACCCATTCAGGCCGTGATTCTGATCGGGATTTGGATTGTTGGTGCCATCTTCTACTTTGTGAGGACGAGGTTGCTAGGCCAAGCGAACTAAAAAGCATGATTCGAACATAATCGACTGAGACATTCGGTGAGAATAGTCTAATCTAGCTGCCGACTGAGAGAAGTACAGCGCAAAACAATCTTGGGTATCTGGCTCTCTCGCTACCTCAAAACGCTGATTGATCCGATGAAGCGAATGGTCACGAGCCCCGGATCATTAAGTTTGAGACAAAGCCATCAAGCGAGCTGAACCTCAGCCCCTCCATGCGGAACATATTGAGAGAATCTTTACATACACTCATACAGAGAAGAGAATGAAAGAAATTAAAACCTATACAAAGTTCTGTTGCTCGTCTGAAAGTCAAAATGGTCGACACACAAGATCCAATGTCCAAGATTTTTGATAACGGCGCAGCCGCATACGAAGCCTCCACAGGCGGCTGCACACGCGACCTCACTCGACACATGCTAGCGCTGAGTCCTCCCATTTCCTCCAGCTCAGTTGTTCATGACAACGCATGCGGCACGGGCATCGTTACTCAGGAGATCATTACACAAAGCATTCTATCCCAGTCGCCGTCAGACTTCACCTGTTCCCTGGCCATCCATTGCACAGACAAGTCAGAGAATATGATTCAGCTGGCACGGTCATGGTTCGAGAGATCTAGAGCGGCGATCAAAGAGCAGACTGCATTGTCGGGTATGGAAATTGGATTTGAAGCTGTACCCAGTGAACAGCTACGCTTTGAGGACGGATACTTCACACACTCATTCACGAATTGCGGAATCCTGTGGTTTGACGATGGGCTCACTGGCGCGCGCGAGATTTTGCGAACTCTGAGGAGTGGTGGTACAGCCGTGATATCCAGCTGGAAGGGCATGACTATATTCGACGTTGTAAGGGAAGCACAAAAGGCATGCGGGCATCAAGAGCCTCTGTTTCGGCCGCCGGTAGACGAGAAATGGTTTACCGCTGAGTTTCTGGAGAAGATTTTACGCGAGGCGGGATTTATCGATGTGCAGATCTTTGACAAGACAGTGCATTTTGCGGGTAATGATGTTGCTGAGGTGTGTGCATATTTGTTAGGATTGCTGAAACAGCTGAAGAAGGAGTGGGATGGAGATGAAGGTATCGAATTTCGGAAACAGCTGGAGATTGCAGTCAGGAAAGCTGTCGTTAGATTCAGCAGACCTGATACGGGAGGTAAGGAGAACTTAATCGGGATCCCGATGGTGGCATTGGTTGCTGTTGCAAGGAAGCAATGAAGTTTTGTTACATAAAAAACAGTGTCTTGCAAGCTCTACCTTACCAACAAATACCAGTGCCGTCATTAACATGTCTCGGGTTCGATGAAGCCTGATGGCAGCACAGTGTCTTTGAGGAGTCGTATCACATGTTGTGAACTCCACGCAGTAATGATGACGTCACAGCGCTAGAGGCTAATCGTGTTTGATCGTCTTTCTGTAGCGATGCAGGACGATCCTCCGGTGAGCCAGCAGCTCACAGTGGGCCGAGCGGATGCTTTACAACTTAGAGCTTCTTCGACCAAGTTCTGTGTTCACTGTTGTCACAGGAGTGGGCCCACAGCCGGCGGCCAAGTGCGGTGCGGTTTAGCTGTCGACAAATGAGAAGGGAGCACACGGGTAAATGCCCGAACGTAACAATAGCTTTACCACTGCTCCGTGAATCACAAGATTGTGAAATGCTGGAGCTGATCAGTCGCAAGCAATCGCATGCTTTACTACGCATTGTTGCATCGTCTATATTCTTCTTTGATCATTCCTATCTAGATCAACACGGGGCGCCTTGGTCGTACAGCTCTGGACATCCTGGCAGGGTCCGCGGGGCTATTCTTGCCCGCAGTCTTTACACAATGGACTTCTTCCCGTCAAACGGCTGCTCCGGTTAATATACTGGTATGCATATAAAGACATCCTTGCGCTCTTGACATGTATTCCAGGTACCATTACATTGAAAGCAGTAGCTTCTGACGAACCTTCAACTACGCAAAAACCTCCACTCGCAGCGTCATCCACTGACAATGCCTGTCTACGTTGTCACAGGAGCCAACCGTGGCCTCGGCCTCGAGTTCGTGCGTCAACTAAGTCAGGACTCCTCCAACACCATCATCGCAGCTATTCGCAGCTCTTCAACCGACACCAGCGATCTCAAAGCCGTCGCATCAGAGAACACTCACATCCTTGTCTGCAACACAGGAGATAGCGCGTCTATCTCTTCTTTTGCCAAGGAGCTTGAAAAGACACTCTCTGGCCAGAAGGTCGACTTCCTCCTCAACAACGCGGGCGTCAATTCGGTCTCGCACCAGAACGCCCTTACTATCGGCGAGAAGGACCTGCACAACGAGATTCAGATCAATGTCTTGGGTCCTGCGACAACAGTTTCTACCCTGGTATCTGCAGGTCTTCTCTCAGATAATGTGAGAGTTACGAACTTAAGTAGCGGCCTCGGCAGTATGGAGAGATCTCTGTCCATCAATCCTCGGAAGTGTGCCACGTACTCTATCTCCAAGGGTGCCTTAAACATGCTCACTGTGCATCAGAGTGGCGACTTAAAGGAAAAGCTGAAGGGCGTTGTGGTCATTTGCATGGATCCTGGGTGGGTCAAGACACGCATGGGCGGGGATGGAGCGATTCTTGAGCCTGAAGTCAGTATCGGTGGAATGTTGAGGGTTGTTCATGGGCTGAAGGAAGGCGACAATGGAAAGTTCTTTACGTATGATGGAAGCGAGGTACCGTGGTAGAGACTGTAAAGACAGGAAATGCCAACTAATGCCCTGGCTCCTCTCAACGAACAATCTAAGCCAATATGCTCCATGAAGTGATTATCCCGGTGTTTCAAGAGACAAGCTCGTCATTTGGCGTTCTGCCTCTCATTAAAAGTTATACAACTTCAGAGTGGCTGACTTGGATCTCCTGGCCAACTTCCCTAGCAATCTGCCAGATCAATTCCTCCCACACGAACAAACCGATACGTTTCCAGATTTCAGGCTGGGAACCATCCGCAACAAGGCATAGGCCAACTGTCATCTTTGCTACCTCATCTTCCGCGATGATGGCACATTTGAGAACTTGGGGTAATTCGATATCCCTATCAAGCAGCCAGTGAGCAGGCGCGAGACCTAGCTTCCCTCGATGCCAGCGTTTCCATCCAATTTGACGAAGATCGTCAGTTGTGAGTGTATAGCTAAAGCTAGGAGTACTGAGCTTTAGCACAGCACTGACACTAGTAGGCTCTGCGTAGATATCTGTGACTGTGTATCGCAAGTCAGCAAGAGGAGCGAGGTCCTTGAGTGGAGCGGCGTTTCCCCCGCAAATTGAGTGATGGTGGCTCACTGGGGCGTCGACACTGAGCCAGGACCACGTAGGTGCCGGAAAAGGTGTGTCTCCCGAAATCCCACGTTTAGCAGCCCACCAGATAAGTTGTTTCCAGAGATCTTGGTGCCACATACCCGCTACAGGGGAGGTATGAAGCACCCGTTCCAATGCAGCAATGACTCCCTGTATAGCTATCAACTTGTCACTCTGCTTCGTGAGTGTACGAGATGAGTAATTCTGTACGACGTATATCCACACGTCTGCTATCAGCCTTGCAAGCATTTCTGGGTCGCCTTTGCCTGCGATCGTTCGACGGAGCAATCTGAATGCCCAAGTCTCGCCAGAAAAGCTATCCTCCAATAGCGATATACCCATAGGAGATAGTTCAGAAGCCGAATGACCGATACAATCCCAATACATTTGCTGCTGCCCATAGTACAGAATACGAGGCGACAGCAACTGTTCTTGGAGAATCCAGCCCCTGGTATCCAGTAAACCTTTCTGACGACTGGCGAAATGATGGTTTCTTTCCGTGTCCGGAAAAATGCATAGTTGTTCCTTTTCAGACTCTCCGTCAGAACGGATCAGATGATCCAAATCTTCGCCCGTATAGTCCTCGAGTTGCCTCAATGGGAACGGCCTCGATCTTGTTATGTTACAGGATCCAAACATATTTTGACCAGCGGTGTGCTCACTGGTGCGTTCAGCAGCGATAGTCAGTATAGCATTGCTGTATACGTGACGCATCTCTGCAGCCTCGTGGAGCCAATCCTTTGCGGAGTCCTGAATGATGCACAAAACATCGATCCATATGTATCGATATCCAAGGGTCTGCGTCACCATGATAGAGTCGCGTAAGGTAGATGAAAGTTGATCTGCGTGGAAAGGGGTCAATCTTTTCGCGAAATTTAGGGATGTCGTCTTTGAAGCTTCGTCCCGGCTCCACCGATGGCTCAGAGCGACATACTTCCTTGTAGGCGCCATGTTCTCGACAATTCTCACTAATCCTTTGTTCAAAATCTCGAGGAGTCTTGTTGGAGTGTAGTCGGAGCCGTTCGCTTTACATGTCTCATGCGCCTCGGTGCAGTTGGATAGCCAATACTTCGAAAGTGCCATGGATGCATGTGAATCTAGATTCTGATCCTCTGAGGCTGATATATCGTTGATCTCTGTATACAGTTCGACTGTATGATTTAGCATCTAAAGTCAGTTGAACCGATCAGGCGGTCTCCGCGTACCTGGTATGAAGACGACAGGGTGCTTTTGAGCGCCGGTTCCGGCGACATGCGAGATGACTTCCCATCTCTGGGTCTCGCGAGAGTGATGAAGAACCAACGAGAACAAGGAGCCTGGCGGTACCAGATGAGGGGCGATATGTCGTCTATGAGTATATTCGATGTAACAAACGCTACACATATCCAATCCAGGCGTTGTAGATCTTCCAAATTCTGTTGGACTTGCTGATATCGATCTATGTCGGACGTGCGAGCATTTCTGTAGCGGTAGTCTTTCGCAGAATCTCCAAGCAATATCTGGTAAATCTGGTACTCCGATCCGCAAGTTGTCGACCAAACATCCAATGCGAGCAGTACACATTCCCCTTACCACGCATAAGGGACCGTGAAGCTCGAACGGAACTCTCTTCACGCCACGACTTTGGAGCTGCTTGACAGCATGCTCTTTCTGCGCTGCGATAGCTTTTTCGAGCAGCACCGATGCCGATATGCAGGCGTTATCGAAGGTTGCTCCTGCTTCTAGAAGCCTGGCTACAGTTTCAAACCTGTCGAGCTCGATCGCTAAATCAAGGGCAGTTTTACCCTGGAAATCCTTGCTCTCCAGATCAGCTCCCCGACAAATCAAGGCCTCGAGAAGTAAAATTGGTGCTTTGCATAACACCAAGGCTGATATGCGAGTAACGTCGAGAGACGCTCCTAAATCTAGGAGCCCAGCTGCAATATCGAGTCTAGTAAGCTCGAAAGCTAGATCAAGAGGAGTTCTGTCTAATGAACCTTTGTGCTCTAAATCTGCTCCTCTGTCAAGCAATAGTTTTACAATAAGCCACGACCCTGAGTAGATAGCGATATGTAAGATTTGGGAGGAAAACACAGAATCTTGGCCTGCTAGAGAGCTATGACAATCTTTGCATGCAGCCTTGTGATCTTTTCGGATTTTGGTACTGTTGTCAGGGCAGAGGTCGGCCCCAGCCTCAAGTAGCTTTTGTACAGCGTCCATGCGATGCTGGTATACCGCCTCCTGGAGCGGCGTAATTCCGGAGCAATCCGCAGCGTTCACGTCGATACCAGTTTGAAGGAGCTGTGTCCACATTTTCCAAGAGGAACTGGCAAGCGTGACATAGAGCACTGTGCTTCGCGGGCAATCAATGTCCTGCTTGGTTCGGGTGCAATTTCGAACAGCCATCAGCACTTGTACATCTTCTAATGACACAGCAAGGTCGGCGTCAGGCACTTTCCCAGCTAGTTCAGTTCCCCAAGTGGTTGTATGGAGAATTGACCCTGCGCGAATGGCGCATAGTGTTGGAGATAATGAGATCTCACCCAGCAGCAACCCATTTATCAGTGACCTGCCTTCATATGTTATAATCAGGTGATCGTTGATAATTTCTAGACTCCTCAGCAAATATGCAACCATCAACGTTTGCACAGAGATATCTTGAGAGACATCTCTATTTTTGACAATGGCCCTGACCAACTGAAATCTGTCCGATACAAATGATCGCACATGATCCAATGATGAGATGCTGCCACACACTGGGTCAACAGTATAGCCTCGGGCCAGGTCTCGCGCATTTACGCCATAGCGAAGAAACAAGATGGTCATTCTGAAGTCGTTCAGGAGTAGGCTTTGAAGAAACGGAGTCGAAATAGAGCAGAGTTGAGGCCTTTGGAATGATTGTTGGGTCGTTTTAAGTCCGCCTGATTTGCCTCCGATAATCTTCAGATCGTCGTCCATGCCAAGAATTCGATACGTGATCCTTGCATCCACGTCCCTAATACCCCAAGCTTTGCTGTCCGCTTCATAGATACATATCGTTATGTTGGGATCAGCGCCTTCCTTCAATAGGGTTTCCACATGGTCCAGAAACGCCATCTGCTCTATTACAAGCATCGAGTCTGAGCCGAAGACATGATACCGATTCCGAACAAGATATTCGGCTAGCAGGGACGTCTCTTCATGATTCGAGTCCCACAATGCCTCAGGGTAATCAGGCTCGAGACATTCCAGCTTAACCCTGCGAGGCTGTGGCGTCCGCTCTGATTGGGGGGATGTCTCTCCACGATTTCGGTTCTGGTCTGACTCGCGAAATGCATTTATGCAATCGAACACGGAGCTAGCCGGCGCTGGAGTAGGCGGTACGAAGTCTTCTTGGGGCTCTGTTGCTGCCTTTCCTCGACGAAATCGGAGTTTTTGATACTTTGATCTGGTGACTTCTTTGAGATTTCTCATAGTGAGTCGCCGCTATCGGCAATGTGGCTATACGTCTCGTTTCAAACGAATGTTCTGGATGAGCTGTCAACCCAGCGCACAAAATGTGCGATGACACCGCTGAGCAGGCTGGAGCACAAGCTGGCTGCGTACCTTTGGATATATCAAAGACGATGATGTAGTCATGGGAAAGCACGCATCCTTGTGATAAGTGCTTCGACGCTATGTTCTAAGGCAGTTGACGGAGCAGCCTGGGTGCAGGACTGACTGGAAGACATATTGCTTTACGTAGGATCAGGCTGCCCGTCAGCCGCTCCGGTCACGTGTCCATCGCTTACATCCATGGATGGGTCTACAAGGATGAGAAGTACAGCCCTTCGAAGGTTCAATAGCCGCAAGTTCTCACTTAGCTGGTGACAATGTCAAATCTATGCGACTACTCTGTAGGTAAATCGCAATTCAGTAGTACGCATACACTCTGCAGCAGGGGAATTGGGGCCACTGCCAAGGACACAGGTTGGAACCCACCAACCTCGGCACGTGCCAATGGTAAGTCTTATATCGTATTTTTGTAACAGTGCGGAGACATCGAGCGCAAATGCGGCTCTTGTGGGGAAGACTGACGTGACGGTTCGGTCAAAGATGCGTTCGCGTTCCTGTTCCTGCGCTAAATGTAGATCCGTCACTGCGACGTCATATGAGGCCATAGCTTCACTGCAAGCGACGCTTGCATTTGTTTAAAGTCTTCAGCTTCTGCTGTATAAATGAAATATACTTCAATCCTCTTTGCCAATTCGCACCTTGAGATACCCAATTCCGATCTCACAGCCTTCTAATTCATTTCACATCCATAACCCATCATGTACTCAAGGCAAGCCATCCAGAACGCACGCTTCGCAGCTCGCTGTGCAAGCCGCCCTGCTGCTCACGTCAAGCCCCAATTCCGCGCACAGAAGCCTCGATTCCAGTCTACAGATTCGGCAGCTCGCGACTCTGCAACAGGGTCGCCTGCTCTCGTCGGCGCTCTTAGCGGTGCTGCCGCCGCCGTCACCGTTGGCTACATTTTCTACAGACAATCCGGTGCCCACGAGGTTGTACAGGCGTCAAAGAAAACCAAGGAGTATGTGAACGCGACCACACAGAAGATCAAGGAGAACACACCGGAGCCCAACGAGGCTCTTGAATGGCTGCGCAACGCTGCACAGAGCTACGCCGCTTTCATTCCCGGAGCCAAGGGATACGTCGATGCTGCCTTCAACGATCTCGATGCCGTCCGTGCCAAGCATGGTGACGAGGTTGATGCCATTGTTCGTGAGGCGTACGGTGAGCTGCGTGATGTGCTCAAGGGAGGCGACATCAGCGTCTTCACTGCCCAGAAGGCATGGCAGGTGCTCGTTAAGCATCTCGGTCGTATCGCCGATCTCTCTGGCGATGCCGCCCAGCAGATCATGGACAACCACCCCAAGCTGAAGGAGAAGGTTGGTGGAAACCTCGACACCCTCAAGCAGCTTGGCGATCAGTACGGTCCCGAGGCTAAGAAGGAGGTCGACAGGACATGGGAGCAGATCAGTGACATCATCAAGACCGGTGTCAACCCTGCCAACATTGAGAAGATCAAGAGTGTCGTCCAAGAGAAGGTTGAGAAGATCAAGCAGCTCGGCGACAAGGCTTGGGAGAAGGGAATGGAGCAGGCCAAGCCCTACCTTGAGAAGAACCCTCAGGTGAAGAAGTTGATCGAGGAGAACAAGGACGCACTCAAGACTGGCAACGTACAGGAGCTGTACGAGAGGGTCAAGACCGCTGTCGAGAAGGGTGACACCGGTGACCTTGAGAAGTATGTCAAGGATGCCGCCAGCCAGGCCAAGGACAAGGCGCAGCAGTACGGCTTTGATGTCGACAGCGTACAGAAGTATGCCGAGCAGTACATGAACAAGATCCCCGGCGGTGGCGAGATCTTGCCTAAGCTGCAGCAGCTGCAGGAGGCGGCTTCGAAGCATGGCGACGAGGCTCAGAAGATCTTCAAGGACGCTATGTCTGAAGTCACAGAGGTATTGAAGAAGCACGGCGAGAAGGCACAGAACCTGGCTAAGGAGGCCAAGGATGACACCAAGAAATAAGTCATTTCCTGTCAGCTTTCTTATCTTTTGCATGCAAGGAGTAACGACGACATGATATCACTTGTAGTATAGTAAGGCGCCATAGCGCATAATATGATCAAATCTTCAAAAACGATCCACAACGCCATCTCATGAAACCTTTCCCAATACTGTTTCCATGGCAGGCCTCTTACCATACACGTGAGTTCACTACCTCACGCCCATCCGGCCAGCCCCCAAACACTCTTCCTTACCCCTTCAATTCCGTTCCAAAATCCATTGCCGACCGCCTGCCCAAGCAGCGCCAGTTGACTCAAATCATCCTTTACTGGTATAATGACCTCTTTCCCATCGCCTTCTTCCCTCCCCTCCATATCCTTCCCCTCGATACACTCTACTTTGGTTGTCTCAGCCTCGTCATTTGCTTTCTCCACGCCAGTGCCTGCACCCGTCACCACGCTATCCTTGCGGCTCCGCAGCCTATTACGCTCAGCTTGCATGTCGAGTGCAAGGAGGAGTGGTGTAGGTTCAAGCTCTGTCCTGTTAGGGCTCGTCCCCTCGGATATTGATGTTTCGGAAGTTTGCATAGGCGTTGTGGGCACTGAGGTGCTTGAAGGGTCCATGACCATGCGCAGCAGGGTTGGTTGACGGGTGTGCAGGGACATGGTTAAGTGCTACGCTGGCTTGGCTCGTTGGATATGTGGCTGAGAGAGGGTATAGACCGGGTTCCAAGCGAAGGTGGTGAACCGGAGGGGCGCCTTGTTGCTTCTCAAAGTCGAAGGAGCGCTGGGATATACTTCTTGTCTGAGATGTGTGAGATGAGAGATGATGAGTGGATGGCAGCGACTTTGTCCAGTGATCGAAATATCGTAACAAGCTCTCGACTGTTTAGTGGAGGGCTCCACGTGAATCCTCAACCATTCGTACTAAATTTTTGGAAATCCAATCCCTGGATGAGGCGGAAATGCGGTGTATAGCGGTGTACATGCACGGCAGTGGGTCGACACGTGTCACGGTGGGTCAAAAGCGGCCAAACGAGAGGAGAAAGCCATGGGACAGCTGTCAAGATCAACAGATTTTGCGTGTGAATCGTGATGCTATCTAGAGATACTGTTTACCACTGCTCATTATCTTCTCAATGCTAGTATGTATTCGATCCGGAAGTCATGCGCTTTTTCAGTTCCGTTTCCTGTGGTTACTGCCTGGGTTTCACACGTTTGTTTTGGCAGCACTTCTGTGAGGGCTCAATTCTTTACGACTTTAGTCCGAGGCTGCGTCTGGCTCCATACATTTCGAGGATGGATGGATGGTGTGAACTGAAGGGACGCGTACAGTAATCCCCAATGATCAAGTCAGGATATGGGTATCTGATCGGCCAGGGAAGGGAAGATGATTCGCTATCCAGCAATCGTAAGTTTTGAAGGAAATGAATGGATGTTCGAAGTTGTGTGAAAAGATGTTGATTCTCCAAAGCAAGTAGACTCTTTCCAGATCAGGCAATCAATGCAGGGCGGGACGGGAGATCTTCGGGACTCAGAGAATCATGCCAGCGTAACGAGATGCCAGCTTGTTACTACGACATAGCCGCTCGAGACAGAGCAGTATGCCAAATGGTACGGCAAAGATTGAGGCCTAGATCCAAAATCATTGTTTGCTGCTGTACCGCAAGCCTTGCCCATCGCTAGTATGTAACGGCCTGGGGCATCGCGATCAAGCAGGATTCTCCCAAAAACCACCTCGGCGCATCTCAAAAGGCTCTTCCCAGGACGCTAGACCGGACTTCGACAGAGACACAACCCTATCTACCTTTTCAGACTCCTTGAAAACCTGAGTACGACGTCTGCGGCTCACAAGCCTCAATGTCCGTCGCAATCTGCGTCTACGAATCACGGTCCTCAGATGTACGATCAAGCAGTAAATATATGCGGAACCATTCTTTTTTGGAGGATCGTCGTACGGAGGGCTACGGAGGTCATCTGGAGATCTCGTGTGGTTGGGTTTTAAATTGCCTGCATGACATTGATTAGGCTGAACTCGATCCTCGGTCCCGCCCTGGCAAGTACCATCAACAAGAGCTCTTTGCATCAACATCTTCGCATCATGTGCAAGCTCAGAGAAAAGAGGCTCATCACATTGATAGCCGTCTGGTGATATTTGTGAGATGAAGTGTTCATACGAATGCTCAACAACAGCGTCGATGTTGAACAATGCAGACAGCCACTGTACTCTTACCGAGCAATACCCTGGCCCTCAATCTATCAAGGGTAATAGTCAACCGAGCTCTCGGAACAATTATGGTTGCACAGACCCCAGGACATGGCAGTTAAGCCTCAAGCACTGCGAGCCCAGCGGTCAAAGGCAACTCGTCCCGCCTGCGCCGGAAGCTTACCAGATCTTGCGCTGAACGACAACGCACCACCGTCACGAGACACGATATTATAACGCTTATGGACCGGGACATGTCCTTCTAGTGCGTTCCGACCAATAGTGGCAAAGGCATCACCGACAGTACCTGATCTTGCTTGCTAACAAGATGCGAAGCACGAACAAAGTAAACTTCAACGGTCCGGTGGTATGCTCGAGCCAGTAGCGGCATATCACAACTTTTGGAAGCCGAGCCATCACTGTCGTTCACCTACGCGCCACAGTCGTGACGACTTTATGAGCCGCATGACCCCCAGCATATATTACCTTCCGTATAGGGCCCGGAAGAACAAATGGAAGCCATTAAAGTTTCGTGTACCTGGAGGAAGGGCCTATGAGGACTCTGCAGGTAATGAAACAACCACAGAGACCAGGGTGTACATGCATCGAAGCTCTTCGGCTGTTCACGCTTCAATGAGATTTTGCTGGTGAACACTGTCTGAAACACTTTACCGGCTGAGCCATCACGAATCGGCTGCTGCATGCAGCGCTTAGATTGTGCTCAAACTCACTCGAGTATGGCAAGAAGTCGTCAAAAACCTTCTCGCCTCAACTGATAGTGTTTGCTCAGTGACAAGACCCAAGGAGACGTTCAGGCAAAGGTTGTCTCCAATCGGATGTGCCATTCTGAGCATACAGCCGTGGCGAAGCCGTTGAAGACCCCACTGCTGGGCTTGACACTACCTCCTTTCAGTAAAGATCCCGCAAAGCCTTCTCCGTTATACCCCAGATTACCCCACAAAGAATTGGACTTCATCTATGCTCAATCTTTATGGCACTCGGGCTCCTGTCAGCTTTCCCGACGACCCGTTGGCGCCCCTGGCGGCTTCTCCAAGTCGTAACATCGTGAGGTGAATCATGTAGATCTCTGCGCAGTGCAATATCGGGTGCCCTTCTGGGACTTGGATCGTCTGTTCCGGACTGCATGGCCCTTGCCACGGCCTCTATATAAGGTGATCGTGCTCGCACTCAAGATTCATCATCATCGCACACAGTCTCTTCTCAATTGATAGACAAGATGTACAGGTCTCTCGCCCTCACTTCTCTCACTCTGCTGAGCGCCGTTCGCGCCCAGCAGGTCGGTACTTCGACCACTGAGACTCACCCCAAGATCAACTGGAAGACCTGCACTGGTACCGGTGGCAACAGCTGTACCCAGAAGTCTACACCTATTGTGCTCGACTCCAACTGGCGCTGGACCCACACTACCAGTGGATACACCAACTGCTACACTGGCAACAGCTGGGACACCTCCCTGTGCCCCGACGGCGACACCTGCGCCAAGAACTGTGCTATCGATGGCGCTGACTACTCTGGTAAGTCTTGGAGCTGCACGATGTTACCCAGACATGTAACTAACTACATTTAGGTACCTACGGTATCTCGACATCCAACGATGCCTTGACTCTCAAGTTCGTCACCAAGGGCCAGTACTCCAGCAACATCGGATCCCGTACCTACCTCATGGAGAGCGACACCAAGTACCAGATGTTCAACCTCATCAACAAAGAGTTCACCTTCGACGTTGATGTCTCCAACCTTCCCTGCGGTCTGAATGGTGCTCTCTACTTCGTCGAGATGGCCGCTGACGGTGGCATCAACAAGGGCAACAACAAGGCTGGTGCCAAGTACGGAACTGGTAAGTCATTCGCGCCTCCCACCTTGATCAACACTAACATTTCTCAGGATACTGCGACTCCCAGTGCCCCCACGACATCAAGTGGATCAACGGCAAGGCCAACGTCGAGGGCTGGAACGGCTCTGAGAACGACCCCAACGCCGGCCAGGGTGACACAGGTGCGTGCTGCGCCGAGATGGATATCTGGGAGGCCAACTCCATCTCCACCGCCTACACCCCTCACCCCTGCAAGGGCACGGGTATCGTAGCCTGCACTGGCACCGACTGCGGTGACGGCGATGACCGCTACAAAGGCATCTGCGACAAGGACGGCTGCGACTTCAACAGCTACCGCATGGGCGTGAAGGACTTCTACGGCCCCGGAGCCAAGCTCGACACCAAGTCGAAGATGACCGTCGTCACCCAGTTCATCGGTAGCGGCTCCTCGCTCAGCGAGATCAAGCGCTTCTACGTCCAGAACGGCAAGGTGTACAAGAACAGCGAGTCCAAGATCTCCGGCGCCACCGGCAGCTCTATCACCGACAGCTTCTGCAAGAACCAGAAGACCGCATTCGGCGACAACAACTCCTTCGCCACCCTCGGCGGCCTCAACGGCATGGGTGCCTCGCTCGCCCGCGGCCACGTCCTCGTCATGTCGCTCTGGGACGACCACGCCGTCAACATGCTCTGGCTCGACTCCAGCTACCCCACCACCGCTGACCCCAGCAAGCCCGGTATTGCCCGTGGTACCTGCCCTACCACCTCTGGCAAGCCTGAGGACCTTGAGAAGAACTCGCCCAACTCCAGCGTTGTCTTCTCCAACATCAAGTTCGGCCCCATCGGCTCTACTTTCAACCAGGCTGCTGCCGTTTAAGCGTAGTCTTGAAGCTATCTGGAGGAATAAGAGCTTTACTTTCAGAATGTACATACCTTGCTCTTTCTCTCTTTGTCGCGGAGGATATCAAAGAAGAGGTGTGATAGTTTGTATATAGAGCATTCGCTTGAGTAGAAACGAAAGAAATAAATTGGTGTTCTAGAATTTGCTGTTCAAAAGGAATTGTAGCTGTCGTGCCCGGGGTGTCAGTCCTACTAATCTCATCAACAACCTATTTTCCACGTCCAAGTCTTGCTCAGCCTTTCTATCATTCCACCTACCGCCTCACTTCCCATTCCGGACTCCTCTCACGTTGAACCAAGTCCACTAATCGCCTCACCTCGTAGTATGCAGCAGCAACAAAAAAGCTCCAAAAAGCAAGGTCCTACCCGGAATCGAACCGGGGTTGCCGGAAGATACTGAGGAGATCAGAATCCGGAGTGATAACCGCTACCTGTGTGCGAATTAGTACTCTGGATCGAGGTGATCAGGGTGGTTTTGTTGGGTTGAGCTTACACTATAGAACCCGATGTGAGCAAGCGTTGCTTAGTCATTTTGATGAGGCGAATGATTGCAGGTGGCCTTATATTGAAGGTTGGAATTGGAGAAAAATTGTTCGCGTTTGGTTCAGAATCTTGTGGGGTTACGGGTGCACGCGCATTGAAAGCGGGTCGTCGGTCGTGAGTGGGGCCGTGGAGAGTGTTAAGCTTGCAAAGATATCCAAAATTGGAAGGGTCCAACTGAATGCACAAAAAAGATTGCAGGTAATACTCGTTTAGATCACCGCTGGCCTGTTACCAAGATGCCAGATCGTATGGCGAACGAATAAAACATCTAAGCGCGATTGGCTTGTCTCGGGGCCAGATCGCTATGCGAGTTCGAGACAAAGCAAGAGCAAGACTCTCTGAACTTTCAGTCAGTCAATGCCCAGCTGGGCTGGTCTCCTCCGAACCAAGATCCATATTGCCTTGAGTCGGTTTCGTCCGGTCTTAATCTTCTCCCTTAAGATTCCACCCACATACTTGTCTTACCTTCTTCACGCTCCACTACCATAGTACTCCCTCACTGCCGGCCTTTCAGGCGCAAAGTACCCGCCGATCTCCCTTGCAGCTCTCTGCCTCTCTTCCTCCCTCCATTTTTGCAGATTCGCACTCGGTTGCGTAGCCGGAACCAAGCTCTGTCCACTCCTGGCATTGTAGGATGTGAACTGCCCATTCCCCTGCCCTTGCGCTTGCGCTTGCTCCCGCCTTTTCTTCCCAGTAATTGGATCCCTCCCTGCAAGCCTCCTCGCCTCCTCAAGCATCGTCGGGCTCGGTGAACGACTATTCAGTGCCTCATTCTCACGGTCTTCCTTCCTTAGTTTCGATCTGGCCCACCACTTCCGCGAACCCTCTGCTTCGCTATCGCGCCCTCTTCGCTCATTATCTCCCTCGCTCCTTCCTCCGACCTGTCGCGAAGCGTACTCGCGCCCTGCATCTCCCCGTTCCAGTTTTGCCTGCGTGTCGTCCTTGGAACTGTTCTTCGCAGCAGAATAAGGACCAAAGTAAGATCTTGTTTTCCTGGCATCTGGCGTCTTCGGCCTTGTGGGATAGTCTCCTGGCGTGGTGTGCTGTACATTCTCGGTTTGCGGGCCGGCTTGAGCTCTGTGAGCTGGGTGATAGGGCCTGATGTAGGGGTTTGAGAGGTCTTTTCCCAGGAGGAGTGTCTTATAAATGGAGGGCATGGTGAATGGCTAATTGCAGGCTCAATCTGAACTAAGAACTGGGTGTTTATTTCCGACGATTCGGCAGAAGTAAGAATAGCAAGAAAGTAACAGCCTGAACTTGAGGAAGGTACTGGTCTTGAACTCGTTAGGATTGCCGCGCGATTTTTTGTTTATTGTTTTAGTGTTTTGTTCAGCGAGCGGAAGATGGCAATCAGACAAACTCCTGTCTGACTGAGTCCGTGGTCGAATTTTAAGGCTGACCATTCTTGCAGGGCTGACTGCAGGTCTTTATGGCTCAGGAGACTGTTGTTGCCTTCCGCCTAACCTGAACAAGGCGCTTCCGTTATTGAGGCGTCCCACGCTAGCGCCTTTTCGCGAGTACTGCAACCTACAATATACACACAAACCCGTCGATGCTACGTTGTCACGCAGTCAGACGTAGATCTCTGATTCCGCGATTTAGATCCGGGCGGCTGGAACACACGCGGCCATTGTGAGAGTTCCCGTATCAACAATTGACTGCAATGTAGTGCATGCCTGAGAAACTGCGATGGAACGTCCCTCTGCGTCTAGCAGAGAGATATGCTAGTAAGAGGAGCTATGTCGGTCGGTCGACGTAGCAATTCCCTACAACAACGGAGGTTGCAATCGAAAAGATCTGTCGTGCGACATTAGAGACGTTACTTTGGTTTGCTTCGCTGTTGTACCGATTTCTCGAGACTGTGATTTGTTCTGCTTGGTCGCGCTGGAAACTAGGCTTGTATGTCAACAGGCCTGGAGAAACACAAAAATACACATGTGATCTATTCAATCTTATTTCTTTTTTTACTAATTTGGCATATCTACTTCTTCAAGGCAGCCTTAGCACTCGGAACCTCATCGTCCTTTTCCAGGATGTTGGGCAGTGGCCCTACAGGAGTGATGGAGAAGGGGTTGATTTGCGCGTGACTCTTGGTGTAGTGGTTCTTGATGTGCTCAAACTCCGTTGTCTCACCGAATGCCTTGGGGTAGTCCCAGTACAGATGCCTTACCCAGCGGTGGAGGTGCGGATAGCCACTTCGGACTGTATTGTGTCAGTATCTTGGCCACACTGATTGAAAAAGAGCAGAAATGAGGGATGACTTACTATCGCGGATGTTGCACTTGAAGTGCTGCACGTAAACGGGGTCGAAGCGGATGATGGTTGTGAAGAGGCGGACGTCTGCTTCAGTGACGTGTGGAGAGGAGAGGAGGTAGGGTGTGGAGGATTCAGCGAGGGACTGCTCGACGCGGTCGAGAGATTTGAAGAGGGTGGTTACGTTCTTTACGTATGCTTCCTCGGTTCTGTCACTGTCAGCTTACATTGTGTTTGTGGAAGTTAAGGTAGACTTACGTAGCGAACCCAGACTTGTAAACACCATTGTTGATGTCGTTGTACACCCAGTCGTTCATCTCTTCAATCTTCTTCTGCAAATCCTTGGGAAACAGGTCCACCTTCTTGTATTCGTCCGCAATCAAGTCGTCGAACTCAGTGTATAGCATACGAATGATCTCACTGCTCTCATTGCTGACGATGCGCTTCTGCTTTTTGTCGTACAGCGTCGGCACTGTGAACCGCCCCTCGTAATTCGGGTTCTGCTCAAAGTAGATATCGCGAAGATGAGTGTAGTCGGGATGCAGCGGGTCGGGTGTTACGTTCTCGCCCGGCAGCTTCTCGTCGGGAGTGGTAAAGCGCCATCCCTTCTCGCCCATGTGCCAGTGAACGCTGGAGTAGCTGATGATGTCCTGAAGGCCCTTCAGGTTGCGTACGATCAGGGTGCGGTGAGCCCAGGGGCAGGCGTAGGAGACATAGAGGTGGTAGCGGTCTTTCTCGGCGGGGAACTCAGCGTCAGGCTTGTTCTCTATGAAAGATCGGAATACAGATTGCTGGCGCTTGAATTCGCCGCTCTTGTCTTTGGGGTCAACCCAGTTGAGAATGTTAGTGTTCTTGTCCATGGCGAATGTAGTGGTGCGCAGAGAGAAGGCGCGGATTGGTGTGGAAGATCGAGTGATGTGAGTGGAAATGGTTCTCAGTCGCGCACAGGCGGAGAACATGAAATGGCCAATTTGTCTTGTGAGTTTTACGTGCTACCAAACTGGGAGATCAGCATTCATATACTGTCGATGTCATTGAAGCTGGAAGCTCCATCGGCGCGTCAAGCTGCCGCACGTCCCCACTTTCGTCATAGCTTTTGCCCCTCCGAGGGTTTTACTAAAGCTTTCCAATGCTGAGTAACCCCATCTGCCGTGGCCCTGACAAAGTCATTACCAACGTTGCTTTCAGCGTTTATGAATGTTTTGCGCTAGAGTAAGACAGTCTGAGCCTTCCGTAATGTGATTTGCTGCTTCCAGAAACAATGACCGATTACACCCCTGCTTGATTTCTTGGGTATCTACTGCCTCTGTTGTACATAACTATAACGCCCAACCTCGTACACAGACCTAAGCACCGTAGCTTCGAGTGCTCGCCTGCATGATATTGCTGGACAACATGTAGCCCACTCAAAGTAAAGCAGCGCCGACGTTGCCTAATGTCTGCTTTGTGACTTCGTCCCTGACCTGTCCAACCTTCTTTGCAGATTCCAGAATGGCACCTTCGATGGCCTTCAATGCCTCAACCAGTTCGCGTCGCTGGTCGCGCGGTGCACTCCGGCTGCCAGTTAATTGTTGCGCCTTCTCTAGCGTGCCAGCTTCCATGGTGCGCAAGTGACCTTCAATCTCCCGAATCTGGCGCTGGTAGACTTCAAGCGTGCGACCGAGATCACCTGTGCGGCGGTTGAAGTAGCCCATCAGATCGACGGGTTTTGTCGGGTCGTCGTCGTCAAGGGTAGCTGTCGCCGGAGGCTTCGCGCTCGAAGCGGTCAAGTTGGTGCCATTCCTGTAGTGGAATTGGGCCGGCAGCCGCTGGTTTTCGATGGCACGGAAGCTTAGAGTTGCATCGGCAGCGTCCTTCTTCACAAGGTCGCGCAGATACGCGATGTTGGCAGAGTCGTTGTCTATACCGATCTCGACGGTAGAAAGAAACTCCTCCATGTAGGCAACGTCAGGCGCGATGGTTGCGACCTCGGCCTCGCTGTTGGGAAGCGTCTCGCGAATCTGGTTGCAGAATCCAATCTTGCGCTGTATTCCCTCATCAAAGGCTTGTATTTGTTGCTGAATCTCTGGAGCAAGGTCATTGAAGCGCGTTGTGCCTCGTATGCTGTCCAGCCCAATGTTGACAGCCTGTGTACTTCCGCCCATCTGGCCGCCGCCCAATGTGGAGCCACCAAGGGTACCGGGCCTTGGTGGGGGATTCATAGTGCCGCCGAAGAGGGTGTTGCTCTGTGCTGGCTGTGCCTGTTGTGTCGAGCCAAAGAGGGAGGGTGTTGCGGCAGGCTGGCTTTGTTGTGCATTGGCACCTCCAAACAAAGACGGCGTTGTGGTGGAGGGTTGCTGTGTGGCTCCGCCGCTAGAAGATGCTGTCAGTCTCGACACGGTAGTTTGCAGCATGTCACTTACAACAGCGATGGCTTCGCCTGCTGTGCGCCTCCAAACAGCCCCCCAGATGGCGCCGCTGATGTCTGCGTGCTGGCCCCCAGGGCACCTCCGAACAGACCGCCGCTAGGTGCTGGGGCCGATGACTGCGCGGTGGAGGCGCCGAAGAGCCCTCCCGTCGCCGGTGCAGGTGTGGCGGGCTTGTTCATGCTGCCGAAAAGACCGCCAGATGCTGGCTGCGAGGGCGCGGCTTGTGTTGATGCGCCGAAAAGGCCTCCCGTCTGGGCGGGTTGTGCTGGTGTGGAGCCGAAGAGACCGCCGCTGCTTGCGGGTTGAGAGGTTGCCGTGGCAGACGCATTGCTTCCACTGGAGAATGTTAGTGTTTTGTGGGTGAAAGGCGCCGCGGCCATGGTCACTGCGCCAGCAGTATCCACATGGGGACAGCAGCATTCCGTGGTATACGTACAAGAGGCCACCGCCGGTGTTGATGCTCAGAGATTGAGAGCGCCCAAAGCCCGCCATTCTTGTTTTTTTGGAGCCTGGAGCTTCTGCCTATGCTCTTGCTTCGTCCTGCACAGCCTGTACTGGGTTTTCGTAGTAGTAGTGAAAAGGCCGGGGCTACTCTACTGGCAGAACAGTCTATTGTATTTAAGGAGGAGTGCAAGCTGCAGCTCGATACGGTGCGATCAGTGAGCTTAGTGTCTGATTGGGTGGACGATCGTCGTGATTGAGCAATGCACAGGGAGCAATGTCTGTTGATCCTCAGGCGCGCCATGGTGTTTAGCTGCCGCTGCAAGCTGCCCATGCACGGACGCGTTTCCATTCAATCGCAACTAGCAACTAGCAACAACGAAGTCGACGCGACCGTCTTCGCATAACTCTTACACAAACCTCTGCACACTTTCGTAGCCCTATTGCGCCAACTGCGCCAGCTTCGTAGCAGCTCCAAACTTCGGCAGCTACACATACAAAGCGCACGCCGCGCATAGCTCGGTAGTCTTGTCAAACAATGGATGAAGAAGACGATGATCTTTACGGTCCTTCGGAGCCAACGACGGAAGCTCAGAAGGAGACCAAGAAGGAGGAGAGCGCCTCCAGCGGCGACGAGCCCATGGACGAAGGTGCAGACTCGGGCAGCGACGACGACAGCGATTCGGTATGTCCAGGATAGCTTCGAGAGACGGCCATGGCTGACAATGCTGCAGGATCTTGAGTTTATTATTGATAAGCCAGCGACCGCCGCAAAGCCAGCAGCGTGCGTATGATGCGCTTCTCCATACAGCAGCCATGCTGACCAGTATCACAGCGCGCCACAGTCACAGGAGTCCAAAGCTATCAAGATCGAGGCTCCACCACAATCCACATCCACACCACAGCCCCCGTCCGCGCAACAAGCACGGCCGCCGCCCGGCACTGCGCCATCGGTCTCTCAGATATCTGGCCTGGGCTACCCCGCTCTACACACCTCCAACGTAGACGTGAACGCAACGCCCATCTACCCTCCTCTGAACAAGCCCCTCCTCCATGTCGACCTCGATGCCGACCTCGCTGAGGAGCACAAGCTCTGGCGCCGGCCAGGCGAGGACTACTCGGATTACTTCAACTACGGATTCGACGAGTTTACATGGGAGACGTACAGGCTAAAGCAGCAGCAGATGAGCCAGACAATTCAGCAGCAGAAACAAGAGATGGCACAGATGCAACAGATGATGTCGGGCGGCATGCCAGGGATGCCACCAATGCCTGGTGGCGGTGCGCCTGCTGGAGCCCCGCAAGGTCCTGCAGGCATGAATGGGATGGGTGGCATGCCACCTGGTGGCATGGACGAGAATCAGATGCAGATGATGATGCAGCAGATGGCGAGCAGTGGCATGGATCCAAGCCAGATGGATTTTGCGACCTTCATGCAGATGGCAGGCGGTGGCATGGGTGGACCAGGCGGACCAGGCGGATTTGGTGGTGGAGGGCAGCAAGGCGGTGGCTTTCAGCAAGGTCATCAGGGCGGGGGGAGAGGCGGCAGAGGGAGGGGCCGTGGGTGGTGATTACAAGTGCGCACTTGATATTGTTTGGCGCCTTATGTATGAGATTATGATACCAGAGAAGCTCAGCTGCAGCACGAATGGCAAAAGTTAACTTCACAAACGATGCTTTGGGCGCGATACTTGGTCTGTCAATTGCACGTTCTTATTGATGCGCTTCCCCTCCGCACCTACACTCACAAGGTAAATCGACGTTATAGACGAAACACGAGAGGTTACTACAACATCATACAATGCTGTAGCTAGCATGCTATTCTGGGGAAAGCGCATTAAAGCAGTGACTAAAGCGGGAGATGCCCGTAGGGCTGAGTAGAATCGCGCTAAATGGAACCTTGGCGGTGACTTCGAATTTCCTATGTCTACCTATCTATCACTCGCGCATTCAACACTGAACCCCGCAAAGCAAACCCGACACGCCCTTCTGAGACACTCAAGTATTTCTTTACAAAATCAATAGAACAGCGTAAAAGCCAACACCGCCAAAATGAGGTTGACAACAGACCTCATCAACAACTCCCTCTCCTTCATCAACTGTCTCACGGAGCGAGAACTCGATCTGCGAGGTGCGTTGAAAAGAGCAGATACTACACTTGCGAGCTGAATTGATATCAATATCTTTGAACTACAGGCCATAAGATCTCCGCGATTGAGAACATGGGCGCGGCACGCGTAAGTGATACGCCAGGCGCATTGAGTCTGAAATAAGCATACTGAAGCCATATGTCTGCAGGACAACGACGCAATCGACCTGACCGACAACGACATTGCGCAGCTCGGCAACTTCCCGCTGCAACCCCGCCTGCGCACCCTCTTCCTGGGCCAGAACCGCGTCTCGAATATCCAGCCGAACCTCTCGACTAGCATCCCAAATCTGCAGACACTGGTCCTCACAAAGAATCGCCTGACGGAGCTGGCGGATCTGGATCCGCTCGCGGGCTTCAAGAAGCTCGTCTTCCTAGTGGTCATGGGGAACCCCGTGGCAGCCAAGGAGGTACGTCACGCATCCATTCGCTCGCAATTGCGGCGCGAATTACAGCACAACACAGCACAGCACAGCACAGCCCAGATTGGCAGGACACGACTAACCGCGACCGCAGAACTACCGGTACTGGGTCATCTGGCGCTGCCCTTCTGTACGTTTCCTCGACTTCGCCAAGGTGAAACACGACGAGCGCGAGAGGGCCGCCGAGCTGTTCGGCACAAGCGACGAGCCCACCGAGCTGGCACGCACCATCATGGGCATCAAGTCCAAGGGCTTTTCGCTGCCCGCGACCAACGGAAACGACGCCGCGTACGGCAAGGAGCGTATCTACACCGAGGACGAGAAGAAGAGGATGCGCGCCGCTATTCAGGCCGCCAAGAGTCTTACTGAGATGGCGCAACTAGAGAAGGCTTTTGCTGAGGGGAAAATACCCGCGTATGTCTTGGAGGGTGGGGAACCCATGGAGACTTGAGCAAAAGGTCAATATGAGCCGTCCCGCGGACTACGTGACGTTCGTCGATGGCTTGCTGAATGAAGTTCTTCGCCCTTAAATTCCGCTGGTGGGATTTGCCGCCTTCAGCCGTTTCCATCCTCAAAGCTCTCTTTTATTCTGCGGCAAAGGCGCGTAATCGCTGCCATGAGCTGGGACTGGGAAGGAACATGAACAAAAGCGACATGGAAGGACAAATGTGGCATGAGCCGGCCTTCCAAAGGGCTGCAAAGGCTGTATAGGCGGAGTTGGCAACGTCAAGGCATGTGAAGACATTGATTGTAATATAGTGATCAGGCTCGTTCCATGACTAGAATCTGAAGGAAATAATTGCCAGAAACCCATCAGCAGGTATCATCCTCCCCTCAATGCCAAAATAGAATGGAACAGTATCGCTAAGTCGCAGCAAAAACAAAATCTCTCCCCTTCATGCACGTACACACCAACTGTCACTCTACTCCACTTCAGAAAGCCATCTCCTCACGCCCTCTTTAAGCGACGAGTCAGTATAAGTTCTCGGACCCACGGTCCTGACACTCTTCTCCTCCCCACCCTCCCCTTCCTTAGTACCACTCCTCTCAGCCGTGACGTTCTTCACGACCGTCTCCAACGCATCGAAGATCACACCTTTGCAGTCCGTCTGCGGGACCTCGACGAGGGTTCCCGTCTCCACCCCCACAACATCCGAGTCCGCACGCGTGTTCCTGCGGCCACGGCGCGACGACGCGCGGGACGACTGATTGGAATGATCGCGCGTCGAGTCACCTGAGCGAGCCAGGATGCGGTCGATGCCCTCGATGAGCACGGCGTCAAAGTCCAAAATGGCTTCTTCATCGAACTTCTCCGCCAGGTGGATCTCAGTCGGCGAAGGCGCCACGGGGCTGGAAGTGTATGGGTTGCCGTACTGTGAGCGGCCTGGCGGCATGCCTGCGACCCCGGGCGTGAGCGCTGTGGGCTGGTACGTTGTGGCTGGAATGAAGCGCACGAGACGGCGCAGACTGAGTCGCTTGATGCTGAAGGTTCGAGTGTCGGCTACGAGAGCAGTGCAGACGTCGACCCAGCGCTCCAAGGGCCCAGATTCGATGGACGGTGTTGTGGCAGAGGAAATGGGCGTTGGTTCAGCGGACATTGCGCGTTTGATATCCCGTTCAAGTGTGGCGTATGGTTTGATGGCCTGAATGGCGAAATCGGGGTGAAATTGCGAGAGCCACCCTGCTGCATTGACCGGTTGTTCGGGCTCGTTGTATGGCATCGATAATATAGAGGATTCACCAAAGCTGGATCCATGCTGACTGCCGACTGAGCCTGCGCCACCGAACAAGGGTGACTGGAGAGGTGAACCGAAGTCAGGCAGTGCAATGTCGACGTCTATCACACCGTCTTTTTCGTTGACAGAAAGCTTGAGCTGCGAATCGTACGTCTTTGGACGTTCGGGAATCGGTCGTGCCGCAGACGCTGGAACGCCGCTGGACGAAGCAGTAGGGAAAGCCTCTGAAGACGCTTGTGCTGCAGGATTTGCAGTCGTTGCTAACGCATCATAGGCATCTCCTTCTTCAAACACTCCATCGTCCATAGAGAGCTCTTGAACCATCTGTTCGAGTTGCGATCTGGGCCGTTCTTGACCTCGAAACCCGACGCCGTCATCTGTGGTCTGAAGATACGTACTGCTACCTTCTGTGGAAGAGTCGCGCCTTCCTCCGCTCCAGAAATTCATGAATCCACTCCATCGGCTGTTGTTACTCGAATCATTGCTTGCCAGACTGGTCTGTCCCGTTCCGCTTCGTTGTAATGTATTGATAAGATTTGCAGAAGCCAAGCTATCGCTGCTTTCCGGTCTATGATCGGCGATCGGTCCTCCCGATCTCGTCCTAGGTAGTGTGAAGTGCGCAATCGGCACTGCGCTCTGTGGTGCAGCGGTGGACGGTGACAAGATTGTGTTCATGCCAGCGCCCTCCGACATGGAGGGAAGCACGAGACTTGTGCGTATTGAGTGCGTCGAAGATCGCCGAGAGTGGGCTGGTGGCCTCACAGCATCAGAAGTTTCTACGACTGCTGAGACGGACCTTTGGTGCGAACTGTTGGCGGACGCCATGTCCACCTTACCAGACACAGGCGGCTGCACTCGCAGGCTGGACATACTCTGCTTTTCTCGTGGCCGTCGATTGATCTGGCGACGCAGAGACTGCTTCCTCGAAGGAGGCATGTTGGTCGGTGGCGACTGGGAATATGCACGATGCGAAGCTGATGTCCCTGGACGCGCTATATTGATGGCATCGCCAATCACTGGAGTGTTTGGAGGCAGGAAGGCAGCAAGGAGGAAGATCAATCTTCTAGCGGCCATCTTGTCTGGAGACACTATGACGGTGCGGTTTGGAATGATGATGTTCTCTCCTACAGCAGCTTTCTGTTGCTCTCGATGGCGTTTTCGTGCCCACTTAGGGCCTAGTATGCTCAGCCATTCAGTGTGGTTGCCCAGGAAGGCCGTGAGTAGGTTGAAAAAGAAGAAGTTCTGTTCACGTGTTCCAGCCCATCGCCCGAGCCATCGTGCCTCTTCACGCCAAACTCCCCACTTCCCTTGACCAGTCATGACACGGGGGATGCGCATACCACTAACGACACGGTTGCCGGTCAATTCTGCTGCGGCCTGTATTTCTTTGTCCAGCATCAGCGCGTTGGTCTGCAAGCGCAGAGGAGGCCTACGGCCCAGTTGCGGTGGGGGCTCACGCACTCCTGCACGAGAGGGCGCGCGGCGATGTTGCGGCTGTTCGGGAGGCGATGGCGCGGCTGGAGCCTTGAAATGAGCGGAGATGCGCTCCTGCACGACATGTTGGAGACTTGTGAGGGCGCGCATAATGACGTCCCAGTGCTGGCCGACGACGTCGACGCGGTCATCCACATGGCTGCTCAATGCCGAGGCGACAAGCGAATCGGCCCCGAGGTTCGAGTCGACAAAAGCCCACCCTGCACGGCGGTCTGAGTCGAGCGAAGAAGCCAGCAAGTCCTGGCTAGGGGCGGAAGTCGAGAGGTGTCCTGGTGCTTTCTGAGCGGTACGCGAAGGTGGTGACTGCGCAATCGGGAGGTGCAATATGATGGTGATGGCATACATAGGTGTCTTACGGGGCTGGTTGAGGTGGGTAGGCTTCTGAGGCGTTGGCTTTGCGCCGGCGCCGGCCTGTGGAAAGGGAAATCCGCCGCCGGGGGGCTGAGCAGTCGAGAGGTTTGTTGGTGTGCGGACGTGGGTGCTGTCGTCGGGGCTGGGGACGGAGAACATGCGGGTTATGAAGATGGTGCGGCGTTTTGGCTCTTTGAGAGCAGCGCCGTCAGCACGGGGAAGGTCGGTAGGCGGATTCGAAGGCGTAAAGGATTTGGCCAGATTGCTCCTCCTACGGAAGCCATCGCCGCGTCCAAAGGAGCCCGAAAGCTCGTGCAGACTGGGCGCTTCGGGCTTGGTCTCGAGCGGCACAATGTGCATCTTGTTCGAGTTGCCGCGGTACGTCATGCTCGTGCTCCCAAACATGCATTCGAGGCAAGTGTTGACCAGGTCGGACGACTCCCGGGCCCGCGCCTGGGCCTGGGCTTGGGCGTGCATGTGAGCGTGCTCATCGATATTTGGCATGGACGAAATAGAGGCGCCGCGGGTGCGCGTGCGAGTGAAGCTGCTCACCGTCGGCGACCGCGGCGGCGGCTCTGCCACCAGCGATGTTCTACGTCCGTGGAGGCCGCCAAAGGACGGCCCCGCGGTGCTGGCATTGGCATTGGCAGTGGCATTGGCGGCTGGAGACTGCACACTGCCAAATGTGCGCATGCGAGTGTGGGTGGGCGAGTCGGCGCGCGGCGGGGCGGGCTTGCTGTCGAACAGCACCGTCTTGGACATGTGGGCGAAGTCATCCTGGGCGATGATGATGCGCACGTCGCGCGGAAACTCGAGATCGATCTCAGGAAGGGGCCCGTCATGGCCGCTCCCGGGGGTCAGTGGCGCCGAGTGCAGCGGGTATGGCTGGCCGTCGGGGTGCAGGAGCGTGCTGCTGTCCGGGTAGAGCAGATGGCGTGTGTGCGACTCTTCTGTGGCCGAGTCGAGCGTGGTCGTGGGCGCGGGGCGACTGGCGGCACTCGACGCCTTACGACCGCCATTGAAGAACTGGCCGATCATGGCGGGCACAGTGTGTAGTGAACAGGCACAGCACAGGCACAGGCACAGGCACAGGCAGCTCAGAGGCGGCTTTATGTGGCCATGCTTGTCAGTAGTAGGTGTACGAGTAGCAGTAGGAGCGTAGGAGGGCGCGTGTGTCGTGGGCGGAGGGCCTGCAGCCCATCTTTACGGGCAAGGCGGGGTTGCTCTCGACGCGTGCGTGGGGCAGAGGCAGAGAGACGTGCCGGTAAGAAAGTCGCGAGGTGGGTTCAGGTTGGTGGGTTGACGATCCTGTGGAGGCGGTGAACTTTACCACGGCCGCTCCCACCAGCCGCTATCTGCCCCTCCTCAGCCAGGCCCAGGGTGGATGGCTGCTGTGAGCCTACTCCTACCTCACAATTCTACCAGCCCACCTCCACTCTGCAAAGGGACCAGGATACCCCAGATCCTGCTGTGCTTGCTACACGGCTTTCTTTGGTCACAATCGTTGCTGTACCACCACGACCCGCCGCTCTAAGTATACTGCATTACATGCATGCATGCAGCCGGCAAATTCGCCGAACAATGCCCTCGGTCGCTGTGCATTCGCTGAGGCGCTATCTGGTATCATTGTTTTAGATGTAGGGCACCTCGTCAGCTTTGAACAGCCACATGGCACTTTGGGAGAGGACAAGAACAAGGGAAAGGTAAACATGACCAGGACCTTTGCGGCCCTCTTAGAATCTCGTATGTATCATTGAGAAGGTCCCTTCATATGCCTGCACCGCTGCTCCCCTGACTATCCTGCCTTTTAGGCACGCTGCCCGCGGCACTAGACTCAGTAATGCTTCCTCTCTTGCCCAATGTCGACATACTTGCCTCACTGCCTTGCCTCCTTCCAGCGATGCTGTTAGTGTTGCTGAAAGCCACCTCGCTAATGCCGCCGATTCTGTCCGCGGCGGTACCTCTGCCTGAGATGCTGGACCCCAAGGACCAGTCTCTTGTTGCGGGGCTTGCTTCGCGGATACTGATCGCTGGCGGTAGCCCTAAACTCGGGATGTTGTGATCCAAAACGGGCAAGATGCGTGGGGATGGTGACGGTGCCTGTTTGAATGCTTCGCTATAGAAGGTAGACAAGAGAGCTGGGTCTGAGCAAAAAGCCTCAAGCTCATCCTTCACCTGTTCTGGCGTCTGCATTGCTGAAGCCGACAAATTCGGTAGAGCTGCTGCGTGTTTCTCCAATGCAGTATGCAGCAGGCTCGAGTCCTGGACAGGCCTTGCCAATGGACTGGAGAAGGGGCTTCGATGCGGATTCGCACGCTCAACTGCAGGCGTAGATGGCAGCCTGCTGCTTTGGCTGCCATCAGTTGTTACTTTCTTATGCTCGTGAAGATCAAGAGGCCTGATACGGCTTGTATCTTTAGCCCGATTGTGCGCCAGACGGTTTGCTAGCACCATGAAATTACCATCGTCTGTAATCTGGGCAAGTAAACCCCCAGTGCGGTGTATAAATTGTGTGTATTTGTAGTCCGGAGTTCCCCATGAGTAAGACACGTCGACGTCCGGAGGGAAGGCATTTGCAGCTTCCATATCAAGTACAAAATCAAGCTTCCTCAATAGTGCTTTGTGATACGCAAACTTGTCTGTACGCGAGTATTGCGGCGAAAAGTGCATCGAATCCCACATCGCCTCTGTCTGGTTCTGAGGGGGTTGCATTGCAAGTTTGATGTGATAGGGTGTACGGAAAGGATGGTAATCCGTGATATCAGCCAGCTCGGCAATCGGTACCTCGACGAGTCTGAGGCCATATTTCTCTACGCTGGTGGCCCAGGTAACAATAGCGTCCTCAATGAGTTTCGCAGTAACATTCATCCAATCGATGCGGATATGGTAGCAGTTGTCTGGGTTGTGAACGAGATCGTAGTGCAGGGAGATGATCTCTGGTCTGTAGGAACGTCGTCTGGGGTCAACATCATACCGCATCGCGCGAGATAGAGCAACATTCCTTTTCGCGGCACTCGTTCGTGTAGGTGTCTTCTCGCCCTCTTTGTTAGAGCTCGAAGCATTCGAAGACGATTCTGCCGTGTTTGGTCTGGACATTATGCCCTTTGCTGTAAATGGTGATGTCCTTGGCCCTTCGTGCAGTGGAGTCGAAGGAACGGATTTATCCGTCTTCCGTAGTCCGAACCAGCCGGCACGCACTTCAGATCTTGGAGCTCGATAGTCCGGCGAGATCTGAAAAAAGAAGTTGCCGTCACGGAAATGATGTCTCCTTTGTACATGCTGGAACAGACCTTTGTCCATCAGCTGATTGCCAAAATCGACTGCACTCTCGCGGCTGTCTATATCTTTGAAATTACTGAGAAGCCAATTCGTGAGATCGAAACCGACGAAACAATTGTAGTGAATCTTCCAATGCCAACGTCGGTCAAGCATCTGTATTCCTTTTTCGCCCTGGAGGTCTTCGGCTAACTTCCTCAGGTCGATATTCGAGGTGGTGTACTTGTCTGCGTCAGAGAATATTGGACCTGGCAGATCACCCTCCAGGTTATTGTACATAGTGTTGACAGAACCTGCGGCAACCACAGCAGAGGGATCGCGGGTATGGTACTCAATAGCTAAAGGATTCGGATCTTTCTGTTTCGATGACGATGTGCCTTGCTGAAATCGCTCTTCTGGTGGGAAATAGCGGTATCTTTGCCAAAGCTGCGTGAGCTTCCTGATACCCTCCAGCCTGACCTCTTCTTCCGAGTCTTCGGCGAGCATAGGCAATGGCCGCCGGTTCACAGAAGGTATTTCTACAGGTATGAGAACAAAGCGTGCCCTCCAAAACCGGAGAACATCGGAAAACTCGTCTTGATAGCCGGCAAGGAATGTGTCAATGAAATTCCAATTGAACTCCTTCTTGGGCGGATGCAGGACAATATCTCGAGGATCATAATTCGGTTCAAACGCAGTGCGAATGTAGGGTCTGTAGGGTAACGGCGTGTCGATGCCCGCCGAAGATTCCAGTGTCATCGTTGGCTTGCGATGATAACGCTTCACCTCAACTTCTCCACCCGCAACGCATACCAGTTGATGTATACTGGTGCCCACGGTCATGAAAACAGTGTCTCCGTCTGATGCCAGGTAATCGGGAGACAATATGCTGGCCAGTGACTTTTCAGAACGTCCAGAAAAGTCGGCGACTGCAGTACCAGTACAAATCTGGAACCCGTGGGACAAGCGGAACGCAACGAGCTCACGTATCAAAGTCTCCCTGCCTCGTGGCGACTCCATAATCTCATCGTCGTCGTTCAAGGTAATTTTGTACGGGCTCTCGTTGTACTCCGACGAGAGCTGTTCAGCTGTAGGAAACCAGTCATGCGTCAAAGGTACAGCAGCGGGTGAACAAAGTGATCGCCATTTCATGGTGCCAGTTCGTAAAGTTCTAGGAAACACATGGTGCCAACGTCGATATTGGTTCATGGTACTTAGAGAATTCTTCGTTGGATTACACGGATTCACCAGGACGGCCCAGGGCGCAATAGCACTAGTTGGCGAAAGGGTCTTGGGAACCTCGTTCGCTCCTCCACTTGACGAAAGATCGAGGTTTGGCTTCGCATCGCTCTTGCCCGCAATCAGAAAAGTTGAGCCTGGGTCTTTCTTCATTGAGCTTGGATGTGACGGATTTGAGGTTCGGCGAGTTCGGAGATCTCGCACAGTTTCAACAGAGCGGCCAATCTGGTCAGGAGAAGGTGAATCAGAGGACGATAGACCAGCGCGTGAGGATGAACGTATCGCAATAGGTTGGGATGGTTTCTCCGTCGAAATTAGTCGAGTACTTGCTAGTCTCTCCGCAATCGCGCCCTTCTGGCTCTTTTCTACTGTCAGCATCGCAGGCTTTACTTTGCCCTGTGTGATGTCTGTTGTAGCGTCCCCTAATGTTGGCTTGGCTGCAGCAGCCTTGCCGCCGAAGCTGATCTGCCTCAAAAACCAATTCGAAGGACGGGGCTTAAGCTGCTCCTTTGCACCAACAGAAACAGGGATCGGAGGTAACCCAGCTCTCCTAGAAGGCGACTGCCCTCGACTTGGTGCAGGCGACCGATTTGGGGTGGTATTGACTGATCTGTGGCTGGCATTGTAATCTCCGGAACGGCCTCGACGGTGAAGGTCGGCACGTGGTTTCTCTGCCTTGGCCGGCCCTTCGAGATTTTGTCGGCGTACGACATCAGCTCGTGGAACACCAGCGAATCCAGTTCCAGCGAAGAGGTTCGAGCTGCTGCGCGGTGACTGACCCTCCGAATCAAAGGCTCTGGCTTGAGAGACATGGCGCATGTTGACGTCTGGAGACAAACGTACATGCTTGCCTGCCAACGCTCGATTGCTGCGAAAAGATGTTGACAGGGAGGAATCGTTCGAAGGTCCTGACAGTGAATTGGATTGAGGTTCAATCTGAAGCTCCTCTTTGTGACTTTCTCGCTCGCTTGAACTTGCAAAAATTGCGCTGTCGTACTCCTCCATCCAGGTCTTGTATTTCGCCTTCTGCGGATCCGAATAATCCCTATCGCCTTTGGAGGAGAATGATCCAACCGCATGGTTGGGGAATCTCAACGCGGCACTACTAGGTGAAGCGCTGACAAGGTCGATATCTCCAGACGTTTGCGGTGTACCATATTCTTCATCGAGATACGGCAGCGAAATGTCACCAAGCTCGTTTTCAATAACCCCCATCATCTGGAGTTCGTACAGACGACATCTCAACGCAAAGGTCCGCCGCGTCCTATGACGTCGTTTTGTGACACGATCTGTACTTTTTGACCTGGTCAACTCGAATATGTGGCTCGAAGGCCTAGACCAGAATGAAATGTCTACCCAGTATGGCATCGCAAAATTCCAATCGCCGTTAGCGTCGGTTTTGGGGGCCGAGATCTTGGGATCAGGACATGATGCAGAGCCGGCTTGTAGAACGGAGCCAAAGTTCGGCTGATACTGCTTCGGAGTCTTCTCATCAAAGTTTGCTATGGATCCATATGTGCGCTGTTTATGGCCGTCGGCGGATTCTGACGCCAAAGAAGGTGTTCGATATTTGAACAATGGCACTGAATGCAGGGGCATGGGTGAAAGGCATACTAAGTCGATACCGATGCCAGACCCTATCAGGGTGTCGGTTGTTAACTTCAAGAGATTGTAGTCAACCTCAAACACTCCTGTCCCAGGCGTGATCACGATAACGGAGATTCCAGTTCTGACCAAGTCTCGATCGATGTGATCTTGAGCGAATTGAGCCGCGGCTAGGTTAATGGCCTCTAAGACATTTCCTTGGCTTGCCGATGACGGCTTACCAGCGATGACGGTATTGAACTGAGACTCTTCCAAGTCATCTTGACCGAGCTCCGTATCAGAAGCCATTCTGGCCGGCTTTGATACCAAAGACACTTCTCGTAGAAATGCTCTGAACTCCAATTTCAGCTGATGCAGGATCTTGATCCAGTCCCCACTGGCCATATCGCTAACCACAACTCTGTAGTAGTCCCTGTAGTTGCTGGATTCCGACCGTGCATCACTTTGGTAGGCTGTGTCATCGGGGTGCTCGACTAAGGGTTCCTCGTCGTATTGCATGCGAGTGAACAGGATGATTGTAACCGCATGCTTCGCATTTATTTGCAGCCATTTCTTGAACAGATCAGGAAGAAAGCCACTGACGACCTTGTTGAACATGATCTCACCAGCGCCCTCAGCGTCAAAATCCCACATTTCTCTGGACATCTGAATGAAGAGGACATAGCGCGCAGACTCACTTCTGAATATTGGCTTTGTCGTTGATGAAAAGTATCCTGAATGCACAGATTGTCCGGAAATATAAATCTGTTTCACGGTCGCTTTAATGGTTCCCATGAACAAGAGTTTTTGGCCTCGATAAACAGTCCGTTTGCTCAGCTCCGCGATAGCCATGCGCCACATGTCTGCTCGTGCGAGGTACTCATCACGGAACACGATCTCAACATGATGAGCTTCATGTTTAGCTTCATCTGCCTATGAACGTCAGTTAGTCGCTAGACCTTCAAGCTATCAAAGCTTACTTCAGTTATGACAACTTGCATCCGGTTCCGGAAACCGAACACCTTGGCAATCCTCTCGGCGACAGAGACCTGCAAGTTTGCATGTTTTGTTTTCAGGTCTTGAGGCAGTGGCTTGGATGCAAATATGTATGTTTTTTCAGAATCAACACTGTGGGCACCTGGAACGGTCGATCCGTTCTCATCGTGTGTTCTGGAGAAAGACCCTTTTCTACTGTGTCGCGGATGAGTCTCAGCGGCATCTTTGGGGGTTTCCGCTCTGATATGGCTGCTGTCATGCTTAATGCTCGACGAGAAATCCCGTGTGGCTGTGGTCGAATTGATGGCGACTATCTGCAGCAACGTCCCTGGAGTGGCTGGAAGCTCTGGAAATTTATCACTGTTGAACACAATGTCGTCTCTGGAGAAGTTTTCGTCGTGAGTCCACAGGGTGCACACTTTCTGCACCCTGGCTTGTCTTGAGCTTGTCATTGATTTGGACATTCCTACGACTTCATCATCACGTCGCATCCGTGGTCTGGAGCATCAAGACGAGCCTGACGCTCTACTAGTGGGACGGTGGGTAGGGATTTAGGAGGAAGCAGAGCGTGGGCAATTGATGCTCGCAGATGGGTGGTTGTTACTGAGGGCGCGGCGCAACAAGCCATATCCCGGAGAGTAGGCGCCCCACTGCCTAGGCCTCAGACGGAAAAGCTCAGACCCTGCGCGTCGAGTTCAACACGTCACCCCCACGAGAGCTCCGCTTGTCGACACAAAATCGACCGCGAACAGCTGGAGCTTCACGTCGGGATGGAGGCAAAGAAGGAGCATGTTGTCTTCTTCCACCCAGACCTGGGAATCGGAGGCGCCGAGCGCCTTGTGATTGACGCTGCTGTTGGACTGCAAAGTCGCGGACACAAGGTTACCATCTTCACCTCGTATTGCGATCCCAATCACTGCTTCGACGAGGCGCGCGACGGTAAGCAGCCTTTCTATTGTGGCGCCTGCGTACCCACGCTCATGTGCGAACAAGTAGCTGAGACTTGACCTCCGTCGTAAAAGGGACCCTTGATGTTCGTGTACGCGGCAACACGCTTGTACCAGCAACCATCCTCGGCCGCTTTGCTATTCTCTGCGCCATCCTGCGCCAGGTGCACCTCGTCCTGCAAATCGCCCTGTTCTCCAAAGAGCTCGCCAAGCTCACCCCAACATCGTTTTTCGTCGATCAGCTGAGCGCTGGCATCCCTCTGCTGCGCCTGTTGCAACCTTCTCCCCGCATCATATTCTACTGCCACTTCCCTGACAAGTTGCTGGCAAAGAAAGGAAGCCCTCTGAAGTCGCTGTATCGTCTACCATTCGACTGGCTTGAGAGCTGGAGTACAGGATGCAGTGACGCTATCGTCGTCAACAGCAAGTTCACAAAGTCCATTTTCGCTCAGGCTTTCCCTACACTACAGCATCGAGATCCGGGTGTCATATACCCATGCGTCGATACCGGCGATGGGAGCTATCTGAACGAGCTAGCGCCACTCTGGCCAGACAAGAGGGTACTGCTTAGCATCAACCGATTCGAGAAGAAGAAGGACGTAGCGTTGGCTATAAAAGCATTTGCGGGCTTGTCTATCTCGGAGCGCCACAATGCTCGCCTGGTTATTGCAGGCGGTTACGATCCACGTGTGCCAGAGAACGTCTCTACGTATACTGAACTTTGCAACCTGGCTGACACCCTGCAACTCAAGCACGCAACTGCCAAACTTGTTGCCGAAGCGCAAGCCGTACCGAACGACATCTCAGTCGTCTTCCTCCATTCAGTCCCGAACGCTCTAAAAGCTAATCTGCTTTCCACCTCACGTCTTCTCATCTACACACCGCGCCATGAGCATTTTGGCATTGTACCCTTGGAGGCAATGCTTGCTGGTACACCAGTACTAGCTGCGAACGAAGGCGGTCCAACTGAAACTGTAATCAGTGGTCAGACAGGCTGGCTTCGGGATGTCAGTAAAGTAGGCGACTGGACTGAGGTAATGCGCATCACACTCGAAGATGGCGACGGAGAGCAGCGACTGAAGGAGATGGGCAAGTGGGGACGAGAGCGCGTCATGGCTGAATTCTCAAAAGAAAAAATGGCTGAACGTTTGGAAGCGGAGATCCGCATGATGTTAGTGAAGCAGGATCGACCCCCACTGACGAGTTTACCTTCAGGTTCATTCGTCGCCGCATTCCTTGTGCTCTTGATCGCGGTTGGCATCGTGCTTACAGGTCGATTCTCGTCCTGAAACATTTGCAATAGTGAACAAAATCACTGCCTCTACATTCAATATAAAAGAAAAACGAATTCCTGCGCTCTAGACTCCGGGATCATTTGATAGTCATGTGCAAAAGGGAAGCAAGAACAAAAATTGTTCCATACTTCGACCGTTCGCCTGCTCGCCATGCCAGTCAGACAAGCAAAAGAAAGGTCCATCCCAGATTCGAACAGGGGTTGCCGGAAGACTTTGACGATGGATCAAAATCCGGAGTGATAACCACTACCTAGAAGATGTTAGTTGGGCGACTCGAAGAGACAGATGTAATGTGAACATACACTAATGGACCGACTGATGATTTTGATGACAAAGCAAAACGGCTCTGTTATATAAACAGAAGTTATCGAGATCTGAGCTCATCACGGTGCGACGTTGAGAAGCTTTGAGTGGGGCGAAGCCTATCGTTCCACTTCGCGCGGCCGCCACTGTCCCAAATCGCAATGTCGAACGACTCTTCGTCCCATCACTGCTTTGACCCCACGATAGTAAGTCAATATGTATCTTCACACCACAAGATACACTTCCTCTCCAAATTCATATATAATTGTCTCGTCCCTTGAAACCAAGTTTTGCATGGCTTTTGTGTGAACACAGCTAATGTATCAGCCTGAGATCTATGATCAATTACAGTGCACGCACCATGGAATTTCAGCTTGAAAAGTCTCCAGGCAAGAAAGAATTGCACGAATAGGAGGTTAAAGAACGCATACTGTAGTCTGACTGTATCGCATCTAAGTGGACGGATGGACGCGGCTATTTCCCGGCTGTAGTCGGGTTACACCAAATCGCAAATGCTGGTCCTAGCTGTCAAGTCCAATGTCCAATCCGTTATTGGTGGTTATCTGCAGCAGGTGCCATATGTCAGCGCATTCCTCTGTACACCAACTAGTGACAGTGCACATTACTGCTGTTGAGAGGTTGCCAGCAAGACCTTCGCACCATACATGCATTCTGCAATATGCAGCCCGGAATCAATGCCAAGACTACGTCAGGTGGGCGTAATCACTGCAGTGGACCTTGCATATCGAGTGACCTTGAAAGCTGAGGCTACACGAGGGAAAGTCGCAGACAATGGACTCAATATCACCCATTACCCCAAACCACAAGTCGGATCTTGTCTCCAATATTTAGATGTCCAGTGCCCTCAGGAGTAACAATGCTCAACGGGGTATTAACATGCCGGTGTCAATGTTTCCACCACTCTAAACCTATAGGACATTCCAATGACGGCAAAAGAACAACGAAGGCGCCTTTAAACTGGGATATTCCACTATCCAATGAGCACGTGTGCGATCAACCTCGGTGGATTGCTGGAGTGGGCGATATAGCTTTGCCACGCGATTGCAAGCAGACATCACGAGGTTCGACTATGGGACAGAACAAAATCACCCTCAGGAGCCCTCATTCGCTTTCCGGCGGAAACGACCCGTCCAAAATAACCAAAATCTGGCCTGCAGCAACACATGGATCGAAAGCTAAACATAGCCGTACCGCACTTCAGCGACATTGCGATTTCTGGGATTCAGATGGTGATGGAATCATATACCCCTGGGACATCTACACAGGCTTTCGGAGGCTTGGGTTCTGCGTCGCGCTGTGCATATGGGCAGCTGTAACAATACCGATATGCGCATCCTACAATACGCACAACAGTTACATACCTCATCCGCTGTTTGCTATCAATTTGGACAATATCAACTCCAACAGGCACGGCAGCAACACGGCTAGCTACGACATGGACGGCGAGCTAGATGAACGCAGATTTGACGCAATATTCGACAAGTATGCACAGGGACAAGAGTTTCTGACACGAGGGATGCTATTTGATATCTGGCGCGGGCAGCGGTGCGGGCTTGACTTTTTCGGCTGGTTTGCTGGCGGACTCGAATGTAAGTGCACACCGTTCCACTGCGACGGGTCTGACATACATAGGGATTGCAATGTACATTTTGCTCTGGCCTGCAGATGGAATCATAAGCAAAGAGCAGGTTAGAGGAGTCTTTGACGGATCCATCTTTTACTCAATTGCCAATCAGCGTATGAAGAAAGTTGCGACATAACTTATTGTAGATCAAAAGCCAGCGTTGTTGATTCCCATCCAGTCGCTTTTCTGAGTCAAAGCGTTAAATTGACCAACAATGTTGAGGGTTTTCTTCTAAAACTGATTGGGAGATTTGTATGCATATGTATTGCTTTCATGATGCTCAAGGATCGTGCCCTATTTTTAGTTCATCGCGGGGGGTTATAGTCCTGCAAGTGCAGTGATAGTAAAATGACAGGGTTGTACGCATTGGTCTTAAGAGTCGATGCAATGACCTACTCCACTACAACCCTCCATTCATGTTTGATCATGATCTGACGAGAGTCCTGACTGGTCACGGATGCGCTCTCGTGGTAGCGTTGATCATCGTGTGACAGTATTCCCTTTTCCGCCGACTTTCGCCCTGCATTCCCCAAGACCAAAGTATCGTATACGTGTGGCTTTGTAACATCTTGCAGCATACTGTCGGGGATTCCAGGCCTCAGTTTGGGCCTTGTGAGTGAGCGAAGCTTGTAAATGCCTGACGGGTCGCTGCCTTCAGATGTTGTTCCGTTGCGTGGATAGCCCGAGGCTACACCTCCAGTTGTGAATCGTTGTGTAAAACCCTTGAGAAGTGGTGTTGTTGCGGACATCAAATTATATGAAAGTGAAATGCTTTGCCATACGACTGCGGCGATGATGCTAATGGCTGATTGATGATCCCTTTCGGATTTGGAATACGCAAGCAAATGCTTGATCGCAAAGGCAATATTTCTGTCACACCATGAGCATGCTCCTCATTGTGAAGATTTACTTGGGTGCACTGTGTGGAAAGTATGCTTACGTACGGCATCCTTGTGAGAAAAGCCATCATGACGATGGCTTTGCGGCCTATTGACATTTGAGACGAATGGAAGCCTACTATAGGCAAGCCGATTATCATCGCCTCGGTGATCACGTCAATGGCAGTGACTACCTCTAGCCATGGAATCTGCGGAACCGGTAAGTTTTCTCACGATCCCTTCTGCTAAGGTTCATCCGAGCCTCAACTGTATCTCCACCAAAGGGGGCGGAGCCTTGGAGTCTTGGATTGAGAATGAAGTAGAATATACTTACGAAATTGAGGCAATAGTCATGATCGCGTCTCGGTATGATCGTATCTATTGGGCAAACAATCGTGATTGCAATGATGCCAGATAGACCCCATGTCGCAACGATGACAAATGCTCCAAGAGTTAGGACGGATATCCTACGATTTTCTGCAAACAAGCCTCTAATCAAAGCGATTATAGAGCTTTTTGAGAGGAAAAGGGACACAAAAAGAAAAATTCGACTTATAAAGAAACTCTGGTCGAAATCGATGGTGTCAGTACTTTCTATCTCCTCGGCCAAAATTGACTTCAAAAATAAAGGCTTGCTTACCTTTTGCACCAGCCTTATCTCAGCTTCGTCCAGAAGACTGTATGATCTACCGAGACCATGTTGCAAAGATGTCCAAAGGGACACCCACATACCAAAAGCGAGCACCTGTGACCATTAGTCTCAGGTCGTAGCCTACAAGTTGATAATTGGGGATCCGTGATGCATACATAGGCCATTGAGATGATTTTGTCGTCAAGTGCAAATGCTTTCCGTTTGGTGTATCCTAGTCGGACCGCAAGTATTAGAGCAGCATAGATTGCTGAAAGCAGGGTCACAACCCAAAGTGTCGCGCTGTGGTCTTCAGTTGTATTGCGGGCAAAGGGGTTACCAGATGCACTTGTCATGCGCTCTGAATAAAAGGAGAGTGCCATCTTTTTTGTCTTCACGATGTCACTTTAATGATAGCTAGAACATGGGCGTGTCTGAAAATTGCTCTTCAATAAGCACATGCACTGACGCGAGCACCGTCCGCTATAATACAGATAAATGATTCGGCTGTGCCACTGTGACCGCGCCAGTGTGACTGTGCCACCATACAGAGATGCAACCCATGTACGAACTGTAAGTACCTCATTGCTGGTAGCTGAGCCGCTTGGTGACGGCTCATTTGAGACACACTGACCAGCCTGAACGCCAAGAGACGGGACATCGAGCTGTGGGCGCGCATTGAATCCTTGCGTGGGCTAGGACTGAGTCCTTGCGGTACGAGAACACCAGTCATCTGGGTCGGCCACTCCAACACGAGAAAGTTGAGTAGGATCCGTACTGAGATTGTGCTTCGGGTTTTGCTCGAATTCATTGATTTTTGCGAGCTGTCAAGGGCCAACGGCTTGTCTAGGCCACGGCGGACATTCGTGGGCCAGCCGCACTCCACTTCTTTCCCCACAAACACACCCCTCGAACTCTGTCCCGAACTCCCCGCCGGCGCCACCCGACATGAAAACGACTAGTCCAGTACGCAATCTGATGAGCATATACTCTCTGGTTGACAGTGCACGTACGTACAGTTAAACATCGGACTACCTGATACAGTTATGTGCGTGACTTCCATGGCGCAGTATCAGCCACGGGCACGATTCGCTTCGAGAGTTTCCTTTCAATGGGGATATATACCCGATGCCGGCCTGAGGCACAGTCAGGTGGAGATCCCGCACAGACAGCCCGCGCAGTCGTGAGGCACGTTCAGGTGCCATGGCGTTTAATGAGTTCCACTCACACACCAGACTCCGCGAATAGGCTCTTGAGCTCATTCAGGCTGCAGCGTTTATTCGGACAACCGCACCCTTTCCAGCAGTTCCCTTGAAGAGCCCTGCATTGAAGATCCCTGAAGTGGGTGCGCTTGAGCAGATCTGATCATGTCACCGCCATTGAACAAACAAACGACAAAATACCGTGCCATAATCCGTAAAATAATTTTGTCAAGGAATATCCCTCTCTCCCTCTTCCCTCGTACCTTTTCTTCAAAATCTGGTCATCTGTACGTAGCAGGGACACGACAAACGGCATGTTCAAAGGCCCTTCAAACGTCACGGATGCTTGCGACAGCATTGAGTTAGCCAATGCGATTGCTGTAGGCGAAAAGCATGGCACCCAGAGGGACGAACGAGACATGGATCGTATGGGCAAGCTGCAAGAGCTGAGAGTAAGATCGACAGATTGTGCCGAAGGAAACCTTTGAAATTTACGAAAGCGCAGCGGCAATTCAAGTTCTTGACCGTCTTTGGGTTCAGTATACTCCTTGGCAACACATGGCCATATGCATTAATGTATGTATGGAACTTGAGGCTAAAACAGTATACAATGTCTAATGTTGATGCCACCGCAGTGGTATCGGCATCTCGCTTTATAATGGAGGTCCTGCTGGTGGAATCTGGCTACTTGTTGTTGTTTGCTTCGGCATGTTCTTCGTCACTTTATCGTTGGCGGAGATGGTGTCCATGTGAGTAATAGCGAGGCTACTGGAGGGAGGCGCGATATATTGACACAAACAGGGCCCCAACAGCGGGCGGACAATATCACTGGATTTCAGAGTTTTCGCCCAAAAAGTATCAGAAAATACTCAGCTACATTACGGGTAGGCTTTGAGACCTCTGAACGTCAAAGGAAGAGGTGCTGACGGCTCTCCCTAGGATGGTTGTGCGTTATTGCATGGCAAACTGGAATGACGGGCACAGCATTCGCCGTGGCCAACCAGTTGATAGCTCTAATCACGCTGAACATGCCGTCATATGTCCTACAAGGATGGCATAGTACCCTTTTGTCCATCGGGATCACCACACTCGCGATTTTATGCAACACGGTCCTCGTGAGAAAGCCTCCTTTGTTGGAAGGAATTGGATTTGTCATCTATGTATTCGGATTCTTCGCCTTCATCGTGGTACTCTGGGTAATGGGTCCGCGCGCAGACACGACAATCACATGGACTAAATTTGAAGATCCAAGCGGCTGGGGTAATACCGGCCTAGCTACTCTGGTTGGGATCCTTGGTCCCATACTCACTTTAGGAACTCCTGACTTGGCTGTCCATTTAGCAGAAGAGGTCAAAGATGCTGCTTGGGTCAGTCCGCGAGCCATGATATCAACGTCTGTCGTCAGCTACTCTCTGGCTTTTACCATGACCGTCACCGTCTTCTCCACAATGGGTACCAATCTTTCAGAGGTTCTCGAGACCCCTCTTGGTCAACCTTGGATCCAGATCGTACTGAATGCGACGGGGTCGATCGTGGCTACGAACGTCTTGGTAGTGGTCATTTGCATGCTGCTCATGTTCAGCGCGGTCAATCAAGTCACAGCCTCATCTCGCCAGCTTTGGTCTTTTGCTCGAGACCAAGGCTTACCATTTTCAACCTGGCTGTCTTACGTACGTTAAAAGATCACAGTTACCGTTGGTTTTGCTGATAATTTCCATAGGTACCCCCAGGGTTCAATATTCCAGTCAATTCGATTGTATCCACCCTGGTAGCAACAGCTCTCTTGAGCTTGATCAACATCGGCTCAGGGATCGCCTTTAATATTGTCATTGCGCTTGGAAGCCTCGGTCTTCAAAGTGCCAACATTATTGTCATTGGTTTGATGTTGAGAAAGCGCATTGCTGGAGAGCCTCTCCTTCCTTCCATGTTCGACCTTGGCAGAGCGGGCATTGCCGTCAACACGATTGCCTTTCTCTACCTTTTACTCATCATTGTCATGATTTGTTTCCCCTCGGTGCCGAATCCTGCCTTGGCAGACATGAATTGGTGCAGCGTTATGTTCGGAGGCCTTCTTACCTTTGCTATGATCTATTACTATTTCTACGGTCGACACAAATACGACGGACCGGTCGAGTATGTAAAGCAATCATAGTCATACCAAGTCAGCAGTAAAGGCGAAGTGTTTCGTTCTTACGTTGCACTAGACAAAGCTGCAGTCGGAGTCTTATGGGAACGCATTTCTGGATCGAAAATATTACTGCAGCCGGTACAGGTAGATGAGCTTCACAGTTCTCACTCTGCATCCAATGACCATAATCTACACCACTATCTATGAATTTCCGGTGTTACGAAGAGAACCGAGTTTGACACTCTGAATCGTAAGCTTTCAACTGATCCATCTTGAGATCCGCGAATTTCTCCATCTCATTTTTCATATTGTCGTCAAGCGCATCGTCACCGTCTTTGTGAAGTGCTGCCCAATAGACCGCGTCGACGTCAAAGCTCTTCCTGATGCCGTAGTCTAACCAGAACCTTCCCGTCGCCCAAGAGTCACGCATTCGGACAGACAGTAGTTGATTGCTTTGATTCCCACCCAAGCCCTTCTTTGTTTCTATGCGTTCCATAGCTTGTAAGAACTGTTCCATCCTTGGCACGTAGCGACTCATGAATTCTTCCATAGAATGGCGTTCGAGCCACATATCTGGACCTAGCAGTAGGAGCCACCAAGGGGGATCGTACGAGAACTGCGCTGGCATGGCATTGGTGAATTCGAAGTCCAGCACGGCTGTGATGCGGAGAGTTTTTGGGTCTGCAAGCATGTTCGTCGGCTGCAGATCATCACAGTAGAGCTTGAAAGGGCCAGTGTCGTCCGAACAGTAGTGTGAAACTAGCTGCTTGAATCGGTGGCGAGCAATGAACCGCTTCTTTGCATCCTCCCGACTGTTCGCAAGATTTCTCTGGGTGTACAGATGGACGAGATGTTCATCAGCGAGAGAATGAAGAAACGTCTCAGCAGATGTGAACGGAGCTGAGGGGAACCCACTCGTAGGATAGTTTGAGATCACAGTCTTTAGCTCATTCATGTTGTAGGTCAAAGGCCTCCCGGTGGCGGCCCATTCATTTGAGGCTGGAACCTTGGTTATCGCTCCGATAGTCGAGAAGTCCAACTGGGTGAGCTGTAGTAGGTAATCGGCAAGCTGCTCATACACATAGTCCAATTTCTTGTCGTCCATTGCAGTTGCTAGAATCACCTCGTCTTTCTCAGAGTCCGTCGGCTGCTTCAAGATTGTCGCGAGTGAGATGCCATCAACATAGTCCATGATTATGAACGGACCAAGCTGCTGAGGACTGTCTTCAATCATACCCCAGCTCACAACGCGAGGTACTGGAATAGTAGTCCTCTCGCTCAGAAACTCTAGGATTCGGACCTCGTTCTTGACCTTTTCCTCCCGGTAATCAGTGGATGTGTGACCTGGCTTCGGAAAGCGAATAACAGCTTTCGGACCCCCATCATTAAATCTGACAACAATGCTAAGGTTGAATGACCCTTTGAGATAGCGGTCAAACTCCCCGGGTGGTTTGCCCTCTCGTCGGGAAGCTACCAAAGCGACGATATCTTGCTTTGCGTCGATGACTTTTGACACCCATGCCTGGAACTCATTGTCTCCGTCCGTCTCGGCTAGCTCATCAAATACCGTCATTTTTTGACAAGACACGGGCACGTGTAACAATTAAGCTGTATAAAAGCCTAAGAAGAAGACAAACTAATTAGCTAGAGCGTAAAAAGGAGGAACAAATGCAAGGTTGTGCTAGTGCAATAAGGGAAGTTTGCAGCGTTGCTACCTAAGCTAGCAAAGAGACATATACTTAATTATAGAAGCTAGATTCTACTTTTTATATAATCTAATAGTAAGTAAAGTAGAATTATTTTCTAATATAATTAAAATATATAACGTGTTATAACGCACCTCACGGGCGAGCGGTCCACCCGGGCGAGCGGTCCACTTTTGCCAAGACCACACCACTCTCTGTTACATTATACCCTAGAACACTACACTCTGCGCCTGTTTGGGCTGTAACGCGCTGTAATATTACTTAGAGACTACTTCTACATTATTCTTGCACGTTCGCGCGTTGTGCCCACTCTCTCCGCACGTTCCACAGCGTTGTTGTAATAGCTCACCCCCTTTAGCGCGCACCTTCTTCTTTCGCTTCTTACTATTACTACGCGCGCCAAACTCCTTCAGAGCAGTTAACTGCTAGCCCTCTTCAATTGTAAGGGTCCCTCCTGCTTGGATTTGCTTCCTTTTGCGTGATTTACGCTCTGTAGCAGCTGCTAGGGCTGCTTGAAGCTTAGCGCGTTCTTGCTTAAGCAAAGTAATCTTATGCGCTATACCTGTAGCCCCCTTTAGGAGGTGCTTAACCGCGCTGGTAGTAGAGGTTAGGGAGCTACTAAATTGCTTCTTATACTTATCTTGAATTAGAGTTGATTGAGAGCTAAATTTAGCAAGGTTTTTTGGGGTTTGCGACTGCTAGGGCTCGTCGTTGGTGGGGAGTAGTAGTAATAGAGTCCGCAGCTTCACATTAAGGGTTGAAATGACCCGTTGTAGGTTAAAAGGGACTAGTCCTGCCCCTTGGAACCCTCCTTGGATGTTGCTAGGGGTAATAGCTTTATTAAAGGCCTCTTTAAAGTATAGCAGGAACTCCTGCTTTGTGATGTAGTTGATCTAGGTGCGCACTAGCTTGTTAACCTGGTCCCTATACGCTACCTTTAAAGGGTAAAAACAACCTACGTTAAGCGGCTGCAAGAGGTGCGATAAGTGTAGAGGCATGCATACAACTACAATCTTATTATCTTTGCAGTATTGGTGGAATACTACAGAGTTGTGGCTCTTATAGCTGTTAATAATAAGTATATAGTAGGTACCAACAGTGCGCGTCTTTGTATGCCTATTAAAGTGCTTTAACTACTTAAAACTAAGCTTGTTAGTAGTCTAGCTGTTTTTAGAGATAGCAAGAATCCAATCCTGGGGCAGAGCATCGTCCTTGTACTAGCAGCCAAGGTGCTGGCGCACTTTGAAGATGATGAAGGGTGGAATTGCCTATCCGCTCGCGTTAATACCTTAGGTAACTGTTACCTACTCCCTATTGCTAGGCTGTACCTGCTTTAGCTGTCTTGGTAAATTAGCAGCTGTAACAACTGCTCTGCTGCTTATCTGACCTATTATAAAGCCTGTCTCGTTAAAGTTGTACGTGTTGTTGTCTAGGATACTGTACTTGGCTTTAATGTTGGCTACAAGGCTGAACCAGCCCTCTATAGCCCTAGGATCCTCGCAGAGGGCTCTCTTGTAGTTGTACCTGCAATTAAACTTTACTTTAAGCTCTGGCGTACGTGAAATAAACGTACTAGCCCAGTTTGAGCTAACAGGGCCTAAACTACGCTCTTCTTGCAGAGAATTAGCCATATTAGCCACATCTAAGAGCTGAGGGGGGTATCTACGCTCAACAAGCTTAAGAACGTACTTTACAATCACCTCCTCTTCTACATTGGTTAGATTCCGTGAATTAGCCATAGTATCGTTGCGTGAAGGTCGTCCAACGCGTTGCGCGCGCAGCGTAGTTCTTGGTACGTTATAGATAGCTGCAGCGCGTTGTTTAGAGAGCTCGAGGTCTTGTTGAAGAGCTGTAAGTGCAAGCTGTACTTGATGTTCGTTTGGCGCGTTATTTTGGCTCTGTTGTTGAGGCATTGGTATAGGGAGGGAGATTTGGTGTGGTCTTGGCAAAAGTGGACCGCTCGCCCGGGTGGACCGCTCGCCCGTGAGGTGCGTTACCAGTGAGCCGGCCAAACCAGTGAGCCGGCCACTTTTTCTTGGCACTGCGAACACCACAAAGAACACATTATGTCTTAACAACGCAACTCTATCTTATTGTACGAAGAAGGCAGAATTAACCTTGCGCTTTAGGCTTTTACTACTAGCTAATTTAAGACCTTATGACGTGCTGCAGCGGCCTACAGCGTACAACACTGGTAGCTCTCTAATTAGCTTTGTAGAATTACTAATTAACCCAAAACACAACCTAGAGTCTAGAAGCTTACTGCAGCAGAGGAACAGACTATTATACAATATATTCTTAATCTTAACGCGTAAGGATTTGCGCCCCAGCTGTGTAAGGTAGCAGATATTGCTAATTAATTGCTGGCTGCTTATAGTAGGATACCTATTAGCAAGAACTAGGCTTAGCGCTTTATTGCTCGTACAGAGGAGCTTAAGATAGCTTTTAATTAGGTAAAGGACTGTTAGAGAGTTCTTTAGGAAGACCTAGAGGTTGTTAGCTTGTAGTTTAAGCTCATACAAGATACAATTAACTAGTATAGAGTCTATCTAGATAATATCTACAACTTTAATAAGACTAGCTTCTAGATAGGCGTTATTAGCTTAATAAAGGTTGTTACTAGTTTAGAACGTTGTACAAGACTAAATCTTATCTAGCTAGGGGACTAGGAGTAGGTAACAGTTATCTAAGGCATCTGCGCTGCTAGGTATGCTATCTTACTATTTATTATCTACAAAGGACGTGTCTACATCTCTGTATAGTACGAAGAGCAAGATATCCTATACAATTAGAAAATTTTAGTCTCTAAGAACAGCTAGACCAATAACTAGCTTAGTCTTAAGTAGTTAAAGCACTTTAATTAGCATATAAAGACGTGTTAGAAGAGGTTGTATAGGCTGCTAATCTTAGATAGGCACGAGAGCTATCTTAACAAGGATTTTAAGGACTACTGCCTTGTACATAAGATCCTTACGCTCTGTATGCCCTCTTACTTATTGCATATCCTTTAGCTACTTAATATAGTGTGTTTCTTGCTGTTAAAACTAAAGTACTCTTAACGCGTACGAGACTTAGCACGCTAACGCGTCTACTATATTAACAAAGAAGGCTTCCTTCTAGCCTTTAAATATGCGTTTTTTAACGTGTTTACGTACAATAACTGCAAGAAGGCCTTTAAGGCTTTAGGACTTGTCCCTATAAACGCGCAGGTAGTTATAGATCGCCTTAAGGTGCAGCTTCGTACGCTATTGCTAGCACCCCTACTAGAAACGCCCTAGCAGTTAAGAACACCAAGCAACCCGCTTGAATTTAGATTGCAATCAAGGCTTGTTAGCAAATCCTTTGTATAATTACTAACAAGGGCTTAAGAAAGCTTCTTAAAGCTTGTTAAAGGAGTAGAAGAGATGCTACAGGAGAATATTCTAATTAAAGCTTGCGTACAAGAGCTTGAAGAGCAATTAGCAGAGATTACAAAGCGCAAAGGTCAAAAGCAAAAGCGTATTCAGTATAGCGGGACAATAGAGTATAGTGCAGCAGCATTAACAGTAGCTGAGAATGCTTCTGGTAGTTGTACGATAGCAAAGAGAGCGCATGGTAGTAGTAGTTAAGAACTAGCTCAACCAGGTTAACGGCGCTGTAGCAACTGCGGCAAGACTAGGCACAACGCTCGTACGTGCTAAAAAGATGTAGCAGAAGATTCTAAATCTAATCTAAGTATCTCGTACGAAGGATCAGTCTGTAGTGTTAAGTAATTTAATTGTTTGCACATGGTGTTCCTAGTGCCAAGAAAAAGTAGCCGGCTCACTGGTTTGGCCGGCTCACTAGTATAACACGTTATACTATAATCTAATCTATATATATACTATAATCTAATCTATATATATACTCTACTACTTTATATACTATAGTAGAAGTAAAATTATTGCTAAATAATATAATAGATTACTAAAAAAGCTTCTATATAGTTTAACACTACTATACTTCTTTAAAAATCAAGATATAGAATTTTTAAAATCTTATATAACGTAGTAAATAAATAAAAAAAAGTCTTGGTAGCTGATAAGTAACCTAGATATTTTATCAAGTACTACTACTTTAGCTTTATAGTACTTAGATTATAGCTTTACTAAAACTTCTTACTTACTTTAAGTAAGTAATTAAATACTTTATAAAATATATTAAAGAGCTTTTTATAGTTTTAAAGTAAGTTTACAAGCTTAAATATTAGTATTTTTATGAATAAACTTAGTTCTATTTTAAGAAATTGTTCTTAATAGTATAGTTCTCTATTTTTATAGTTTTTCTAACTAAATTAAATGATACTACTAATTAGCTTTAGTAGTATTTAAAGTTTAATCTAATTTTACTTTTTTCTATTAGAAATAAGTATTTTTCTATACTATTAACTATAGTATTATAATAAAAGTTCTACTTTAAGAACGAAAACTACTAAATTTAAAGAAAAGATTCTATATTTTTCTATATTTTTACTATAATAGGAACCTTTTAAAATTTTTAAATCTATTAAATTAAGTAAAAGTTCTACTTTACTATATATAAGTAATTTATTTAGAATTATAAAGTAGACTAAAGTTATATTATAAGCTATAAGTAACTAAATAAGCTTAATATAGTATAAAGCTCTATATTCTATAATCTCTTAATGATATTATAAGTAGAAGTAGTAATTTAATTTTAAGCTACTTTAGTGTATAGTTTAAGTATATATATACTAAGTTCCTGAAGAAATATATTTATAAATATATTAGTTAGGGTACTTTTTTATATAAGTATAAAAGTAAGTATAAAGTTATAAATATTAACTAAATTATAGCTTTAGTTTTATAGAATTACCTTAAAAAGCTTTAATAATATTACTATAATTAAGGTTTTAAATATACAATATTTAGTTACTATAGTATAAAAGTAAAGTTTAAGAGTAGAATAATAGTGGGATTTAAAGATAGTAATAAGAAATAATAGAGATTCTTTATTTTGCTTTAATTACTACTATAAGGTTAAATTTGTAAGTTATAGTCTAATATCTTTTTTTTAATAGAGAAATAAAGTTTTCCAATTAAACTACTTGAAAACTTTTAACTTAATAACTAATATATCTAGTTAAAAGTATACTATAGTACCTATAGGTTTTAGAAATTAATTTTCTTTAACTTTAACTTATAATTTTACTTATTTTTATAGGAAAAAAAAGTCTAGGTATTATAAATAGTACTATTAGTATAAATAGTTACTAAGCTTATTACTATAAGTTTAAATATAATTAAAGCTATAAGGATACTATTTTTACTAATAAACATATATAACGCACCTTACAGGCAAACAGCGCACACAACTAAACGGCGCGCTTTTACTAAGACTACACTAAATCTCCCTCTCTACCCTAATGCCTTAACAACAGAGCAAAATTAACGTGTTAAAAGGGTCTTAGATACAGCTTGCGCTTGCAGCTCTCTAAAGTAACCCTACTCTCTTAGTACGACGCGCTGTAGCTATCTATAGTACCTCTAAAACTATACTGCGTGCGCAACGCGCTAGACAACCTTTACGCGTTAATATTATAGCTAATTTAAGGAATCTAACTAATACAGAGGAGGAAGTAATTATTAAGTACGTTCTTAAGCTTGTAGAGCATAGGTACCCCCCTTAGCTCTTAGATGTAGCTAATATAGCTAATTATCTGTAAGAAGAGCATAGTTTAGGCCCTATTAGCTTAAACTAGGCTAGTACGTTTGTTTTACGTATACTAGAGCTTAAAGTAAAGTTTAATTACAAGTATAACTACAAGAGAGCCCTCTGCAAGGATTCTAGAGTTATATAGGGCTAGTTTGGCCTTATAGCTAACATTAAAGCTAAGTATAGTATTCTAGACGCTAATACGTACAACTTTAACAAGATAGGCTTTATAATAGGCTAGATAAGCAGCAGAGTAGTTGTTATAGCTGCTAATTTACTAAGATAACTAAAGTTAATACAGCCTAGCAACAGGGAGTAGGTAATAGTTACTTAAGGCGTTAACGCGACTAGATAGGCAATTCTACCCTTTATTATCTTTAAATTGCGTTGCTACCCCTACTCCTAGTTTAAAGAAGACGCCCTTCCCCTAGGTTAGAGCTTTTCTAACTCTAATAATAGCTAGACTAGCAACAAGCTTAGTTTTAAGTAGTTAAGGCACTTTAACAGGCATATAAAGACGTATACTATTAGTACCTACTATATACTTATTATTAACAGCTATAAGAGCTATAACACTATAGTATTCTACTAATACTACAAAGATAACAAGATTATACCTATATGTATACCTCTACACTTATTACACCTCTTACAGCTACTTAACGTAGGTTATTTTACCCCTTTAAAGTAGGCGTATAGGAACTAAGTTAATAAGCTAGTATGTACCTAGATAACCTACATTACAAAGCTAGAGTTCCTGCTATACTTTATACACGCCTACAATAAAGCTATTACCCCTAGCAACATCTAAGAAGGGTTCTAAGGGGCTAGACTAGTCCCTTTTAACCTATAACAGGTTATATTAACCCTTAATGTAAAGCTATAGACTCTATTACTACTACTCCCTACTAACAAAGAGCCCTAGCAGTTGCAAACCTTAAAGAACCTTATTAAATTTAGCTCTTAATTAACTCTAATTTAAGACAAGTATAAGAAGTAAATAGGTAGCTTACTAACCTCTACTACTAGCGCGCTTAATTACCTTATAAAGGGGGCTACAGGTATAGCGCATAAGATAGCTTTACTTAAATAAGAATGCGCTAAGCTTTAAGCAGCCCTAGAGGCTGCTATAGAGCGTAAATCTTACAAAAGAAAGTAAGTTTAGGCAGGAGGAACGCTTATAGTTAAAGAGGGCTAGTAGTTAATTGCTCTATAGGAGTTTAGCGCGCGTAGTAATAGTAAGAAGCTAAAGAAGAGGGTACGCGCTAAAGGGGGTAAGCTATTATAATAACGCTGTAGAACGTGTAGAGAGAGTAGGTATAACGCGCGAACGTGCAAGAATAAAGTAGAAGAGGTCTCTAAGTAATATTATAGCTTATTATAGGCTAGAAAGGCGCAGAGTGTAGCGTTCTAGGGCATAATGTAGTATAATAGGGGAGAGTCTTGGTAAAAGCGCGCTGTTTAGTCGTGTGCGCTATTTGCCTATAAGGTGCGTTATTAGAAACTTTTAAACTTTTTGAAAGTTTTATAATTATAGAGCTTTACTAAGATCTATTATTTAAACTCTAAAAATAGATATTATTGTTAAAAATACTTTTTAAATAGAGATAATAATTAACTTAGATGTATCTATAAATTAGCTTAGTAAAATCTTAATACTAAAAATATAGTTTAATCTTCTAGAAAGTATAAAAACAGTACTATAGTAGAGTAATAAGTAGAATAGTAATATATAATAAATATTAATTTCCTCTATGATTATAGTAAGAGGTCTTAACTATAATAAAACATTAATTTATAAAGAGATTACTTGAATAGAAAGTATTATTGTAGTATTAGTATAATATATCCTATTATAGATACTATGTAATCTAAAGTAACTTATTATATAAAGAGATAATTTTACTAGATTAAGTTAGTATTACTAGGTATTAATTTTCCTAAAGATTCTAACCTTTTATATAATTAATTATAAGTATTCCAAATAAAATATCTTTCTAACCTAAAGTACTACTAGAAAGATAAATAAAAATTATATAAATTCAACTTATATAATCTTATTAAAGGTTTAGGGTTTTTATTAATATATAAAAGTTACTAACGTGTTATACTAGTGAGCCGGCCAAACCAGTAAGCCGGCTACTTTTTCTTGGCACTGCGAACACCACAAAGAACACATTATGTCTTAACAACGCAACTCTATCTTATTGTACAAAGAAGGCAGAATTGACCTTACGCTTTAGGCTTTTACTACTAGCCAATTTAAGACCTTGCGACGTGCTGCAGCAGCCTATAGCGTACAACATTAGCAGCTCTCTAATCGGCTTTGTAGAATCACCAATTAACCTAAAACACAACCTAGAGTCCAGAAGCTTACTGCAGCAGAGGAACAGACTATTGTACGATATATTCTTAATCTTAACGCACGAGGATTTGCGCCCTAGCTGTGTAAGGTAGCAGATATTACTAATTAATTGCTGGCTGCTTGTAGTAGGATACCTATTAGCAAGAACTAGGCTTAGCGCTTTATTGCTTGTACAGAGGAGCTTAAGATAGCTTTTAATTAGGTAAAGGACTGTTAGAGAGTTCTTTAGGAAGACCTAGAGGTTGTTAGCTTGTAGTTTAAGCTCGTACAAGATACAATTAACTAGTATAGAGTCTATCTAGATAATATCCACAACTTTGATGAGACTGGCTTCTAGATAGGCGTTATTAGCTTAATAAAGGTTGTTACTAGTTTAGAACATTGTACGAGACTAAATCTTATCTAGCTAGGGGACTAGGAGTAGGTAACAGTTATCTAAGGCATCTGCGCTGCTAGGTATGCTATCCTACTATTTATTATCTACAAAGGACGTGTCTACATCTCTGCATGGTACAAAGAGCAAGATATCCTGTACAATTAGAAAATTTTAGTCTCTGAGAACGGCTGGACTAATAACTAGCTTAGTCTTAAGTAGTTAAAGCACTTTAATTAGCATACAAAGACGCGTTAGAAGGGGTTGTACAGGCTGCTAATCTTAGATAGGCACGAGAGCTATCTTAATAAGGATTTTAAGGACTACTGCCTTATATATAAGATCCTTACGCTCTATATACCCTCTTACTTATTGCATATCTTTTAGCTACTTAATGTAGTGTGTTTCTTGCTGTTAAAACTAAAGTACTCTTAATGCGTACGAGACTTAGCACGCTAACGCGTCTACTACATTAACAAAGAAGGCTTCCTTCTAGCCTTTAAACACGCGTTTTTTAACGTGTTTACGTACAATAACTGCAAGAAGGCCTTTAAGGCTTTAGGACTTGTCCCTATAAACGCGCAGGTAGTTATAGATCGCCTTAAGGTGCAGCTTTGTACGCTATCGCCAGCACCCCTACTAGAAACGCCCTAGCAGTTAAGAACACTAAGCAACCTGCTTAAATTTGGATTGCAATTAAGGCTTGTTAGCGAATCCTTTGTACAATTACTAACAAGGGCTTAAGAAAGCTTCTTAAAGCTTGTTAAAGGAGTAGAAGAGATGCTATAGGAGAATATTCTAATTAAAGCTCGCGTACGAGAGCTTAAAGAGCAATTAGCAGAGATTACAAAGCGCAAAGGTTGAAAGCGAAAGCGTATTCAGTATAGCGGGACAATAGAGTATAGTGCAGCAGCATTAACAGTAGCTGAGAATGCTTCTAGTAGTTGTACGATAGCAAAGAGAGCGCGTGGTAGTAGTAGTTAAGAACCAGCTCAACTAGGTCAACGGCGCTGTGGCAACTGCGGCAAGACTGGGCACAACGCTCGTACGTGCCAAAAAGATGTAGCAGAAGATTCTGAATCTGATCCAAGTGTCTCGTACGAAGGATCAGTCTGTAGTGTTAAGTAATTTAATTGTTTGCACATGGTGTTCCTAGTGCCAAGAAAAAGTGGCCGGCTTACTGGTTTGGCCGGCTTACTGGTATAACATGTTATAGTATAAACTAATACATTTATAAAAAGTAACTAATAAACCTATTTTAGGATTAGTTAGTAGTAGTTACTATTTTAGAACAAGGTTTATATTTGAAATATTACTTAAAGTAATATTTTTAAGTACTTAATAAGGGTTGTATACTTAAGTAATTCAAAAAAAAGTTAGTTAAAGAAATTAAAAAAAAAACATAACTAATCTATTATTTTAGTTATTTTTATATATTCTATTTTATATAACTCTATCTATAGAAATATACTTTATAAGTATAAGCTATTACTAACTATATTCTTTAACTTACTATTAAGTACTTACTTTAATGTATAGTAGAAAGTAGTACTTTAGTTCTACTTTATAGTCTATATATACCTTTTAGTACTAGTTATAGAATTACTGAATTAGAAAGATTTTACTATATACTTATAAGAACTACTTTTAGTAATTTTACTGGAATTAGAACAAAAAAACTATCTAATAGTACCTACTACCCACTAAGTTTAGGATAGGTCAATAGCACTTACGTAATCTTTTATAATCTAATGTTAAGTTACTAGCTATATTATAATAGTAATAAAACTAATTTTAAAATTAGTTACTTTTCATTAAGTAATCAATATAAATCTTATTAAAATTGTATAAATTGAGAAACACTCTAATCATAATACTAAATTCAAGAAGAAATTAACATATTATTTCTACTTATAAATCTGTTAGTAGTACTATAGTAGTTTGAAAGTTTTTAATCTAAGATATTTATATTTTATAATACATATAAAGTTAATCTCTTTACATGTTAATTACCCAGTAATGAAAATTTAATATAGTACTATTTTCTACCTATATAATTAGTTGCTATACACTACCTCTTAACTAATATAGTATAAATATACTTAAACTAAAATATAACTTTTTCTTTAAGTAATCTATTTAAGAAGTATTTTTCTTTTCTTAATTTAGGCATTTCAAGATAAGGAACAAAGAAGTTACTTTTTATAGCTGATTACTATATAATATATTACCTACCTACTTTATTTTTTTTCTAGGTTATAAGCCTAGCTTATTTTTAAAGAGATTCTAGTACTCTATCAAGTCTAACTAGTAGCTAGCTACTAGTTAATAAGTAAGAAGTTATAGAAGTAACTTACTTCTAAGTATAAGTATAGTTTAAATTTAAGATATTCTTCCCTATACTACTATTTTAACTACTTTTATATAAATTCTTAGAAACTTAAAGCTTATAGTATTATGGTAAATTACTTAGTTATTTATTTCTAAGATTAGTAATTAAATATAATATAGTCTAAAGTAGTACCTAGTATATAGTATTTACTTTCTAGACTTTAGTAATTAGACTATATATAGTTAACTATAGTTACTACTATAAAAACTTAGTCTATAGTACTTAAAAATAAACTTATTACTTATAGCTTTATCTTACTTAGTAAAAGTATTCTAATAAAGTAATATAGTAAAGAATATACTCTAGATATATATTGATACTCTTATTATACTAATATATATAGTTTAGTATACTAACTAGAGAAAAACTAGTAATAGTTTTTTAGATAGGATATTTTTATCAGAGTATACTAGTCTAGATTTATAAAAATTAAAAAATTTACTATATTTTATAGTTATTGCTATTATTCTAGTATTCTTCTCTTTAATATACTCTAGTTACAATAACTAGTAACTTTACTATAAAAAGTACTCTAAAGTTAAGATTTAAGCTTTGAAGGCTAGAATTCTAGACTTGTTAGTTTTATTTTATTTTAAAGTACTACTAGTTATATATTAAATATATTTTTAATATCAAGTATTAAAGTATATATTTTAGATTAGGTAATACTTTCTAGGCTCTACTAGTTATACTAGATTTGAAAAAGCTATAGAAAGTAATGAAGATTTTTAGTTTTTATTACTTTAGAAATTATTATTAGTCCTATCAAGAAATTATTAAATCCTAGGTAATCTCAAGTTAAATAATCTCTAAAGTAACTAGGAAATAGAACTTATCTTATAAGGAATTTAGATTACTTTATAGTATTATTATACCTAGTATACTTAGAATCTATTAAGTAGGTACTAAAGTTTAAAGTAGTAACTTAAGTAAAAACCTAAGTATATAAAGTATAATAAAGTGCCTCTAAGTATTATAAAAAATGTACTAGGTAGAGTTATAAATAATATAGTAATATACTATAAAGCGTGCTTTCTTTTTGCTCTAAATTAAAAGGCCTAGGTTATTAGAAAAAAGATATCTTATAAATTAATTACTTTGGTAAAAAGTTCTATTATAGTACTAGTATAACTTATACTTTAATTAATAAGTAGTAATTTAAGGTAAATTATTATCTAGGTAAACAATAGTACTTAATTAAATAGTTATAACTAGGTATTAATTCTCTAAGTATTCTAACTTTATATATATAATAAAATATAAGTAGTCTAGATAGAAGACTTTTAATAGTACTAAAGTACTATTAATAAATATAATAGTATATAATTACCTCAAGGTATACTAGATATATACTCTATTATAGTACATAAAAGGATATAGCTTATATAAATCTACTTAGTATAAAAGTAGAACTCTAATTAGTCTCTACTTACTAAGTAGAGATTTTTATAGAGTATACTTATAAGTAAGTATATATATAACTTTATAATAGTTTAATTTTTTAATATATATAAATATAATTTTTATTAATCTTTTAGAGGTTACTAATTAATAAATTTAATGACTAGTATAATAGTTACCTAGCTTATTAACACCTAGTATAGTAAATACTTTACAGAGATTCTTTCTTACTTCTATGTTAGACCCTCTGAGCCAGAGAGTCCCGAGTTGGACCACGAAGGTACCTGATGAGGCACCTTGGTCCATGATACAGTACTTTGGTACTGTGAGGGGTAGACTATACATATATACTCCTTGATGGACTGTTCCTGCCTGGCAGCAAACAGTCTACAGTCTGAATATACCTTGTTGGCTGTACTTACTATCCACCTTGTGTGTTTCGATACTTCCTTTAATGCCTTCCAGCCTTAGGGCTTGACATTCTATAGTATACTTATAAAAAAACTACCAAAAATATAGCTAACTTAGTTAAGTATTATATCTATAACTCTTATGATACTTTTCTCTATAATCGTTTAATTGATAAGTTTTAACTACTCTAGAGCTATTCAAAGTACTAGTATATCTAAAAAGTTTTATACTCTAAGCTAATTTTTAATATTATAGAGTTTATATACTTTAGCTTTTATATAAAGGAATATAAGCTTTTAGTACTAGTTTTAAAGTATAATTCTTATTTATTTAGTACGATTAAAGTAGGCTTAATACTTAGTCCATACTAGGTTATAGATATTAGTATCTAATAGTCTAAATTCTTACTTAAAGATCTATATAAGTGCCTAAAAAGTAGTCTTTTATTCTTATATAAGCTTGATTATAAGTAGTACTATAATACCTATAGCTACTATAGTATTAACTTACTTTTATACTACTTAAAGGTTATAGGCCTTAGAGGTTTACTTATTTACTACTATCTTATATTCTAATAGCTCTTACTAGTATTGTTTTATTAATTTTATAGTTTACCAAGTAGTAAGTGTAGGTATAAACTTTAAGTAGTATAATAATACCTCTTTTCTTATAAAGAAGTTATTAGGTTCTATAGTAATCTTTACTTATAAAAGTTAGAGTATAGTAATAATACTACTTAGGTTATTTATTATATCTAGCGCGTTTTTAGTATTTAGATTAATAAAGTTCTATATAGTCTTTATCTAGGCTTAGAATTGTAATTAGCTATACTAAGTAGGCTAGTCTTTTTATAACTTAAGATAGTAGAGTTCTATAAAGATATTTCTACTACTTCTACTACCTAGTTTAGTGTTAAAGCTAGAAGATACTAATTGTACAATTAGATATTAAGTAAGAAATATTTAAATTCTACTACATAAGAAATATGCTCTGTCTATATAATTATATACTAATTACTTATCTTAATAACATAACTTAGTCCTAGTAATTAGAGAACTAGATTACGTAATAAGCTCTAAGTAGTCCTTTACTGCAATATACCCCCTAGGTCTAACAACCTCTAGTCCTTAGACCTAAATGCCTTGTAATCTTTATATATAATTAATTACATTTATATATATAATCTATATACGTTTACTTGTTGCAATATAGTTGTCTCTCTAATAATCTGTTCTCTTTTACTATTTAGTATCTTATTGTTAGTGCAAACTGCTACTATAGTAACCTATAGTTATATAATATAATTAATGCTGTTTTTTTACTTGTTTACTATATAACAAAAAAACTTTAATTAGTTCTAACAATCTCTTCTTCTTTAGCAATGTTAGCATACTTAACTACAACACTAACACCTATTACCTTCTCTAATTAGCCTATATATAGGACTATTTTGCAGTATTAACAACCTATTCGACAGTAATATTAATCTTAGAGTATAATTCCTTTCTATACTAGTTAGCTTATTCTAACCTTTTAACTAGGCTTTCTTTGCAGAGAAAAAGATAGCTTTATAAAACGAGACTAATTATAAGTATCCAATCCTTCTTTTTAATAATTATTGTAACTAATTATCACTAGTCTGTAAACTTAATTATACTAAGGTTGTAAAGACGCTTAAGAACCCTAAGGAGCTTAATCTTTTAGAAAAGCTTTAACTTAATAATCGCTAGTAGCTAGTCTCTAATACTACTTATCTTTGTAGTAAGTATAGCTTTAGCTTAGAGGAGTCTTACTATAGCTGCGTAAATTATAGGCTTAACTCTATACTAACTAAGCCTATTAATTACGTCCCTAATCTAAATTAGCGTTAAAGTAGTATAAAGTATATAGTTCCTATATTTGCTTTAAAAAGTGAGTAGTTCTAATTAAGTACTCCTATTCTTTAATAGTTAGAACTAATAATTTATAGAACTAGGAAGTACCTTACTCTCTCCTGGCGCGCTAAGAAAGCTAAAGAAGAGGGTAATACTAACTAGGAGTAGCATGTCTTACGTAGACGCTATACTTACTCTAAAGCTTTAGCGCTCTAAGATCTTAATACTTAGCTTACCTATAGAAATACTAATCTAACTTTAAGATTAAAGCCTAAGCGCGCTTATAAGGATAAGCTAGTAGACCCTTTACTTGATCCTAAGAGCAGTAGTAGGAAGCGTAAATTAGATCTAGTAAGTGTTAATCCTAATTATTTTAGCCTTATAGCTACTCCTAGTTCTAAATTAAGCTCTAACTATAATTAGAAGTCTAGCCTTAGTTAGACTAGTCCTGCTATATTCTCTAACTCTATTTCTAAGCCTGTCTGCCCCTAGTCTACTATAGTCTATTCCTAAGTTCTAAGTACTAAGGCTTAGAGTAGTAGTCTATTTAGTAGCACTAATTACTCTATTAAGCCTCTGCCCTCTAGCCTATAAGGCTATAAATCTACTAAGCTAATTATCCCTAGTACCCTAACCTATAGTAGAGATTACTAATCTAAGGCTAAGACTTCTAAGCTTTAGAACTATATTAATATAGGTAGCTATGTAGGTAGTCCTAGCCTAGGCTAAGTGCCTACTGTAATTATAACCTCTACTTAGGACTCTAGTACTTATATTCCTAGATTAGGCTATATACGCACTTAGATATAGGCCTTAGTTAATAACTTTAAGCTTAACTCTACTCCTCTTCTAGGATTAGCTCTACGCAATTATATCCTCTACTTATTACTACTAATTATGTTATCTCTACTCTCTCTCTACAAGCAGCATCTATTTAGTCCTTCTACTAGCTTAGCTCCCTCTACTCTACCTATAAGATAAGCTCTAGCCTTTAGATTAGCTTAGCCTATAGGTTAGACTCTAAGCTTTAGGTCTAGTTATCTGTTATAGGGTTAATTCTATACTACTCCCTCTACTAGATATACTAATTAGGGTTATAGATTATCTCCTACTTATAGTAGTTACTTCTTCTCTAACCCTACATATAGATATAGTAATTAAGGTTAAGGATACTATCCTCTTGTCTAAAATTAGCCTCTAATAGCCCCTTAGTAGTATAGTAGTCTTTAAAGTTATTAGTAGTATAGATTAGCGCCCCCTTAAGGCTATTACTAGTAGATACTACCTAATTAGTATAGAGGATTGCACTATACTCCCCTACTCTCTAGCCTAGCTAATCCTTATACTAGAGTGCCTTAGTACGCCTAGAACTTTAGGCCTCTATCTACTAGTAATTACAGCTAGGGGTTAGCTCCTAGTGCTATACCCTCTTCTACTAGTTCCTATATATCTAGCCCCTACCCTACTAATTATCCTTCTAGACTTAATTAAAGTAGTAATTAGACTTATCAATTAAATAATAGTAAGATTGTGCTCTTATAAGCTAAGTAGAACTCTAAGATAGCTAATTTATTTAAATAGACTAATTAGGCTATAGTTAAAGTATATACTTTTAGTAATTGTTTTAAGCTTAAAGGGTTAGATTAGGATAACGTATAGAAATGAGCTTATCTTATAAGTAGATAGCTCTATCTTAGTTTGTAATTAGAAAGTCTTTATATAAGGCCCTACTCCTATAAGGAGCAGGTTTAGTAATTAACAGAAAATTCCCTAATAAGGGTGCTAATTAGCCTATCTAATTAGTTAATAAACAAGCTTATTTGCTTTATCCTTATATTGTTGTTTATTATCTATAATCTATTTCTTAATATCCTGCATATTAAGTAGTCTTTTAAAGTAATTAAACTACTACTAAGTAAGAGCCTTAGTCAATCTATCTACTAGTATCTTATTAGTTTCTAGATAGCTTATCTACAGGATTCCCTTAGCGTATTCTTATTTTAACTATATATTCTAAATATCTATGTAATAGAGACAGGTAGTAATTTGCTTATTCTTTCTAATTACTAGCTGTATTGTTTGCTAATTATTATACTAGATATTCTAGATCTCCCCTATGTCTAAAGTAAGCTTAATAAAGAATTGTTTAACTATAATTATTTCCTTTACTACGTACTTAAGAGTAAGAAGCTTAGCTTCTGTAGTTAACATAGTTACTATATTTTACTAAGTAGACTTCTAGAGTATAGCTCTACTAAAGAGTAATATAATATACCTATATAAAGATCTCCTAGTCTTAGTATTGTCTGCGAATAAGGTATTACTATAGATTGTTAAGTTTAGTCTGTTGTAATTGCTGTATTAGATACCTTATGTCCTTATTTAATAGAGGTATATAATTATATAATCAACTGCTTTAAAGTATCAATTGCTTAGGTTAGTTAAGTAGTACAATAGCTTGAAGACAGCAAATATAGTGTCTAGTCTCAGTATAATTATAGTGTACAGCACTAATCTAACCTTCTCTTAGTAACGTTTAATCTCCTATTTTATTACCTCTTTATTACTCTTTATAAGTTCTTCTAATAGGAGTAGTATTAGTAGATTTAACCTATTATACAGATTAAACTTCTTTGTAATCTTGTTAATATACGTATTATAGACTAGAGTAATTAATTTCCTTAATCGATCCCTTAGTACTCTTACTTCTAGAAACTAGTTTACTTCCCCTTACTCTTATATCTTATACTTCTCTAAGACTTACTTCTAGACAGTCTTTACTTCTTCTTTATAATCCTTATAAAAGATTAGAACAATATTATTGATATAAAATAGTACTATTATCTTTTAATTAGAGGTAAAGAATCAGTCAGGTTCTTCTTTACTTACTATAAGGCTAATTCTTTTAAGTGTACCTAAGAACTCTTTATACTAGAGTAATAGTAATTCTTTAAGCCTATATAGTGCTTAGTTTAATTAAATGTAGTAACTATCTACCTTAAAGCTATTAGGTATTTTGTAGATTACTAGATTACTTACTAATATATGTGCATTTAAGAAAGCTCCTACTATATTATACTATAGGATTTCTAGGTTAAATTAAGTAGTAATTACTATTGCTATTTAGAATAATCTTGCTACTAGAGTAGTAGTGTAAGTAGAGGTAAGAGTGTGTACCTCTTAAAGGTCTCCCCTTACTACAATATAAGCTTTACATTTAATAAAGTATCTATTCTAATTAAACTTATAGGTAAAGACCTACTTTAGTAGGCGTAGTTTTCTCTTAGCCTTAGATTATTTTATCTAGGTCTAAGTACCTTTAAGTTTTATTTAATTAATCTTTTTTTCTACTGCTTTAAACTATAAATACTTAAGAGAGTATTAGAGTACTTATTTCTATATAGTAAGTAGAGGTAGTAGCTTATCTCTATACATCTAATTAGAAACCTTAGTCTTAAAGTTATCATCTAGTTAGCTTACGTATACTACTATTACTATAGTATTTAAAGTCTTGTAGCTATATTACTTATCCTAGAATTATTGAATCCCTACAATAAATATATAATATAAGCTTTTCTACAGATTATTATCTTTAGTAAGAATAGTAATTAATATATTTACTATATTTATATCTTTACCCCCTACTTAATTACTACAATTACGCTGTCTTTAAAGAAGTATATACCTGTTAGTTAGCCTATTAATCTCTAGGGCAGCTCCCCTAAAGCGTTAGCTTAATTAAGGTAGTAGATTATTTAATTATATATTGTCTATAGGCGCAGAAGCAGCATTACTAGCAGGCTAAGTAGTTAATCTAGTTAAGCGCTCTAGTATTAACTCTTATAATCCTAACTAATTACTAGTACATAGTAAGCTAGCTCTTATAGCTAGGTACACTCCTTATTAGCTACTACTACCTACGCAATCTAAATTACTTTCCTTTACTCCTAGTCCTTAATTAATTAAACTAGGAGTTGTATCTAAGGTTTTAAGTCTAAATCCATTCCTTTGCTCTATGTAGATTCCTAGGTCTTTACTAGCCTTATAACTACCCTACATAGTTTCTAATAATCTATCCTTATAATTGTGCTCTAAGCTAGAGACATTATTATTTAGTTAAATATCTTTACCCCTAAGCTCTTACTCTAGGACTAATAGAACTAATTGTACTTAGCGCTCCTTCAGGTTAGGTATCTCTATATTCTAGCCTAGATTGTTAGCTTTACCTATATAAAGTATATCTACAATATAGATTGCTTATTCTTTTGGTATCTCTATATCCTTATCTCCTTAATAGACCTTAGTCCTATTAAAGGATACGTTTTATATAATAATTACTTAATTAAGCGTTAGCACCTATATATAGTAGATGTTAGAGGCCTTATATCTAACTAAGTACCTAATATACCTGCGCAGATCTACTTTAAATCTATGCTTATTCCTACCTGCTACTGAATCCCTGTTTAGAGAGTAAGCTTAGCAGCTGTAAGCATATATCCTACTCTAGTTTAGCCTTAGATCTATAGTTCTATGCCTAATCTTAGCTAGTTTATAGTATCTAAAGTACTACCTAAACTAGCTATCTAGCACTTTGTGTAGTAATCTAAAACTATAAATAGTAGAAGGACTAATATTATAGAGATATACGGTAGAGTCTATAATATAAGGCTATAGCTTACTTAGCAGGTTTGCACTTACTCTTATCTTAATTGCTTTAGTTATAATCTCTTATCCTACTTATTCTACTACTTTATTTAGTTTATAGGTATATAAGGAAGGGGTTATAATCTTAATTTCTAGATTATCTGCCTATATCGTAAACCTTAATCAACCTCTCTATAGTTATGTAGTAGTATTATTGTCTTAATAGATCTCTACTATTAATAACTAATACTTTATTCTAACCCTTTAATTAAAAGATTCCTAGACTCTGATAATCTTGTTAATAGATTTAGCTTATAGGTTGTAGTTGTATATTTTTCCTAAGTAATCCTCTTTTAAGATTATTACCTACTCTTTATTTAGTTAACCTATTAGCATATTAAATAAACCCTAGGATATGCAATAGAAAGGCCTTAGTAATCTCTCCTTTAGTCTTCTAGAGATTACCTAAGCTATATAGGTAATTACATAGTATTTGTATTTATTACGTATTATTCTATTAATCTTAATATTCTAAGTAGACCTTATAAGTACTCTTAGCGCTTTCTTTCTAAGGTGTCTAGAGTAATAATACTAAAGTTCTTTACTATCTAATCTTAGAAGTAGCGTATTAGATCTTGCAATTGCATTTACTATATTAGGAGGAAAAGGATAAAAGTTAAGCTTCTTATATTCTAAAAATAAGAGGTTATAAGTAGCGTGTAGGGTTACTAGTACAATATTATCTTCTAGTGTTCTGTATTAGAGAGTGTTATTAAGCCTAAGGTACTATACGTTACTTTGCTTAAGCCTAGCTTCTAATACAATATTTATATAGAAACCCTCTACTACTTTAACTCCTTTTAGAAGTAAGTCTTGTAATTACTTTCTATCCCTTCTAATAAAGACGTTCTTTAATAAGTAGTCTTCTACTCTAGATATAGGAAGTAATTAGGTACCAGCCTCTACTAAGTTAATTAAAGATATAGATTAGAAGGTGCCTAGGACTAGTAGATCTCTATTATTAACTAGGTAGATTGCTACTCTACTATTAAATATAGTGAAGGCTAAGAGTAGGTAAGTATAGTATATAGTACTATATACTCCTTCTTTACTATTTAAGATCTAATTAGGATTAATTAGAGCTACTGCAACTAGTTTAGGTGTAGGATAAGCGTTTAAACTGCTGGGACTAGCTTTAGTATTCTATCCTTTCTCTTAGACTTAATTATAAAGACTACTCTACTTAGACTTATTATATCTTTCTTTAATCTTAGTCTTATTAGAGTCTAGAAGCTTAATCTATAGAAGTAGTACAGTCCTAGTAATTACTATCTAGAGTCTTTAATATTCTATTAGCTCCTACTTATAGGTCTCTATAGGTCTATATAGGTAGTTACTCTTACTACTCTTATTATTAGGTTAGTCCTTCTTTTTTAGGGTCTAATCTAATCCCCTACTAAAAGTAGCAAATATACTAGCTCTCTTCCCTTTACTCCTAGAAACTAATTATTCCTAGAGAGTATAGGTAAAGACCTTTACTAAATTGTTTATTAACATCTCTTATATCCTAAGAGTAGCTTATATTTAGAGTTACTATCTTATAGTTTATAACTGCTCTAGGGCTATCTTAGAAGTAAAGGCATCTAAGAAATTAATAAGTGTAAGCTAACCCTTAACTTTAAATACCTAGAAAGCCTAAGCCTTTCTATAGAGCACTTGCTACTTGTTAAACTATTTATCTAGGTTTATTCTTCTAGATTGTCCCTTCTTAAAGTATAATTAGTACTATTATTAAACTAAGTACTTAGTATTACTATCTATAGGGGTAAGGTTAGCCTTTAGGACTTATACAAGTACCTAAGGGGTTAATTACCCTAAGTTAAGGAGCTTGATTAATGCTAGGGCTATAAGATTAAAGGATATAGTCCTTATACTCTACTCCCTTACATTACTTAGCTTGTTTACTAATCTTATCTATTAAGAGGACTTAATCTTGTATTATTAGATTTTATTAGGATAAAGTTTAATTACTTATTTATATATAGCTTTGTTAGAGAGTATATAAGCGTGCATTAATTCTTAACATTAATTATCTTTATCAGGGTTAATTATATTAACTAATTAAGCTAGAGTTGTAATAAAGATTATCTTAGTAGGGAATTCTAGGTATATAGGTTCTTACTTATTAATTAGCTTAACTGTTAGAGTATCTAGATTAATTTAGTCCTAGATAGCTTTATCCTTATAATAGAGCTCTAGTTAAGCATACTAGTAGGGCTAGTCTAATTGTAACTTAAGCAGAACCTGTAATGCAGGTATAGTAGCGTTATAATCTATACCTAGGGTTAGAAGGAGGAGGAATTAATAATCCTTAGCTATTTCTAAGTGCGTAGTAGGAATCTACTAAGTAGATAAAAACGCTAGGCTTATAACTGTTAAAGCTAGAAGACTCTAATTGTATAATTAGATATTAAGTAAGAAATAATTAAATTCTACTATATAAGAAATATGCTCTGTCTATGTAATTATATACTAATTGCTTATCTTAATAACGTAACTTAGTTCTAGTAATTAGAGAACTAGATTACGTAATAAGCTTTAAGTAGTCCTTTACTATAATAGAAATACTTTTAGTTTATTTATATAAGTAGGTAATCTTAAAGCTACTTTCTTCTTATAGTTTCATACTATATAGCTTTTATTACTATACTTTAAGTAGGCTTCTATTACTCTTTTTTTATAAACTTCTTTATTTATACTCTAATACTTTTATTTCTCTATATAAAGCTAATAAGCACCTACTATAAGCTACTAGTCTATTTTATTACTTTTTTTTATAAGTTTTTTTAGTAACTTAGTTTATCATAAATTTTAGTATAATAGTTATTATTTATAATCCTATTTATAGCTCTTAAGATTTTATTACTATCCTTTTATAAGTTTTTCTAGTAACTTAGTGTATTATATACTTAGGCGTAATAGTTATTATTTTTAATCCTATTTATATCTTTTAAAATTTTATTACTATTTTTTTTAAAGTTTTTCTAGTACCTTAGTTTATTATATATTTAGGTATAAAAGTTATTATTCATTATCTTATTTATAGCTTTTAAGTTTTTTTAGGTTACTTTAGTACGCTATATAAACTATTTATATATCTCTAGTCTAAGAGGTTAGTACCTAGCCTAAACTCTTAATAGCTTACTATTTAAGCTATTCTTTAAATAATTAATCTTTTAAGTATTACTCACTCTATTCAAAGCAGCTTCTTATAGTTTTAGGTTAAAGTTCTAAATATAGGTATTAAAATTATTCTTACTTTATTTTATTATATAGAGATACTTAAGAGCTTTCTTTCTTACTATTAAGTTCCTAAACAAGTTATTAAGGTAAGTTTAAATAGTAACTAAAAGTAGTTAAGTGGTTTTATTTATTAATCTTATTACTATTAGTATAAAGGCGTTAAAGGCTTGACTAGTTATATAAGTAATTATATAGTTAACCTAGTCCTTCTTATTCAAGTATACTACTTAGTCTCTATATAGTTTAGCCTATACTTTTATCTTCTATTAAAAATACTATTCATATAATCTTTTCTTAAATACTTCCATATTAGAAAGCCTTAGCTTTTTAGCCCTTTAGATAGTATAATATTAGTAGTTACTTAAAGAAGTAAGACTAGTAGAAAATTTTTATCTACTTTTCTTTAATATATCTATATAGGTACTATTAAGTATCTCTTTAAGTTTATTGATTTAGAATTATAACTATTTATATAGCTACTTTTATTTAGCTATTACTTTATTTAAGTTAGTCTTTAAAGAATATATTATATCTATTAGTTATTCTACTAATATATTATATAATAGGTCTTACTATTACTTATATAGACACTACTACTATATCTACTATTTATATATTACTTAGCTATCTAGCAGCTAGTATAAGCTTTTTTCTTTTATATTATATATAGGAAGGTATATTATAAAGTATTATTTTAATCTTTCTACTTATATTAAGAGTTAAAGAGGCCTACTAATAATATATCTATTTATCTTAACTATAGAAGTAGAAAAATAGAGAAAAACAGAGAGAACGCCTCCTTTTATATAAAGTATACTCTACCACTAAGTTAGAAGCTAAGCCTAAAAGGGTATTTATGTCAGACCCCAGCTCCGGCCGCTGCGGCAAGCAAGTCCAAAAGGATAACACGATCGCTTACTAGCGATTGTGGCGCCGGAACAGTACTATATGCCCTTCCATCTCAACTCACTCTGGCTGAGAGGTACCACGCGCAATCGCGAGGCCTGACAATTTATATATATATATAGTCTTATATCTTTAGAGCCTGGCCTATAATAACTAAATCTAATACTATAAGTACTATTCTATTCTTTAAAGACCTTTAAGTAGATTAATAGTTTATAATAGCTTTTATTACTTTATTACTTTTTAAAATTATTTTTAAAAGATTATAAAGATTTATTTTACTATACTTTTTACTCTACTAAAATAGTAATCTAAAATAGATGGAATGTTACTAAACTATATATAATATTTTTTATAAAAACCTTTCTAAATTAAAAATAGCCTATAATTATCTACTATACTATAGTTACTACTTATTTATTAATTATTAATAAAAAATTTTTAACTATCAAGCTTTAAAGCTAGAAGGTATTAAAAGAAGTATTAAAATATATAAAGTAGATAGTAAGTATAGCTAATAAAGTATATATAAATAATAAACTATTTACTACTAGGTAGAAGTAGTCTATTAAGGAGTATATATATATAGTCTACTTTTTATAGTACTAAAGTACTATATTTTAAACTAAAGTACCTTATTAGGTACCTTTATAGTTTAACTTAAGACTCTCTAGCTTAGAGAGTTTAATACTAACTAATTTAACTTAATTCTATAAGCCTATCTACTTTTTAACTTTACTTAGGTTTTAAGTATTAAGCTAGACTTCTAGAAGTTCTGTAGATACCTATATATTTATACCCTTTTCTAACTCTAACTCTAACCTAGGTATGTGCTACTTAGACCCTACCTAACCTCTACCTAACAACTAGTTTATATTTACGAGAAGTATCTTGCACCGCGAAAACAAGAAGTGTAGTTATCTGCTTGTTAGAATCTGAGCAGCAACCAGCGGTAGCTAGAGGAGATATCATTGCAAAATGCAGACGTGGCGGAGTGGATCGTACGATCCGTATACGAGGGTCGGGATGCACGGATGGGGTCGGGCAATTGAAGCAAGCTAGTCGCAGCACTTAGCCATCAAGATGCGTCCCAGAGAGTGCATGGGGCCCACGTCACAACGAAAGATAACCCCGTATCCCACTTTCAGAAGCTTGGTGATACCGTTACGCATGCACGGTACAGTAGGTGCCTCGGCAGAGCTGAACTGCCGTCGCCCGCCATGTGCGCGTGGGACCTACCCCACGGGAGTACTTGCATGCAGGATTTCAACCGCTTGTCTTAACCACGTAATACCTAGCTGTGTCGTGCGGCCTTCGTACCAAATGCGGGTTCCTAGAAGCGTTTCCTTCAGAGACGAGCGTAAGGATCTGCCTATCAGAGCTCAGCGCACGTCCATTGAGCTTTTAATCATTGCAGATAGCAGACACTGCCAAAGGTGGTTGGTTCTGCCGGATGGCAGCCCGCACGTGTCGATATACGCAGGAGAATTTCGGCAGGAGCCAAGAGACTTCCCTGTCTAGTACGTTCCCCACGCGGAGTTCTGGCAGACTCTACCATTGAGAACACCACAGCTTCAATTGTTGGGCTGCACTTGAAGTGGCTGCACTCTATGTGCCGCACCTTATCTTGCGTATGAGAAGCCGATGTTTAGACTGATGTGATGGTAGCATATTGCTGGCGCTACCTTTGGCCCTGATTGGCATCGCAGCAATTTATCCCGATGCATTGGTCATCAAGGGAAAGTCTCTCCATATGAAAGGTTCAATGTACAACAAGCTCCATTCTATGTGCAGGACATTGGGAATGTAGGACGCATGTGAGCATAGAGATAGGAATGAATTATGTTCATAGAAGTTAAAGTGCGGACTAAGTAGGGCCAGAAATAGTGGACTAAAGAAATATGATCTTTTGCAGGTCGTTCCGCGACGCATGCCATGTCCTTCCTAACATGGCATCTTCGGATAGCTCAACAGAGAAACACAAGTGTACAACATGTACTGAAATGCCATAAAGAAACAATGAGTCTAGAGTTCGCAGGCGCTGTCGTACCAGAAATTTCGAGCGCCAGCAGAATACCGCTGTTCAACACCGAGCCCAGAAGCGAACCCAAAAGAAAGTGTCGAAAAGAAGCACGCTTCGAGCGCATGGCTTGAGCGTGGTGTTTAAATGGCAGTACGTGCTAATGGTATCGCGTGTTCCCCCTCGGAGCCTCAACAGCACCGGCTCAGGGGCATGGTGGAGGTGCCGAATGATGGGCAGGTATCTTTCAACTCGGTTCGTATCGTGCGCAACAACAAAACAACAACATGGTCGTCTCCAGCTCTTTACATTACTGTGCATCCGCAGCAACCACCCTTCTTCTCCGCATCGTCCTCGACGCCCATCTTGGCAATGCCATTCTGGGTTTGGCCACCACTTGGTGCGCCTGTGTACGAGGACATCTCCTTGTTGTATCTGCGGATCTCTCGTACGATGTCGTAGAAAGCGTTGTCGACATTGATGCGGGATTTCGCCGATGTCTCGATGAACTTGCAGCCAAACTGTCGTGCCAAGTTCTGTCCCTCTAAGGGCGGAGTCAGAAAAGGGTGTCGGAATGCAGAGTGAAACATAGCGTACCTTGTGTGGACACCTGCCTCTCGCCGTCAAGATCGCACTTGTTTCCCACAACGATCATAGGAAAGTAGTCCTTGTCTTTGACGCGCAGAATCTGCTGCTGGAACGTCATGATCTCTTCAAAGCTCTGCCTGTCGGTGATAGAGTAGACAAGCAAGAAGCCCTCGCCGGTCCGCATGTACTGCTCGCGCATCGCAGAGTACTCCTCCTGACCAGCAGTGTCCAAGACGTCGAGAAGGGCGACCTCATCGTCGATGACGCACTGTTTACGGTACGAATCTGCTCAATGTCAACCCAAGCTTCCAATAACGCCGTCGGGGCCGGCTGCGGAGCCCACGGAGGCACTCACCCTCGATTGTCGGGTCGTATTCGTCGACGAAATGGCTCTGGATAAGCTGTATGGTAATGCAAGACTTTCCGACACCACCGCCGCCAACCACTACTAGCTTGTATTCGCGCAGGAACTTGGATGCCATCTTGGATGTTGTGGGTGTGGATAAGGGCTGCTGGAGATTAAAGAGGAGGCGGGAGGATGGCCGAGGAACACCAAGGGAGGCAGAGGCACGCGCAAGCTTAAGGGCGCAACAGTCACGACAACAGACGCGCTCGAGATGGAGATCCGGACGCAGGCACGGCGGGCGATTGCAATGGCCAGGGGACGCGGTCGCTGTGTTGGAGGAGTTGGGAGACTTCGTCGTTCGGCTCTTTGGCTGCAGACGGCGCTAGCTCTATTTGGCGTGTCCCCACTTGGCGCCTTCTTCCCAAAGCCACCCAACCGTCGAACTCTCCACAGGAGCCAGGCATATGCAGGTTGCTGCAAGCCGTGCCGCCGGCGTGTCCACTCGCGATCACACTGATGCAGTGGACATTGGACCGTCGCCCTGCATCACAGCAAATGGGCATGTAGCCTTGTCGTCGCGCTGTCGCGCATCTCCTGGGCAGCGCAGCTTCCATTTTACGCTTAGGGCGGCGGTTCTGGGGAATGTCTCTTCTGCGATCTATGCTTTTCTCCATTGCGGCACGGGCAGTCATGGATCGCGAGCAAGCTTCCATGCGCGACCTCGGCGGCCTCCAGCGCGCCATCAAATACCCTGCCCTGCCCCCCAAAGTCTGCGGGCGCATAGGTACAAGAGCCACAGGCCAATTTGAAGAATCCACCTGGCGGTCCTGCCCGATTGCGCAATCAGGATGGCCGGTACGCCCGTCATTATCTGTGTCTGGCCGTGGCTGGCGGGTACATTTGGAAATTAAAACAGCAATTTCTTCACACATCATACCACTTCTAGGAGTATCGCACAGTCAGGACGCTGTTATCAAGATATGACACCCATTGGCCTCGGCACTAGGCTAGCAGGATGGAACACGGCTCACCTTCTACGCACATTCGAAGCGCGCTCGACCCCTGAGTATGTGTCCACAGACTTATTGCGATGCAACCTAACGCGTTCGCGCAATGACTAGCTGACGACTACAATGTCATTGCACTGCTTCAATTTCTACACCTGTCGGAACTGTATCTGTTCTGGCTGCTATGTGTCCTTGTCTGACGTATTGCCATCGTCTTGGCCTTCCACTTCAACGCGTCTGCCCTTGACATTCTTTTCGACTTCTGGCACTAGACTTTCCATGAATTCGACATCGCGACCAACAAGCGTCACAGTGTTATGGTCCTTCCCCCATCGAGGATAGCTGCCGACCTTGACACCTCTCGGTTCTGTCTTGGCTGCGAGTTCTGTCAAATATCCAGCAACTGCGCTCTCCGCCAAAGGTGTAGATATCAAGATACGAAGCACACCCTTGCCCTCGGGGTCCGTCAGACGAGGCAAGACGCGAGGCTTCAGCCCATCTATCATAGCCTCAAACAACCGGGGAACACCAGGCAAGATGTGAACGTTGCCGTTCACGCAGCTTACGGGCACCCAGAGGGTCTCGTTGACGAATATGACTTGGTCCTCATCAGCTACCGCATCGTCAATTGGCAATTCCACCATGCGCTTCTTGGCTGTCAGCGCGGCTGAAGGCACGTTCCAATCAAAGTCCGGCTGGGACTTGTGTGGCTTAGAAAGGCGCTTCATGCGCTCATAGGCTGCATCATGAAGCTTTAACTGCAGACCAAAAGCTTTAGCTATAGATTGGTAGGTAATATCGTCGTGCCTGAGTCCTTCAGTAAGTATTCCTGATGTGTCGTGTGCGAATGACGTACGTCGGGCCAATGCCTCCACTCGTGACAACGAAATCGTAATTGGATGACATTCTTCGGACGGCTTCCACAATCTCGCCTTCGTCATCTGCGATGACCTCGACGCGACGAAGATTGATTCCAAGAGAAAAGCACCATTTGGCGAAGTAGGCCTAAGCCCGTCAATTGGCATGTGTGAGTAATTGGACAAAGAGCAGCTTACTGAGTTGGTGTCTACAGTCTAGCTCTAAGTCAGCAATTGCATTTCCTAGCTTCAGGGATATCTTTATACACCTACTTTTCCGCCGAGCACTTCGTCCCCAATGATAAGGCACGCAGCCGTGTGAATCAACCCTTTCTGGTGTGATGTTGTGCCTGCCATGATCGATGACGTGATTGATGGAGAACCAAATGTAGCTGCAGATAAATGTGCAAATCTGGGGGTTGGACGCGAAAGATGGCGAGCGACCTGACTGAGCCGGCTGAACATGGAATTAGCAGCAAGCTGGTCGCAAATCAAGCAATAGGTCAATGGCGATGAGGGTAGAGATTGCATGAGGCATGCTGGTTACACATGGGGCATGCTTCATTAGCGTGATTACTTACGCCCCCACACCCCACCTTCGGGCCAGACAATTCAAGCTTCATCAGCCCTAGGCACATCGCTTGTACGGACTGTGAGCCATCTGACGCAGCCAACACCGCACCCACCTCAGACGGCTACTAAGATGGCAAGTAGCTTCGCTGTTTCGATTCAATTATACGTCTGTTAACTCTGAGCCAGGCCTCCGAATCGCGACTCTATACCTTTTCTACCGAGACGAAGACCAAATTGCGCAAGTTCAGGTTGGGCACGTCGCGTGCCAAAGACCCCCAGGCTGTCATTTGTACGGATTTTCTATAGTCATAGCCGCTATGGGCCCCCCTCTCGTCGCTCTAGAGTGAGGCTGATGCCGGCGCCGCCCGTTCAGACGAGATCGATAAGAAGACACTCGAAATCAGGCCTGTCGACGATGAGGTGTATTCGGAGGTGGCATCTGTCGCGGACGAGCTACCAGACCACGCGCCTAGATTTGTGCTGCTGAGCTACCCCCTCACGCTGGTAATTTGCTCAGGATGATACTTCCAGAGTAAGAACTCGTTAACGCGAGCAGGATTCTGGTCGCTTATCCGTCCCGTACGTCATGCTGTACTACCTGCCAATTACCTGCAATAGCGAGGTCAAGATGCTCTATGCTGGTGCTAAGGAGCTCATGCGTAATACAGCGGAGGTGAACAAGATCATCGAGATTGACAGCGCCGAAGACCTAGATGATATTGAGGACAAGCTCAAGGAGTCATGAGCAGAGCAGCGCGACCTACAAATAGCGACGGAGCGAAGCAGATTTGGTCAGTCCCTTACATGGCTTTGCCATTGCGTAAGTCTGGAGCATAAACAACAAGGTCGCTTTGGCTCGGCAATGGTTAGACTACATCATGACATAGAAAGGGTCCTCATTGGAGCCAGCATCACTATGTTTCACATAGTACCTTTTCGTTCGGGTCTGCGAACATTTCTGCCAGATTCGGTACAGATCTTATGATTGCCACCTCCAGTCCAATGTAGTCCGGTGAGATTCTTTGGACAAACACATCGCGAACTTGCGATGCTCCCTTTCTGTTCAAACTAACGTCTGCATATCTGCAGGTCAAATTTTGCTTTTTCTTGTCCCAGATCTGCACCACGAATTCGCCTTGTACTCGTGTTTGCATACTGGCCGAACATCATAAATGGGATGCAAAACATCTGCTTTCCTACACAATGTCAATCGCATGTTTTTTTTTGCTTACGTATCGCGATAAAGTACAGATATAGGCGGCTTTGTGTCTATTCGCTTGGATTGGTCCAGCACTTTCCGAAACTCTTTGGTTATGTCAATAATGACCGTTCTTGGCTTTCGGACCCTAACTGATAGCATCACGCATGCCCTTCAATAAATGTTTCATTCGGTGTTAACAATCACTCACTTTAGCTTCAATGACAGATTGATGCCGAGGTCAGCTTCATGTGTAAAAGGTGGACGCTTCAAGACAGACAACGAACGTCTGATGCTTCGCCAGATCGAATCTGGATAGCCATATATGGCTTGACGTGGATTGATTGAACATGAAGCTTCGTGAGTCAGGTATACATGTAGAGTCTAGACTGGGTTTGTCCTCACTGGACACAGGTATAACGCCAAGTTACTACTCGCGCGTCCGATCCCGGGCATTCATCCACTGGCACATTTCCATGTTTCCAGGCCGACCAGCATTACCGGCTTTGTCAATTAATCGTCTACCATTCGTGTTAGACATGACCTCTCGGAGAAGTTCTCACCCATTCTAATTTCTGGAACAGTGTACGGTCACGCGACAATACTTGACCTTCGAGATGGGCAAGGAGGCGCTGCGCTCAATCAAGAGTTCCCGAATAGTACGAATCTCACGACGATTCGTGCAAGAAGGTGAAGTATGCGTGATGTTGACTCGTCTCTAGACCTGTTACGCCCGACTTGCCAAAGACGAGGTTTTCCACGACACTTCCTGATCAGCGCCACTGCGCTGCTAAATGCTGCGTGCAAGAGTGTGACTTGGCAAGCGCAGTCTTGCTGATTTGAGTTCATGGTATAGGCCTCGATGTATATCCACACAGCGTCGGCTCGTCTAGCCATTGATCTTATGGCTCCTTCTCAGATGACATGCATTCGTAGAACTCAGCACGGCCTATCGTTTCTTTAATCGTCACACGTGGAGAATACTAGACCTCGGTGTGAGAATGTAACCCCGCACATAGATCATATTATTATACCTATTCCTAGTGGGGCAGAATCGCCGTAGTAAGAGCTTTCAGATTAGGGCCAGACTGATTTGTGCACAAAACCTCCATGGCAGGCCTGACTAAGGTGCGACTTCACATGCACGGGGCTTCGTAGCATGTGCCGAGGCTGCCGCGTGTTCTGATTTTAGTGACATACCTCCCTGTTGCTTTAGCAGTTGGTATTGTGGAGAAACTCATCCCAAGCGGCCAGCCAAGTCTACATCAATATTTTGACGGGCAAGCCTTTGGCTTTCAGGCTCAAGGATTGCCCACGTTTATGTACCCAGACTTCATGCCTTGCAACTTGAACATTTCAGGTATAGCTATGAAGATCGCCGTTGACAGTGGCTGATTGGCACCGCTACGAAGAGATCTTCGAATCTCCAGATCTTACATCAGGACATCGAGGGATCTTGACCCGGGACATGCCAAGGTTGTGCAACCATGCTGAAGCTCAGCTCCGCCTTCGGCTATGGTGTATTTGGCTTCGTGTAACCTTTGCGAATATGGAACTGTTTTGTAGACGGCACAGAAGCCTAGCGCTGCACGAGGACCCGACAAATAGGATTGCCACGCCTTCTGGCGTCGTGGTCCGCTAGATTCGTTCCGAGCATCTCTATCCAAGGTTGGTGTTCGATCAATAGATGCATCAGGAAACTTCAATTTGACCCACAAAGCTCCAAAAGCAAAGATTGAACTCCAGCAAACCGGATGTAACGCATGGTAGGAATGTACTACAGCTGCCACCTGCGTTGCGCATCGGCATAAGGCCGGTGGCATTGGACGGGCAACCGAACACAGCGTGAGAGGCAAATGTCGCCGTTGAAATATATATGCACGCCACGGCTAGAGAGCTTGTGGTTTGCGGTGTACTTGGGATAAAGCTAATTGTCTCCAAGTCGTTATTGCGGTCTGCAAAGCATCCAGAACGGACAGTGAACTAGGCCCCGTTGTCAATGACGATGAACCGACTAAGCGCGTTGGGGTCGGATGCTGGTGTGTCCCGGGAGCGCGGTGTGCCACCCTAGCACTGGATGCGCGCTTTCTACCAATGAGAAGCCTGCGAAGTAATTCTTTGCCTCGGTCCCTCTTTGAGTTCCAAATCAATACTGCGGACCGGAAGTCAAGTGGAGTCAATTTCTGCATGCTCGTACAGGTACAGTGACTTCAGGCAAGTCGTTGCACAAAACAGCATCTTACAACCTTGCAACAATGCATCCGTCGATCTACTTCTAGGAGCCAGGCAACCTTATCCGACAGAAGTTTGTGAAGATGTTGGTCGACTAGCTCGTATCGATTTTGCATGGGTAGTAAGCTGGGTCACAATCGCATGGAGATCACTCACGGTATACGATCGTGAACCGCGGATCTTCCCACGCCTCCTCCGCAAAAGGCCCCCGCATTTTGACAAGCGCTCCCCAGAAATTGCTCCACTTTCGATCGACAGGCGCTCCTGAGTTGCCGTTTCCAGGCTGGCGCATGTCTTCGCTTTGCGCCTTTGAAGCCTTCTCGAAAGCGGCGCCGCGCATGATGCGTCAATGATGATCACTTACCGCGGCTTCTGTGTTGGTTTTGACCAGGGTGGCACTAGCGTACGTGGAGACAGTATCTCTGGATATATAGACCTGTACTGCTCGTGCATAGTCACTTGATTCAGGGGTTGCGTTCCTCAAACCTTTTTTTCGTAACGTTTCACTACTTGTCCGCTCCAGAACGCTGGACAGAGAGACTCCAGCAACATGGGCCACGCGATGCAAACGCCAGGGCACGACCCTCACGACACTAATGTTCGTGACTTCGACAAAAGCGGACACCATTCTGCCCATCGTGAGTGGCAGGATCGAACTCCCCCGAGCGAGGTCGAGAAGGGCAATGACTTGGATCTGGCTCCAACCATCAGCACAGGACCAATCGTCCATGAGAAAGTAAGTATAGCAATGCGTTGACAAAGAAGTCTACTAACGTGAGCCTAAAGATGAACGGGAAGCTGTTCATGACATTGTTGTGCATGTCTTTCCTATGGATTGGATCTCAGATCCCCTTGTTTCTATTCGGGTCTGTGATACCTCTCATGTACAACGACATCGGTGGCGTCGACAGATGGGTCTGGTTCGTCATCGGATACCTTATTCCTAATGCTGCACTCTGCCCGTTCGTTGGTGCGCTCTCAGATCTGTTCGGACGTCAGAAGGTCGCAATCGTTGGACAAGTGTGCCTCATTGTAGGACCGATCATCACCGCGACTGCACAGTCAATGAACATCGCCATTGGTAAATTGCCCTCGACCATCTTATGAATGACTGCTGACATTGCATAGCTGGCAATGCTTTCTCGGGAATTGGCGCTGGTTTGAACGAACTCATTGCCCTCGCCGGAACCGGTGAAGTTGTTCCAGTGAAGGACCGTGGCAAGTACGTCGGTCTTGTGGTCTTGACCATCTTGCCGTTCTGCCCATCGGTTCTCTACGCCCAACTCATTGCTGAGGCTAGCAACTGGCGCTACAACGGTATCCTCATCGGCATCTGGAACTTCATTGGACTTCTCCTCTGCATCTTCTGTTACCATGACCCCTCTCGCCTCACTGCCGAATACACCGCAACACATGTTCTTCAGCGCATCGACTACATCGGAGGATTCCTTAGTATAGGTGGTGTTACTTGCTTTATGATGGGCCTTCAGTGGGGTGCTTCTCAGGTAATTCTCGTCCTCCACCATCCGAACGTACCTGAATTGATTGACTGATTTGCAATAGTACGTTTGGGGAAGCCCGCACAACATCGTACCACTCGTCCTCGGTCTCGTCATGATCATTGCCTTCTTTGTCTGGGAGGTCTACGCACCACACCCTATGGTTCCTCGCGCTTTGTTCAAGAAAGCAAAGAAGACTATGATTGTCATCCTCTTGATTACATGGCTTAGTGGGGGCAACTTTTTCATATTGCTGCTGTTCTGGCCCACGCAAATCTACAATGTCTATGGTAAGTGATCATGCTGTCGCTGCAAAATGCTTTGCTCACTGCTGTTAGGCGATGACCCAATTGGTGTTGGTATCAGATCTCTTCCAATCGGCTTCGGTATCATTATAGGCGCAGCCATCTGCCTTGTCCTCATCCCCGTTACCAAGGGCCGTATCCGCATGTTACTCCTGTTCTTCAGTGCAGTCATGACTGCGGGTACTGGCGCTATGGCTGTCGGCACACCTCAAAATCTCAGCACCATGTATGGCATTGTTACTTTGGCCTCTCTTGGCGTGGGTGGCGTCATCATACCGTGTTCAATCATTGCGCAGATTGCTTGTCCAGACGAACTCATCGCTACCATCACGGCCATCACACTCAGCTTGCGTTACATTGGTGGAGCACTCACGTTTGGAATCGCCTCCAACCTTTTCTACCACAACGTCACCATATATGCTACAGAAATTGTCGCCACCAAGACGATCGCTGGCAATGCGATTGTAAACCCATTTTTACCTCAGGGGCTAGCGCTCATCAAGCATATGACTGAGCTTGTTGCAAACGCGCAGTTCGATCAGCTTCGGGAGGTCTTGGCCACAAATCCTCTTGTCTTGAATCGGGACAGTTACGGCCTCATTGTTGCAAGTGCACAGGAAGCCTTCTCTCTGGCGTACAGGTGGCCATACTGGATTTCCATCGCTTTCGGCGGAGTTTGCGTCATCTTGAGCATCTTCGTTGGTGATATTGGCGCGTTGTTAGACAGTCACATCGCCGCTGCGATCTAAGCACGATGATAGCATTGTTCGCCCCGTCCAACGGACAAAAGCATCCTTTCCTCACTTGAAAATTCAATCACATAGTTATATTAATTGAATCGTACCATTAAACATAATCTTATATCATAGATAAACTAGCATTGCTCGTGGTCAGATGATGTGACTGTCATCTCGCAGTGAATTACAGTGCTAACAAATACTCGACCAAACAGAGCAAGAGCAAGCAGATACATTTGCATTCCAGAAAGAGCGAAGTAAAGATCAATGCATTTCTTCCACTGTTCTGACCAATTCCTGCTGAATACCAGATAAGCCATTTTTAAGTCCTCCTCTTCGGACCAAGATCACCTGCTGTCGCCACAAAGATTTCCCAACCAGGAGTTTCTCAATAGTCTGTCAAAGATCCGGTAGGACAGACTTGGAGCTACAATGACGAACCATGATCGCTCTGTCTTGCTATCCTGGCCACACCACGACAAGAAACATGGAAGCAAGTCGTCGCAAGGCAAGAACAAACGAGGCCCAAGTGTGGACTAAGGAAAGGAACCGATCCGCGGGTTAGTAGATCAAGGTACCAGTGACATGATTATCAGCATCGAGATAATATACTTGACCGATGCAAAGGCTCAAAAGTAGAATTTTGCGCTATTGATGTTATAGTTATGCCCCGGATGAAAACCGCTGCGCCTATGCATGGTTCGTTCGAAATCTCGGTTCATGAGACTCTTGCTTGGGGATGAACATGAGCATTGCGCGATACACTGACATGCTAGCGCGATGATATGCCCTGAGAGAATCTTAGAAGTAGACAGTTCGTCAACAATGCAAAGTAAGCAGCTAATCTGACAAGCCCGTGGGAGTCAGTGCAACAAAGTAGCGGGCAAGCAGACAAGCATCAACCGCGGTCGGGAAGAAGATTGGGCGTGACTACGGTGAGGACATAGTATAGAGAACCCGATGCAACAGGATTGTTTTTTTTTTTTTGGAACACTCGCTCTGTCATCGGTCTTTAGAGAATTTTGCGGATGTTATCTGCACAGGTAGCCGTACTAGGGTGGGACTTGAGCATGTGGAGGGGACAAGTGGGGTAGGCAGGCACTCGCTTAATCACCTCGAACTTCAGAGTTACTCCGCCTTGATCTGACCTACAACTGTCTTTGTGAACAAGTATCCACTTACACAAGTCGAAGCTGACCACTGCTATGCGACACAAGCCGCTTCCAGCAACCGGTGTGCTCGTGTCGACAAGGTAGATCCCTTCTCAATTTGGTATACAATGATGCCTTGCCGTCCGTCTTGTCTTCTTGTCGACTTGTCGTAAACCTTCATCATGCTTGATAAGGAAGGTGTCAGATTCACACAAGACATAACGCTTCGTGAATATCACCAGAGACAGGCGATAGCGCCTGTAGCCTTGCAATGACGGTCGTAGAACCAGTCAGCGTGATCTACCAGAGACGAAACTATCATCCTGATTGGGCATGTTATCTGCTTGGTACTTGGCCGGCGACGGCGCACTTGGCGCCTCATACATCCGCAAGACGACTTATCTGAACATGCTCGGCGCCAACATTGTGTTTGCCTGATTGCCTGGCCAATCCCGTTATCTTTTTCAGAGTATATTGACGCTTCAGTCAGCGCAGTGTCTTTCAAGTGGTGGCGCACACTCCAAGCTTTAGAGTTGGCGCCCAGATATCACCAACACTTTCCTGGCTGACATTGTACCACCCTTCTTCTCGAAATGGCAGTTGCTAAGCGCATGGCAACTGTATTTGCTCACATAAATTCAAGCATGATGCGTTTGAACATCATCCAGAGTGCCTCAATCGAAATCTTGCAATGTCTTCTGGTGTGGCTCTTGATGTTGTAGACGCTGCTGCCTCGGAACCTTCAGCTGTGATAGGGAGCCCTAGAAATGTCGTCTCTCTGGAAAAGCAAGGAAGTTCAGCTTCAACCTCCGAGAGGCTCACCGGCCCCAATGGCGAGCAGTACCCAACGGACGAGGACTGGAGCACTCTGCGAAGGGTATATGGCAAGGTCAATTGGATGATCTATGTCATTGGAATTGTCGAGATGTGTGAGAGATTCGCTTACTATGGAACCACTGCTGTTTGTAAGTATCAAGTTACAATCGAGGTGCAAGTGCTGACCGTAGAAGTTGTAAACTTCATTCAACAAGATCTCCCTACCGAAGGCCCTTTTCCGTCAGCAGGTGCTGCCGGTACAGATGGACAGGCTGGCGCTTTGGGCATGGGCCAGCAGGCTTCGACTGGACTGGTTCAATTCAACCAATTCTTTTCATATGTCATGCCTATGGTTGGTAAGTAAAACGTCTTCGAGCCACTTTCAGAGCTAATATGTATTACTAGGTGGTTGGCTTGCCGATGAGTACTGGGGCAAGTTCAAAACCATCTATGTTGCGATCGTCCTTGCTACGTTCGGACACATCTTGATTATTATTGCTGCTATTCCACAAGTTATTGCGAACCCAAATGGCGCACTGGCGTCTTTTATTTTGGGGCTGATCCTATTCGGGAGCGGAGTGGGCTTCTTTAAATGCTGCATTTCACCACTGGTAGCTGAACAGTATGAACACAGCCATCCGAAGGCGTTCATTCGTACGGAGCCGAGCGGTGAGCAGGTGATCGTAGACCCTGGTATCACGATCTCGCGTGTCTACATGCGTTATTACCTGCTCATCAACATCGGCGCATTGACTGGCCAGATGTCTATGGTATACGCGGAGAAGTATGTCGGCTTCTGGTTATCCTACCTCCTCCCCACAATCCTTTTCATTTTCTGCCCGCTCCTTATGGTTGGGCTCAGCAAGCATTACGTTAAAAAGCCACCTCAGGGCGACGTGCTTGTCAAAGCGACAAAACTATACGGTCTCGCAATGCGGGGGAAATGGTCATTGAACCCAATCCGAACCTACAAGAATTTGTCTTCACCCGACCTTTGGGATGGTACCAAACCAAGCAATCTTACTACTAAGCCGAGTTGGATGACGTTTGACGACGCCTGGGTCGATGAAGTCCGTCGAGGTATCAAAGCCTGCCAGGTCTTCCTATGGTTGCCCATCTTCTGGCTCCCTTATGGTCAGGTGTGTTGCACTCCTTTGTAAAATCAATTGAGACTAATGCAAACATGCAGATGACAACTAATTTGGTCTCGCAAGCAGCTACTATGAAATTGAACGGGGTCCCAAACGATGTTGTACACAACCTCAATCCATTCACACTTATTATGTAGGTCCAGACCTCAAGACGTCCACCCGAATTGTATCTGACAAGTGAGCACCCAGATTTATCCCGATCTTCGACAAATTTGTCTATCCGCAACTTGCACGAATGGGCATCAACTTCACACCACTCAAGAAGATTCAGGCAGGCTTCGCTTGCGCTATGCTCAGCATGATCGTCGCTGCGCTGATACAGCACTTCATTTATGAAAAGTCCCCCTGCGGCAAGTACGCAAGCTCTTGCGATGACCTCGGTCCTCCAGATCTTACCGTCTGGGTACAGACACCAGCTTACCTACTCATTGCTTTCTCTGAGATCTTTGCATCAATTACGGGACTGGAATATGCTTATACCAAGGTAAGTTATCAGTATAACTACATAAGCTCCGGATTGGAAAAGAGATGATCTCTGACATTCAAAGGCACCGAAAAATATGCGCTCGCTCGTCACTGGAGTCTTCTGGTTTACGCATGCCTTTTCGTCGGCAATTGCTCAGGCCTTCGTTCCACTCGCCACAGATCCACTGCTTGTATGGCTGTACGTCACCATTGCCATCCTGACATTGTTTGGCTGGATTGCATTTTGGTGGACTTTCAGGGCTCTCGACAAGGAAAATGACGCACTTGACAAGCTTCCCGAGGGTGATTACCTCTCTAACTCTGCAGCACTCGCAGCCAAGACTGAGTCTGTAGAAAAACCGTAAGTCAATGATGTGGGATTGTTTGCTGTCATGCTTATGCGAGTCTACACATGTCAAGTCCAGGATACTCAATCACGAATCTTGATCTAGTAGCTAAGTTGATAGGGCGGAGGCTTTTCGAATTGACAGGAATGTGTAAATTGGTTCATCAGAAATTGCATAATATCTCAGTGGTTGATCTCCCCTTGCGCACAGCACTACCCGTGTGTAAGAGCTATGTCACCTGTGAGCATCGAGAATCGTACTCGCAATGGCTCACGGAATATTACGGTACACCTTGAAGGATTTTAGTGGGCCCTGCATCCTTCGGACGAGAATCGCGAGATTGTATTTAGTCACGCCAATTGAGCTAGCCTTTCACAGCGATAAACATATCCGATCCGACTTGGGGCGGATTTTGGTCGTTGTCATTGTCAAGATCTTGCATGGTTTGAATATTCAGAGAGCTCAAAGCTCAGAAGAAAACAACACCAATTTTCGTTCAATCCTACAGCGCCAGTATCTGAAACGCCAAGAGGACGGAGGACCATTGCCAAGCTAAATACACCGCAACGCCAATCCTGCTTTGTACATTGCCGCAGAAAGTGGAGAAGATCGTGACCGTGAATGCTCGGTATAACGTTGAAGACCGTTTAGTTGCAATCTTGGCATAAGGTACCACGGAGCATAGCGTAATAGATAGGCCTTGAGCGTTTTCTTCGGGCTAGGATTGTCTGTCACAATCTTGCATCCCGCCTCACGTGCCTCGAATGGATGCATCATTCCAAGAAGGAGATCCCAAGTTCACGTCAATGCATGCGTATAAAGCCCTAGCTTCTGCTCTGGACTTCATTGCGTAAAAAGAATTTTTTGTTTTAAGTTGACCTTCGATCCTGTTTCATATTAGCCTTGCGATTCTTGACTGTTCATCAAGGCAAAAATGAAGGTCTATCAAGTTCAGCTGGCAGCGCTTGTTGCTAGCACTATTTCCGCGCAGACACTGAACATTCCGACTAGAGTCGGAGACATTGTATCGCTTCCTGAACCTAGCGTGATCACTGGAAGCGAAGACTTTGGTAACAAGGAGTTCGACCGTGGTCAGCCTTGCGACTCAGATGAGGATACTGGTAGCGAGAACGCTGTCTTCGTCCTTGAAGATGGCGCCAGCCTTTCCAACGTTATCATCGGTAGTGACTCTCTCGAAGGCGTTCACTGTCTTGGTAAGTTGCTGATTCCTGACAGGTAGATACTGGATTCTAATGGAAATGCAGGATCATGCACGCTGACCAACGTCTGGTTCCGCGACGTGTGCGAGGATGCCATCTCTGTTCTCGGAACCGGCGACGCCACAATTATCGGTGGAGGGGCCCAGGAAGCCATTGACAAGGTTGTCCAGCACAACGGTGCTGGAACTGTGACCATCAAAGACTACACCATCGTAAATGTTGGAAAATTGTACCGCAGCTGTGGCGACTGCACCAACAACGAATTCAAATCGCCACGCAAAGTGATTGTCGAAAACGTCCGTGCCTTCGGATTGACCTCTGACCTTATCGGCATCAACTCCAACTTTGGCGACGAGGCTACTATCAGCGGTTCTTGTGGACAGACAAATATGGTTTGCCAGGAATACAAGGGTGTGAACAAGGGCGACGGCAAGAGCTCCAAGGTCACGACAAAGGATAGCTGCAAGGGAGATCAGGGTCTTCTTGAGGCTCTGCCGGCCTGCTCGTAGCGGCATGGAAATCAATTACAAAGCCGAGGTATCTGTCATCTTTTGATAGAAGCCATCGAGGGCCTTTAGATGAAGTAAACGAGAGATTTCAATTGCCTCAAATGAACATGGTCTCCATTCCTGCTCTCACTCCAGGGATAGGCAAAGTTTTATTAATTATGCTGATACCGCAAGAGCGTTAGATGTCGAGTGGAATTAGCAAGTTAAATCTACAGTGGCTCAACAGAAGTGCCGCTAACGATTGTCAGGATGATATAAAGCACTCTTAGCTTATGTATATATATATATGTTTCATCATGAGAAGTGAAGTACTCGATGCTCGATACTGATGCTAAACCATTCCACCATCCATGACATGAACGAAGCTACCAGCTCGGGGCTCTCAGCCTCAGAAAACAAAGAGGCAGTAACTTGAGCACAAGATCAGGATTACCGCCAGAAGCAGCCTCCATCTCGCAGACGCCAGAGCCCTCGCCTTGAGATTATGAAACTTGGTCTCCAGAGCTTGTTTCTGGGCAAGAAACAAAGCGGCCTTCCTCTTCGCATCCTTGCTCTCAGCTTTCAACTGTTCATTGGCAATGAGAAGACGATCAACGCTGAGCTTCAGCTCATCCTTCTCTCGTTTGAGTAACACATGCTCTGCTCCCAGCGATCCCTCATCTTCCTTGAAGCCACCATACTCGGCTCGAGATTGCTGCTTTAGAACTTCCAGTGTCTGCATCTCGTCTCCTAGGGGTTTGTTGTCGACCTTGGCTCCAGAAAGAGTCGCTCTGTCTTGTCTAAGAAGCTCGATCTCCGCACCCATGGCACGCATGTCTTCAGTAATAGAGTTGAGGTGGCGACTCAGTCTGAGGATCGGGTCTTCCATCTTTGACACTTCTGGACTTTTGGTGGGTACGGGCTGGTCAATGCCATCGCCATGGGCGGTGGACTTTGTATCGCGACTCGACATAGTGTGTTCTCCACGAAAGCTGTGGGCTGTCGGGTAGATACTGGTTGGTAATGTTGTTTCGGGGAGCTCGCTATATACACTTTATATACACAGGTATGTAGAACCCATCTGCAGTGAATGACTGCTCTTGAGCTCTAAGTGAAAGCAGAAGATATGACCTGATGATCTCACACAACGCAAGATTTAACAACGCCTAGAGGCTGAAAGGTGAAAGGTCGTTAAAGCAGGACATGAGAAGAACAGTGGCTCAAACCATCGGTATGTGGTCTCTTCGGAGCTTTGTAGCGTTTTGGTCTAGGACTTGCAGACTAGCTGCCGTACCCTGGTGGAGTGGGATGCGACACAACATCCACCGATGCACACGTATTGCGTGCCCTAAATGTATATGCAGAGTCATCTTCCAGAAGATGCTCCACATGATTCCAATATTTTGTAAGCAAGGTCATGACTCAATCTCACAAAGTGCTTCCATGGCCAGATTCTTGCAATGCATATCAATGGGTAAAAAAAAAATACATTATGGGCGCAACCAGATTGGGCCCAAATCATCACCATCGTAACTCTTACTGAATCCCTAGTCTCTGCGAGGGTCATGCGATCCTCAGACAAGTCGGATTTTCGAGGTTCCTTCTTCTTCATTGTATTCCCCATCCAGATTCGGCATCTTGACGTCACTCTTCAGCACCTCGAGAATCTCAGCCAGCGCCTGCTTATCCCCCCAGGGGCTTAGCCTCGAGATCCCGATACGTTTGAAGACCGCTCCGTCCTTATCATTGATACCCTGATGCTGTACGAGCAAGCATGTAATGTACTTACTCCCCTTAGATGCAGTACGTGGGCCTCTGGCTGCAGGAATCACGTAAACTCGCGAAACGCTATGCTCCTTTGCAAAGATGTTGTTCTTTTCGCCTTCTTCCGGGCAATCGAGGTAAACGTTCGTATGCTCTTCAGGGTCATCGCGGTCGACGTTCTTTTGCTCTTCTTTACCATCGCGACGCTCGAGTAAGTGCCAACCATATCGCCCCTTGCCCTTATCGGATAGAACAACTTTGCGGAGCTTGGCCCATAGGTCGATGTAGGTGTTCCGTTCCTCCACTATACCGTACAAGTTCTGTTCGGTTCGAGTGACAGACACCTTGCTAACCTTTATGAACAGGTCAGTGTCTGTGATGTCGGCACATACTATTCCGTTGGCCTTTTCGGCCTTCACGGATGCCCACGACCAGGAGGGAGCACAATAGATGTCGGGCGTCTCGGACTCGTTTTCGAAAGTCCCGTTCGCGTCTCGCCAGATTGGTTCCACCTGCCACAGAAGTTGACTCTCCAGATAATCTTCCCAGAGCCCAGCTGCATATACTGCTGGCTGTTCTGGACCTGATCCGATCTTATGAGCCATCATTCTCGCCATGCCAGACAATGCGACGAGTTTGTCACTGTCTTTGGATATAGAAGTCTTAGAATACACCTCCACAATGCGACACCAGAGCTCCAGAGCGTAGACTTTGGGCTGCATGTGCGGATCTGGGTCTGGAAACCCTCGAAGGCGAATTTTGTGAAGGCGTTTGCCATCCTTCTCGGCTTCGAGGCCTTTCAGTCTGCTTTGTTCGACAACTCCCCTGGAAGTCAGCTGGAAGTTCGGCATCCCTTCGGGCAGACCTTCTGCGTCATCAAAACCGCAACATTCCCACGCGACCTGATCGCGGCAGAAATGTAGGACTCGAGGTGACATAAGTCGCTCTTGCAGTACCCAAGCTCTTTGATTGACAGGCGCATTATCTATGAGCTCAGACCAGAAAGAGGCGTCCAGGATCGTGCAATGTTTCAGGTCGTGTACTTCGTCCCGACTTGAAGGCTGCCGCGGTGAGCGGGGGCGAGCTCCGGGTAAACCTTCGATATTCAGATTGACTTCACTCTCCAAAAGTAGCGCAGGATTCCTTCTTCGGAACAACCCGCCTTTGCCATTCTCTGCATGCGTTGCAGAGATGTTGAGGTATGTCTTGCTGTAGACTTGATCCATAGAAGCGGATTGCCTAAGCCAGTCGGATATTTCTTCCGGTCCCTGCTTGATGCAAAGTGAGTCAATCCAGATATATCCGACGTCAGGCAGGCGAGCCGCGAATTCAATTGCGTGTTGGAAAGTCCGCGGCAGATGACGCAGCTGTATTCCTTCCTTCATTCTCCCAATATTCTTTGATGTCAACTTGTTGGAGCTCACATTGTCAACATTCTTTGGTGTCAACTTGTCGGAGCTCACATTGTCAACATTCTTTGATGTCAACTTGTTGGAGCTCACATTGTCTTGAAGCTCTTCTTGAAGCTTAACATCTGGGCCCCAACAGTGAGACAATGTGACATAATGGGGGTCTTTGGATGGGAAATCTTCCCACTCCTCAGTTTCGATCAACCTGACTGTAATTTTCGACATATCGAGATTCCTGTAACTTGTCCTGCTCTGGTTGATGGCTGCTTTTTTCAATTTCCCCAAGTCGATGAGGCGTGCAGGATACCAGTCTGGTTTCTGCTTGACATTTCCGCAATGTTTCTTTTTGCAACCTCGAGAGCATCTCTCGATCCACTTCTGTACCAGTGTGAAAACCTCGTCAGAGGCTGTGGTGGTTGAAGCCGGCGTTCGGAATTTTGGGTCGCTTGGGTCTAAGTTCTGACATCAGCACGAGTCGCGCTACAAAGCTGAGGTACATACCGTTCCTTCGTAATATAAAGGTTCTTCTTGCTCGTACTTGGTTGTGTCTCAATCTGAAGTCGAGCTGATAGAGATTTTGTATTGGAGGCCGGTCCAGTACAGATAGCATAGCTGTGACGCTGAATCGCGGCCCTCCTGGGCTTGAGCTGCGACTGGAAGGGAGGGATGGCTGTTGGTCTGGTTCATCCTGTTGAGTACTCTCTGTCGCAGCTTTGGTCCTGCTCTCCAGCTCTCGCGCTAACACTTGGCAGATACCGCAATTCAGCTTGACAGACGAATTGAGCGAGCGTTCAGAAGAATGGTGTTGGAAGTGCAAGTCATATGTTCCTTTCCATGTCCTGCCATCCTGCCGTCGGAGCATATCATGACAGATACCGCAAAGCATCGTTACTAGAGTACGTAGAAGATAATGGCTGAATGAATGCTCACAAAGAATGAAGACATAGCTGAGAGTCGACTGTTATATAAGTTACGGAGGACAAACACTGGGCTGGGCTCTACATACCTTGCATGAGGCACTTCCTCTTGCAATTCGGCGGCAATATGCAGGCGATCGATCTCGAGGGATGCATCCACCCCCGCACTACAAAGATCTAGACACTGATAGCGATGCTCAGCTGTGTCGAATGTGGTAAAGCGGAGCGATGAAGCTGCTGGGCGTATTACAACCACGTCGATATTGTCTTGACCGCGATTCTCAAATGGGTCGACGCGCCTGTCGCTGTTCGCCATTAGGCTGACAATGCATAGATGGCAGTGGTCGACTGGGTTGATGCGCCTGTCGCTGTTCGCCATTAGGCCGCCACTATATTGATGGTGCACCCTATACTAGGCGGGATACTTAGCCAGCCAATCACGGTCACACCGATATGCACAGTGAATAGCTGAGTGTATCGCGGGGAGGGACTAGAAGTCGGGAGAGCGGTTCGGCCCCATTCTTAGCGCTTACGGGTCAAGCCACTTCACCTAGATCAAATACGTGGGAAGGTTTACATGCAGGCAGCTTAAGCACCACAAGAAGGTTGTGCCCGGCTGTTGTAAGCCATCATACCAGAACTTCGTGGAGCTTTTCACTTACCATTCACTTTCGTCAAGACTGATCATTGCGACGTGCTTGGATTCTGGCCATGGCACCATTCAAGACTTTCATCCTTACTGGTTTCAGACAGCCTGTAGAAGTTACTCTGACCCACGGCATCACGGAGAAGAACCTACTAGAGTGGCCTGCTTTCAAGACTTGGACGAGCACTCTGCATGCCAACCTCGAGCTTCAGTACGACGAACACTCTGGACATGCATTTCACAAAGATCCCTTTGCTTTACATTCAATCGAGATTCAGTCGGTTGACTGGTTTGGAACCAACATTGGATTCTTGAAATTGGCAGCCTTAATCAAGAATCCTAAGGGCAAACAACTACCTGGTATCTGCTTCTTACGCGGAGGCAGTGTGGCGATGTTGATGATACTGCGCCCGAAGGATTCCAGAGAAGATAGGTGGGTCGTTCTGACAGAACAACCGCGAGTACCTGCAGGGAGCTTGAGGTTCCTTGAGATACCCGCAGGCATGATAGATAAATCCGAGACGTTCGGGGGGGCTGCTGCAAAGGAGATTGAAGAAGAGACAGGCTTCAAGATCCCAGCTTCCGAGCTTTTGGATCTCACAAATCTCGCGCTCCAGCAATCCGAGATAAGTGAACCGTCAATGAAGAACGCCATGTATCCGAGTCCTGGAGGATCAGACGAATTCATACCTATCTTTCTATGGGAGAAGGTGAGCAACTCAATAGAAACCTCTCTGCATAGACTTGAGCTGACGGGGTGTGTATAGGAATTGGACAGACAGGAAATCGAGGACCTGAGAGGCAAGCTCACCGGCCAAAGAACTCAGGGAGAGATGATCACCTTGCACCTAGTGAGATACGACGATCTTTGGCGAGAGGGGGCGAGAGACGCGAAAACACTTGCAGCTTGGGCTTTGTATGAGGGTCTGAACCGAGAAGGCGCAATCAGGAAGTTTCAGTCCTCAGCCTTTGAAGCGGAGAATGAGGAAGATGACACTCGGGAAGGCGCTCCAGAGAGCGATGCCGAGTCAAAGACGAAACCACAGCGTGCGGACTGAGCTTTGATGGTTATCCCTAGCTTATCAAGAGCCAATAATTCCACTGCTTCGCATTCTAAACAAGTGAGCGTTGATATTGATGTCGATGATGATGCTGATGCTAATGTTGACGGTGACTGCGAATGCTCATATTGATGATTAGTATAGCTTGCGGCGAGGAAGGAGCGCCAAGCGGTTGCGTTCCGCTCACTCGCGCCCCATCTCGAACTTTTGTCAGTCGCAACGAGCCCTACGACAACACCACCGCCGCCATGCCCATCCAGCTCCTCCGACGCCTCGTCCGACCCTCTCTCTTCGCGCAATCGCCGCTTGCAGTCGCACGGCCATCCGTTGCCGCCACACCGCTGCACAATGCCTTCGCAGGCCTCACTCTCGCGCCCACACCGGCCTCGCGCGCCAACAAATGCACATTGATCCAGGTCCTGCGACAGGGCAGGATACAGCAGCGAGCGCGAAAGCTGCGGTCGCCGCAGCTGGCCAACCGGCCGGAGCTGAAGGGCGTGTGCCTCAAGGTCGGCACCACCAAGCCCAAGAAGCCCAACTCCGGCGAGAGGAAGATTGCCAGGGTGCGTCTGAGCACAGGGAAAGTCATCACGGCGTACATTCCCGGTGAAGGTTTGTCGTAGCCCCAGGTGTCAGGCTGAGAGGACACGAAATTGACAAGGGCGCAGGTCACAACGTGCAGCAGCATTCGGTCGTCATGGTGCGAGGAGGGCGCGCGCAGGATTGCCCTGGTGTCAAGTACCATTTGGTCAGAGGTGCATTGGATTTGGTACGTGTCTTTGAGACTGCGCGTCATGGCGTCTTGGCTAACGAGCTATAGGGAGGTGTTGGCAGCAGGATCACATCGAGATCCAAGTACGGAACGAAGAAGCCCAAGGCCGCCGCCGCATAGTCGAGCTTTATACGGAACTGTATATACATGTAACATATGTTTGGCACTACAGGCGTTCGAATTGAAAGCGGCTGCGAGCTGCGCTGTAATGGTTCACATTCGTCTTACAATCTTGCGAATTTCCATACTCCATGCAGGCAAAGGCAGCACCACTTCACTGTGCTGCAATCATTCCAGACGGCGACCAGCTCTTACCACCAAGATTACCAGGCAGATGGAGAAGTGACCGAAGCACGAACGCTGTGCCCCGAGCCGAGTGTATCAGTATTCTCGAGCCCAGCACTGTTCAATCAAGGGAGGCTCGAAATAGCAGTGAGAAGTTTCTTGCCGAATTCGTCCTCTGGATAGCCGTTGGAAAACGTCGCACCAGCCGATTGGCTATGTCCAAGTTCAGCTCGACCTCCCCACCGTGACTCTCCATGCGATCCAAGACGGTATACGAACTCGCGTGACACAAGAAGGTCCTCAGACCCCTCACTCCGGACTTGTGACTGCGAGCGCCCTTGACATCGCGCTGGTCAGCAAGATGCAATGATGTGAGGTCTAGCTATAGGAGGCGAGCATAAAAGGCCCAGGTCAGATGAATTGGCAGCATCACATATCCACCGGCGGAGCCCAGAGCCCTCACTTCACCCATCACAAGCACAACTCAAGCATACCACAATGCACAAATCTCTCATAGTCTTCCTATGCCTCAGGTACCTCCCCCACCCCCTCCAGCCCACCGCCCCTCACACTCCCCAGCACCCTTACCCTCGCTATCCCCCAATACGGGGCTCCCGACACCTCGACCTGTCCAGCCTCGACCCCCGTAACCCGCACCCACAAAACCGTAATCCACACCGTTGTCACCCGCACAACGCTGGCTCCGCGCCGCTGCCCATCCTTCAGCACCCGCATCGACGCGCCCGCGCCCTGGTCATCATGCGCGTTTGATACTTCCACGTGCATCCGCCCGCTGTGTATAAGGCTCGAGACCATCACCCAGCCTTGTGTTACGGATGAGTGCTGTACAGATACTGCGACCGAGACGATGTATAATCCGTGTCCGACTGAGTGTCCAAGGGGGTGTGCGACGGCGTGGACGGTCGTGGATGCGTGTGTGACGTCGACGACGGGGGTGGTTGTTGCTGCTCAGACTGCTCCGCAGGTTACTCCGGTTTCTCAGGTTGAGTAAGGAATGTCATTGGGAGAGGAGTTTTGGTGGTTCGGGGAGTTCTTCTTGTGGTTTTCGAGCTTCGGAGTATTTCAATTGGGGAGGAGTGGGGACTACGAGTGCGTACTGAGTTCGATCTGTCATTGTTCTCCTCCTATGATACGGCTTCGCTTTTCTTGCCCAACGGTTGTGGTGACAAGGATATAGTAGGCAGAGTAGTTCGGTTACTGGGACTGTTCTTCGACTTCCTCTTCAGCGTCCTTCTTTTTCAGCGTAGGAAGCTTGATGGCCAATATTAAAATGTTTGCTATGACAAATACCACAATGGCTGATATAAATGTCACCTTCAGACTGCGGTCGTATGCTTCGATCACTTGAGCCTGATGTTTCGGATCGAGATCGATGATGCTGCGGACAGACTTGCGGACAGTGAGGATGATCTGTTGACATGTCAATTTGAGACCACGGAGTCATTCAAAGCAGATATTTACCCTGTCTTTGTGTCTGCCAGTGACAAGAGCGTTGAGGTACGCTGTAAGGGCATTCTGCAGAATCAGACTGCTGAACGACACGCCCATCACAACGCCCAGACTACGCCACAAGAGCAGCGTGCTGGTCATCACAGCCTGGTCTTCTTGCGTACTTGTTGCAAGCACCGCAAGTGAGGTTGCTGGAAATCCCAGTCCTTGCCCGACACTTGAAGGGATGAGAAAGATAGTGGCAAGCCACGCCGGGATACCGTCCCACATGGCGCTCAGACACACCGAGCCGACCAGCATGGACAGCGTGCCGACTACGATCAGCCATTTCATGCGTCCTGTCGCGGTCATGATGAAGCCACAGCTCACGCCGCAGATTGTTAGTGCGATAGATGGACCGCCCAGTCGGAATCCAGATACCGATGCAGATTCAAGCTTGACCGCCTGGAAGTAAAGCGGTGCGTTGAAGAGAATTGTGTTTATGCCGAGGGCGGCAAAGAAGTTGTTGAATACCAGACTGCCCCTTGGCCGACTGAAGAGCATTGGCAGTGGCATCACGGCTCGCTTGGCATGCTTCTCAACGTAGATCAAGAAAGAGCCTGCAACGCCGGCGATGACGAGCGAGGTAATAACAAGCGGATGCTTCCAGGGATAGACGTTGCCTCCCAGGTTCAGTCCGAGGATCAGAGCAGCGACGGAACCAGTCAGTAGAATCGACCCGGCAATATCGAACCCACGTAGCGCATCGCGGATCCCCAGGCCGGATCTGGCATGCAAATTTGGGCCGAGAGTAGAAGGCGTAGTGAAGTAGGCATTGATTAGGAGCGCAATGAAGACTGGGATTTGGATAGCGAAGGTCATACGCCACCCTAGCTTGTCGCACAAGAAGCCGCCGAATGCTGCTCCGCAGGCCGAGCCGCCACCGTAGAAGAGATTGATGTATGCTTGATACGTGCCACGAACCTCGATACTAACAAGGTCGTTGGTCATCACGTTGCCTTTTCTTATTAGCTTTACTTGCTACAGATGTTCCTCGGACTCACCCATGGAAAGAACGCCGGCAGCGCCTACACCACAGAAGGCACGGGCAGCGATGAAGGAGCCAATGGACTGAGCAAAAGCACACCATGCTGTGGTTGCTGAGATCAAGGCGAGGCCACCGAGGTAGAGAGGTCTGCGTCCAATCGTGTCGGAAAGTCGCCCCATGAGCGGTTGGAGAGAAGTCGAGGTCAGTAAAAATGCCGTTGAGAGCCATGACGCTGAGTTTGATGCGTGGAAGTGTGAGGTAATGACTGGATGTGATGAAGCCATCAATGTGGAATCAAACATAGATACCTCCTTTAGTCAGCATACATACGAGTAAGGAAGTATGGACATGCGAGCAATTTCGTCTTGACTTACAAAGTATCCCATGACTATACCGCCAAACACACACCTGAACCGCCAAGTAGGCACGCCCTCCAATAAACCATTTTTTTGAAATCTCACGAGGTGCTCAGCTTCTGTCCGTGAGATACTCTTCCCAAGGTCCGGAAACTGTGCAACATCCTGACTTCCAGCTCCCGTTTGTTGCGAGGCTGTCACGTCATCCTCTTGGATGGGTACAGGGTCTTCTTGGCGCAGACCTGGCGATGCAGGTGCAAGAAGTGGTGTCGTTTCCGACGGACCGGCATCAGTCGTAGCGGCACGCGCATGGGCCGACATCTCGTATAACGCTACTCTTACGCTCTACTTGACCTTCGCCAAGAGAATTGTTGCGATGGAAGAGAATTGGAAGCACCACACACCTATGACCGTCATCGGCGTTGAATGCTGTCAGAGCCGCATCGGCGGCATCTCTACCGACACCCTTGACCCAATCGAGTAATGGCACCCGAAGCTCGTGCATCGCCGCTCGTTATCAACTGGCATAGTCACATACTTGACTGCACACTTTCAGACATTCGCACAAGACATCATGAAGACACCGCTCCGGATAGCAATCCTCCAATGCGACACTCCGCCACCTGACGTTGTTGCTCTATATGGTGCCTACGACCGTATCTTCACAACGCTCCTCGAGAAGGCGGCCACGGGACTCGGCTTGGATCCGAAGACGGACCTCAAGCTGAGTGCTTACGAAGTGGTGACAGCGCAAGAATATCCGAATATCGAGGACATAGACGCGGTACTTATCAGCGGATCGAGTAAGTTGCCCGTTGGGCTCTCACCACAGAATGTACAACAACCGGCATTTGCTAAAGCAACCAGAGCACAACTCGTTTGATAACGATGCGTGGATTCTGAAGCTTGTTGAGTTCACTGAAAAGGTGCTCAAGCAAGACCGCGTGCGTGCCATCGGCGTATGCTTTGGCCATCAGATCCTTGGGCGCGCGCTGGGTGCTAGAGTGGGTCGCAGTGATAATGGGTGGGAGATCGCCGTGCTTCCTGTCGAACTTACTGCAAAGGGCAAGGAGATTTTCCAGCAGGATACTCTTGTAAGTCGACGAATTTCTACATGAGGTTATCAATGCTGAGACTTCTAGGCAATCCACCAAATGCACAAGGATGTTGTGTTCGAGTACCCTGAAGGGGTTGAGAAGCTCGGTGGCTCTCCGCGCTGCTTAACCCAGGGTATGTATCAGAAGGGCAGACTGATCTCAGTGCAAGGACATCCAGAGTTCCATGAGGGTATTGTCAGCCGGCTGGTCAAGATGAGGAACGAGCAGGGCATCTTCAACGATGAGCAAGCTAAGGATGCGCTAGACCGCGTGGGGAACAAGCACGATGGTGTTGTGATTGCGCAGGCGTTCTTGAGGTTCTTGCTTGAAGACTAGACCTTCATTCTGTGTATGAAAATGCAGGCATGCCTCAGATAGACAATAGACTACATCACCTCACCGGCTCCCAGGAGATAGTTGGCAGTTTTGCACGATTCAATGGTTGCATTGCAAAATGCTAGCACACACCTAGATGCATAGTCGTTACTAAGAACCTTTTGTTGCTTGGACTTGACTACAGAGATATGAAGTACTCCAATCGCAAAAGCTTCCTGCGTCTTGTTAAGTGTCTCATGGAAGCTGACCAAGTGTTGTATGAGGTCATCGGAGGATGGCATCCCAGCATAAGACGACAATCTAAGCATTACAAGACCAAGACGGAGTTTTCGGCCGGAAGTGTTGCAGAAAGTGGGCTAGTGTGACAGACTGGAAGACGTCCTGGACCCTTGGTGCTACCGAGCTGTCGTCTATGGTTGCACGGTCTTTCACGATTGCAGGGCGGGGTGCAGCGTGACTGAAGCTGTCAAGTGGCCTTTTCCTTTTCTGCGGTGCGCAGGCTGACTGCACAGCAGCTGCAGGATACAAGGACGTCCACGGGTGTTATTGTTGGCGACAGGCGCATTTGTAGCGACGGCAACGAGACGCTAGCGCTGTGTCTGATAGGGCCGGGAGCTGTCTTTCAACGGTGGCGGATCGCCGTCGTTGAATGCGGCGCCAGTACTTCCTAGTAACTTGGCCGATTGCGACGACTCTTGGAAGCAAGCTTGCTCTCCAGACGCTCGACTCCACCACGACACTCGCTTGTTTGTTCCTCTTTGCTTCGAATCCACCGGCCGCGCCGCGCACACCCTCTTCAACGCTACATAGTTTTAATATACAGCACAGCACAGCTGCTGAATGACCTCGAACTGAACGCGGCCGGACCCCTGCCCTCGCACCATGGGAAAGTGTACGCAACCAAATCCCACCCCACATTCCGCAGTGCGCTGACGAAGCTGGGCTGTAGGGCGATATGGCGTAGTCCTCGACGCTGGCTCCTCTGTATGTCTAGAGGCTCCCCCATCACTACCGCGGGTCTTGACTAACGGCGCATAGGGGACGCGCGTCCACATCTACCGCTGGCTGAACAGCGACGCCGCGCGCAAAGACGCAACCGACGCACAGCTGCACGCCCTGCCCGTCATAGAGACTGACAAGAAGTGGACCAAGAAGATTCACCCCGGCATCTCGACGTTCGGCGAACACCCTCACAGTGTCGGCCCCGACCATCTCGAGGAGCTGCTCGGCCATGCCCTTACGCACATCCCCGCAGAAGACCATGCGAGCACGCCGCTCTTCCTGCTTGCAACTGCTGGCATGCGCATCCTGCCCGCCGTGCAGCGCAAGGAGGTCCTGAAGGAGGTCTGCGAGTACGCGCGCAAAAGCACAAAGTTCCAGCTGCCAGACTGCGACCTCCACGTCCAGGTCATCCCAGGCGAGACCGAGGGTCTGTATGGATGGATAGCCGCAAATTACCTGCTGGGCGGCTTCGACAAGCCCCAGGAACACAACCACGGCAAGGATCACAACACCTATGGCTTCCTGGATATGGGCGGCGCATCAGCCCAGATCGCCTTTGCCCCCAATGCTACAGAGGCCGAGAAGCACGCGAACGACCTGACCCTGATGCGCCTGCGTACTATCGATGGGACTCCGTTGGAATACAAGGTTTTCGTCACCACCTGGCTGGGTTTCGGCGTCAACCAGGCGCGTCAACGCTACGTCAAAGCGCTTCTCGACTCGACATCGTCTAAAGAATTGCCAGATCCATGTCTGCCAGCTGGCCTGGAAGTGGAGGTTACGAAGGAGGGCAAGTTCATTGAGGAGGACTCGGATGACGACGACGATGATGATGCCGACGAGAAGGCTGCGGCGAAGTTACACGGAACTGGCAAATTCCAGGAATGTCTTCACCAGACATTTCCCTTGTTAGAAAAAGAGAAGGAGTGCTTGGATGAGCCTTGTCTGCTGAACGGACAGCATGTGCCCGCCATCGACTTCGACGTCAACCACTTTGTTGGCGTTTCTGAGTACTGGCATACAACACACGAGATTTTTGAAGGCAAGCACGCGGATAAAGCGTACGATTTCAAGACATATCAAGAGCGCGTGAGTGAGTTCTGTAACCAGGACTGGAAGCACATCGAGAAGGGCGTGAAGAAAGGCAAATGGGGCAAGAAGGTAGACGAAGAAAAAGCTCGCGAGGTTTGCTTCAAAGCATCCTGGATAATCAACATGCTCCACGACGGCATCGGCGTTCCACGCGTTGGCATCGAGCCCCTCCCCGACTCCCAGAACACCACCGAAGCCATCCTCGACTCTGCCAAACAGAAAGGCTTCCTCGACCCCTTCCAGGCCGTCAACAAGATTAACGACGTAGAAGTCTCCTGGACTCTGGGGAAAATGGTGCTTTACGCATCCTCCGAAGTCCCTCCACCAGACGAGAAGGCCCTCGCTGTAGGTTTCGGCGCCAACGAGCCCGGCATACCAAAGGACTTCCAATTCCCCGGCGGATCCTACCTTCCATGGCAGCACGACCCGCTCGACGACGACAACTGGCACCGCCTGTTCGTCGAGAACCCCAGCCGCATTCCCGCCCTCCTCGTCTTCGTCATCATCGTCCTCTTCATCATCGGCATCGTCCTTGGCAAAGAGAAGCGCGCCCTCCTCCGCCAATACGCCGTCTCCCTCATCAGGAAGAAGACGGGCAAAACGCACACTCCCCTCAAAGGCAAGCGCCGCGGCTTCCTGCCCAGCAAGCTCTTCGGCCTAGGCAGCTCCGGCGGCCAGACGTACGAGCGCGTGGACGCCGGCGAAGACGGCCTCACTCACAACGACTTCGAGCTCGAGGAAACCTACCTCGACAGCTCCGACGACGAGACCCGCCAGTTCTCCGACGACTCGGAGGGTTCCCGCGTCGGCCGCACGAGCGGCTGGGCAACACCCCAAATCAAAACACACCCCGAGCCCCTGACTCCCGGCTACTTTGTCGGCCAGCATCCCGAGTCCGCTGCTGTCCAGGGCGGAACCGGGGGCCTCTCCCCGCTGAACGCGATTGATCGCGGGGGCCTCCTGTCTCGCACGGATTCGAGAGAGCGCATCAGGAGCCGTGCGAGTAGTCCCAAGAGGGCGAGGAGTAAGATGGGGAGTCTGGATGAGTAGTGGTGATGGAGATCATGATGTGATGAATGAACCTGGTGCTTTCAACGGGTGGGTGGGCTGTGTCGTTATCAGACGGTCCTGTTCGTTCTTTTCTGTTTCAACACGTATGCATATGCACGGTGTCTGGGGGGTTAGCGGTATTTATAGCTGGGCTCTTTTTTACTCCTCTTTCTGCGGAAGCAAGGTGACGTAGGTCTCGCGCGCAGTTAGCCGGGGGGGCTGGATAACGATGTGTTTCCCGGGTTGTCTGTTGGCGTTTTTCATCTTTTTGCCGCCATTGATGCTACTGTAGACTGCACGATTGCACGATATATCCAGATACCTCATCCAACATCACTCATTATCATCCCCATGATGACGCATTCAAGTCTCTCAACCCCTCTCCTCCCGCACGATCTCACGAGCGCTCCAGACAAAACTCTCTCCAAATATCTTCAATATGTTTTTTCAAATATATGATATATATATTGTAATCCCAGAAAAAAAACCCTGGGGCAGAACCTGCGACCAAAACCGAAGAAAGGAGAAGAAGGAGAAAAAGAATCCCTCCCCATCCCATCCCTTATCGCCCGCACAAACCCCCTTCCCACCCAGCACAAAAGAAACCTCCCTCTCCCCCCTCCCGCAATTCTCCAATGCAACAGCAGTCTGGTCCGCCTCGCGGAATCCGTATCACAAATTTTTTGGATATCCCGCATCTCGCAATCTGGTGAGCACACTTACGACAAAGGGAAAGTGAAAAAGGGAACAGAACAGAACAGAACAAAACAAATCGCAAGAAGGCCCGGAACTCACTTGGAGCCTGGTGACCCGTTCCCATGAAAAATAAAAACGCCGATGCAGATGCTGTTTGATGGTTGTGCGCAAAAAAAAAAGGGTGGTCCATCCTTTGCGCCCCCCCCCCCCCTTTCTTATCCCCTAATAACCCCAATCCGCCCCTATTCTATCTCTCTTGCCGCCCAAAAAGGGCAGGCTAATGAATCGCTGCTACAAAACACAGCGTGGCCTCAGGAGGCTACAAGTCGTCGTCGAGGGAAATAGCATCAGGATTCGCGGCCTCGGACGGGGCGGGTGCAATGTTGCCCTTGAGCCCCGTGGAGGCGGCGACGAAGCCGGCGGGCGCGCGGGCCTGGCGCTCCAGCGCGGCCATGGCGTCCTCGTCGTCGGCAGCGGCGGCGGTGTCGTCTGCTGCTGCGCCGGTGCCGTCTGTGGGGAGGGCGGCACGCGCGGCGGCTTGGGAGGCGATGAAGTTGACGTCGGTGCTGGGGGAGGGTTAGTTTGTGTGTTACATGGGGGGATAGGATTGGGAGGACGTACTTGTACTGAGCCTGCACGCTGCGCTTGATACGCAGCATCTCCTTGTACGTGTCCTCGTTTCCGTGCTGGACCTCGAAGCTCTCCCACTTCTTCCAGAACTCCGGGCTCGTGCGGGGGTCGCAGAACTGAGACGCGTGGCCGTAGATAGCCCTCGCGCGGTCGATTTCGCCGAGCCGCCTCTCCATCTCCGCGAACTTGAGACACATTTCTTTGGCCTCTGCGTCGGGGAGCGCGGAGATGGCGCGCTCGTAGATGGGCCGCGTGGAGGTGAGGCCGAAGTTGGAGGCGGATTTTGTGATGTAGAAGTTGAACATCTCCATGCGGTCTTCGTCGGCGACGGCGCGTGTGGCCCGTTCGTAGATGCGCATCGCGTGGCGTGCGAGGCCCCGGTCCTCTTCCAGCGCGCCGTACATCAGGTACAGGACCTTGGCGAACTTGGGCGGGCAGCCCTCGACGGCTTGCTCGAAGAGGTCCCTCAGCCGCTCCATTCCGATCTTGCGGTCGACGGCTTTGGTGAGGTACAAGTTCCAGATCTCGAATGCGACGGGGTAGCTGAAGAGGTCGAGGCCGCGCTCGTAGACCTTGAAGCAATCCTCGAAGTACTTGTTCTCTTCGAGCAGGTTGGCGTAGTTGACGACGGTTTGTGGTGTTGCGATGCGGAGCTCGAAAATCCTCTCGTACACCTTCTTCGTCTCCTCCAGTGTGCTGACGCTTTCGACAAGATCGACGTAGAAACTCCACAACTTCCAGCTCTTGTGCACACGCTGCTGCGGCGTCAAAGACTCGTCGAAATAGTCCACGTTCGAGCGCTTCGGCGCTTGGGTAGCTTTGGCCATAATCTCGACAGCCTTGTCGAAGTTCTCGTTGCGCAACTCCATCTCGGCCCACTCGACCCACATCTCAGCAAGCTCGGCGACCGATTTAAAGGAGACCTTGACGGCCTTCTCCATGATGGCACGAGCGTTGTGTAGGCTACCACCGGCTTCGTAGAACTTGGCGTAATTTGTCCACAGCTCGTGGAATTTCCCGACTGCCTTCTTCGGGTGTATCGCAGCGATGGCGTCGGTGTAAGTCTGGACAACCTCCTTCTTGTTGTCCCCCCATAGAGCAACACGTTTCTCCCATTCGATGACGTTGTGTGGGTTCTGCCGTAATAAGACGTCGTTGAGCAAGAAGGGTCTCCGCTGCATCAGGGACTCGAAGCGGACAAGGCGAATGTCGAGGTCTGCGTCAGCGACAGTGTCCACCTTGCCCTTATCTGAACGAGCAGCCGCGTCGTTCATCTTGATTCCAATCATGGTTTCCTCGGCCTCAACATACGTGTCAAACACCATGGAGAAATCGCGAACTGTCATGACTGTAGTGATAGCCTCCTCGAAGACATCCCGTGCCTTCTCATACTCACCCTTGTGCATCCAGTAGCGCGCGAGACCAACCCAGAGAACACCACGCTGGTCCGGGAACTTGGCAATGCCGCTGTGAATGATGCTCTCGACATGGATGCCGCTGTCGTCGCTGGTGTCGATTTCCTTGGCGTGGTCGATCAAGAGGTCAATCATCTCTGTCCAGAACTGGAAGGGGCCCTTGGCTTCCTTGCTCTTGAAGCGCGGGTTGTCGAGAATCTCCATGTACTTCTTGACAGCCTCGGTGTACTTGCGCATGTCCTTGAGCAGTTCGATGAAGTCCTCGGCGTCCTCGGGGTGGATCTGCATGTAGCGGCGCCATATCCGCACGGCGGTCTCGCCAGAGGCCGAGGTCGCAAAGGGGCGGTACAGAGCCCATATACGGTTGTGCTGGGTCAGGGGCAGGGCGCGCAGAGCGCGGTCAAAGGTGCGGCGGGTGGTGGTGACGAGGGGCTGCTGCATCAGAAAGGATAGGTACATCTCCCAGACGCGCGGCATCTTGTTCAGCAGGACCAGGGCGCGCTCGAACAGCGAATTGACCTTGAGGAAGTGCGGGGCAAACTTGGCCGGGTTCTTCTTGGCTAGGTGACGGGTGCGCAGCTCGAGATACAGCTTCCATAGCTTGTAGGAGCGCGGCAGGGTGGTGACGGCGCGTTCCAGCACGAAGGCCTGCTCGAGGATGCTGCCGCGGCTGCGCTTGAATTGGTAGTAGTCCAGCCACGGCTTGACGCTGCCGGCATTGCGCTGGATGTCCTGCTCGTAGGCGACGTCCTGGTCGGTGATCAGGAAGAGGTCGGCCGGGCGGTCCTTGTCCATCTTGCGCTTCATCGCGGCGCTGCCAGGCGCGGGCGCGGGCGCGGGCGGGAGGCGGTTCGCGGCCAGGTTCATGATTTGGGCTGGCATTGCGCCAGAGCGGGCGTTGACTGCCCACGGGTGGGTGGAACGGGTGGGCGAGGGCTGCTGAGAGCGTCCGACGTGATAAGCTTCAAGCACTGAGGTGCAGCGTTTAAAGTTCTGTAGCACGCCTCTGCCGCAGCCTGACCGTGCCCAATGGGCGACGTGAGTCGGCGTTTTTGTGGGGCCCGGCACCCGCAGCTTGAGAGAGTTGGCACTGCGTCACGGTCCGCACGCCAGCCAGGGCCCCCAACGACATCGCGGCATCGCCAGCAGCTCTGCACTGCACCGCACCCCAGCCCGTCCACTGCACGGCTGCCCTCTGGTTGCGAATACAGCCACAATCGCCCATTCCTTGTACAGCTTGCCAAAATGTCTGGCAGCGGGGTAGGTTGCGCCCGTCGCACCGCGAAGCTTGGGCACTTGACTGATACGGTGCATGCATGCAGGCCAGAGAAGCAGTCTTCCCTACGCGGCAGTCGCTTGGGTTGATGAAGACCAAGCTCAAGGCTGCGCAGCAGGGCCACGACCTGCTGAAGCGCAAGAGTGAAGCCCTGACCAAGTAGGCATTGCCTCAGCCATCTCCACCTGCCATCTACTGACCGTCTATAGGCGTTTCCGAGGTGCGATTGTGATGTGTCCCTGATATACCTGCTCCCCCAGCTAAGACGACCCCAGAGATCACCCGCCGCATCGATGAGGCCAAGCGCAAGATGGGCCGCGTCATGCAGGTCGCCGCCTTCTCGCTCGCCGAGGTCTCGTACGCCGTTGGTGGTGACATTGGCTACCAGATTCAAGAGTCGGCCAAGCAAGCCCGCTTCCGCGTGCGCACCAAGCAGGAGAACGTCTCTGGTGTCTTCCTGCCGGCGTTCGAAAGCTACACTGTCGAGGCCAACAACGACTTCGCCCTGACTGGTCTGGGCAAGGGTGGACAGCAGATCCAGCGGTGTAGAGAGACATATGCGCGCGCTGTCGAGACGCTGGTGGAGCTCGCAAGTCTGCAGACCGCCTTCGTTATCCTGGACGAGGTCATCAAGGTGGTGAACCGCCGTGTGAACGCCATGTAAGTCGAGGCAGAGTGTTGTGCCAGCTATAACTGACATGTATCAGCGAGCACGTCATCATTCCGCGCACTGAGAACACAATCAAGTACATCAACTCGGAGCTGGACGAATTGGATCGTGAGGAGTTCTACCGTCTGAAGAAGGTGTCCGCAAAGAAGAAGGGAGATGCTGCCGCCGAAGAGGCTATAAGACAAGAGAAGAAGGCCGCAGAGGCAGCCAATGCAGAAGGCGAGCCGCAGAAGGCCGCAGAGGAAGCGACGGAGAGCAAGGACCTGCTGGGCGACGAAGACAACCAGGACGTCATCTTTTAGGCATGTGCAAATACTACTCATAGACATCACAAAACGTCGGACAACGTCAAGCGTGAACATATTGAACAATGGCAGCAATGCATTTCGACTGCCCATGCATACTTTGGACGAGGTATCATAAACTTCATAACTCCCTTTTGCCTGATCTTCGACCGAATCCCTACCTTGACCGCACCTAGTTCTGCCTTTGGTACGTGACCTTCATGGGCACGCCGTCCTTGCCCACCGGCGTCCCGCTTGTGGCCTCCTTGGCCGTGATGGCAAACTGCTCGTTCTCGAACTCTGCGAACGCCACCGCGCGCACCGACACAAGACGCACTTCCTTGAAGCCCTCGAACCGCTCGAAAATCTCCGACAGCGCCTCCTCGTCCACATCGCGCGGAATGTTCTGCAGGAACAGCGTCTTGTTGGGGCGCACATACTCGTCGGGCACAACCGCAGCACCAGACTTGGCTGGCCGGGGCTTCTGAGTCTCGGTAGCGGAGGGCATGGCCGCGGCTTTCGCGTCTTCCTCTGCGCGCTTGAAGTCTAGTTACACCATCAGCAACAGCCCGCTCATCGGCGCCTAGAACCGCAAGGTACGCACCCTTGAGCATCAAGCGCTTCCTCTTGTGCTCCTCGAACATGTCCGAGGCCTTGCGCCTGACCGTCTCATCGCTGTGCGTCTTGGCGCGGGAGACCTTGATCGGCTTGCCGTACAGCTCGAACCCATTCATCTCCTCAACAGCATCGAGCGCGCTCTTCTCGCTGTCGAACACAACGAACGCCTGGCCCTTACGCTTCAGCGACGACTTGGCGATGATTTCCAGCACGGGGCCGTAGTGGCCAAACACGCGCATCAGCGCCTCCTTCATCGTGTCGATCTTCACCCGCTCCTCGAGATTATTGACCTGTACACACGCAAAACTCGGTGGTTAGCCGCGCCGCGGATGTGCAATGCGAGCGCGTGTGCAAACATTTCATCGTAGTGGACTTACGTATATTCTGAGTGGGCGCTGTCAGTTGGACCTACCTTGGATAGAGAGATAGCTACAGCGGTGCTGCCAAATAGAGAACTTACGTTTCCACGGGGACGGGGTATTTGGATACGTCAATGTGCGGCACGCCGCCGGTGGGTACTACGCCTTCCATTCTGTCTGCCATATTGGGCGACTTTGTTGCGTTGTGGAGGCAATTGGGGTCGATGGATGGGCGCTGCCGGTAGGTGAGGTTGTCGGCGGCTTGAGCTGCGAAATTCCGACGCGCCGGGTGCTTGGTCACGTGGTACCGCGCTCTACCTACCTGACTCTCCGCAAAGTCGCGGTCTAGGAGTCTTATGGTATTTTCGGAGCGCAGGAAAAGGTGTGTTGCTAGATTTGCTATGGTTGCTGGAAAGAATAATACGTAAGTGATTTGCTTCGACATCTGCATTGAGGTATCTTTTCTCTACTCTCAATACATGCATTCGAAAATTCCACTGCAAGATGTGATCATGGGTAGTCTGCTTCGTAATTGCAGCTGCTTATCACCGCAAGCGTGATAAACTGAGATAGTCCCGATGGGCGTTTGATATCTCGAGTGAATAAGCTAACATCTGAAGTAGGAGCTGACGTCACCAAATCACTATTTGAGAACCGCAACATCCATAATTTTGCTCAATTGAGACCTGTGTCCTACAACCCCGTTATATATATGCCTTGACAGTAAACCGCAAAAGACTTATTGGCCTTGTCGCCAACCGCGATATATCCCAAGCCATCTCGTCCGTCACAGCGAGAAAGTGAAGAGCTAGTCTAGGACACTTCCCAACACCGCCGTTCCTCCCACACTACTCTCACCTCCCCTCTTCAAAATGCTCAAACGCCTCAGCCCCAGCAGCTCCAAGCCCCCTATAGGCCTGAAATGGCGCTCACACCCGGTCTTCATCACCACCACCGTGGGCATGGGCGCCTTCACAGACCTCTTCCTATATGGCCTGATCGTCCCCGTGCTCCCCTTCCTCCTCAAAGACCGCGTCAACACACCTGAATCCCAGGTCCAGGGCACCATATCGATGCTCCTGGCTGTGTATGCTGCAGCGTCGTGTTTCTCCTCGCCTGTGGCCGGCGTGCTGGCGGATAAGTTTGCGAAGTCGCGGCAGATGCCGTTTACGATTAGTCTGGTGATGCTTGTGGCTGCGACGGTTATGTTTGCGTTTGGAAGGAGCATTGAGGTGCTGGTTCTGGCGAGGGTGTTGCAGGGTGCGAGTGCGGGTGAGTTGCGCGCCCCCCGTGTGATATTCGAGAGTGTGGAGTGGAGCTGTGTTTGTGACGGTCACTGACTGCAAGCAGGAGTGGTGTGGACGCTCGGGCTGGCGATTATCGTGGAGACAGTCGGGCAGGAGAATCTGGGCAAGACGATGGGGACGGTGTTCAGCTTTATTTCGGTTGCCGGGCTGTTCTCGCCCATCTGTGGGGGTTTGTTGTATGCGAAGACGGGGTACAATGGAGTCTTCGGCGTGGGGATTGGGCTTGTGGCGATTGACTTCGTCCTGCGGGTTTTGATGGTCGAGAGGAAAGTCAGGGACGAGTATCTTCCGGACTCTGGTGATGCCACTACCGGGGCTCAGTCGCAGCACGACGACACCAGTGAAGAACAGCCGCTGCTGGGCAGTAACCCAGACACACCCACTACCCCCGCCATCGACGAACGCTACCGCCTCTCGCCCCCGAAATCCCGCATCACCCGCTCCCTCCCCATCCTACTCTTCCTCACCGACCCAGGCCTCCTCACCGCCATCCTAATCGCCTTCATGCAAGCCGCCCTCCTCGGCTCCTTCGACGCGACCGTCCCGCTCGTAGCCTCCTCGACCTTCAACTTCGACAGCCTGAAAGCCGGACTTCTCTTCCTCCCCCTCGGGGGCGCAGATTTCTTCCTCGGCCCCGTGTTCGGGTGGGCTGTGGATCGGTATGGCCCACGGCTGTTCTCGGTGCTGGGATTCGCGTTCCTCGTCCCTGCCCTTGTCCTACTCCGACTCCCCCAGGAACAACTTATCCTGGATAGGCTGGACAACGGGCATCTAATCGCGCTGTACGCGTGCCTGCTTGGGCTCAACGGCGCTGGGCTGGCCATCATCGGGTCGCCGAGTATCGTCGAGGCCGGGCGACTGGTTGAGAATTACTCGAAAGCCAACCGGGATATCTTTCCTGAGGGGGCGCCGTGGGCGCAGCTGTACGGGATTAACAGTATGGTTTTCAGTGGCGGGTTGACGGTGGGACCGCTGGTGGCGGGCGCATTGAGGGAGAGGATTGGGTATGGGAATATGAATGCGGTGTTGGCGGGGGTGTGTGCGGTTACGGCTGTGTTGGCTGGCGTTTTTGTCGGGAGGAAGGGAGAGGTGGAGAGAGATGGTTGAGAGGAACGATGCCGTCCGAACATAATGTCTGCAGAACTATGATATCTTCGTATTGCACATTTGAATGTATGAATCATCGTTGATGCGCATGTACGCAGGCCAACGATATAAGGATTTCGAGAATTCGGCATTTTGCCGTCCTTCCAAGTCATCGACGCCTTGTGGGACATCGCGCTAAAGCCTATGCGAATCTCTCTACCTGGTCCTCGCTCCACTTCCAAAACGGCTCTGCTTTGCCTTTGGTCACAAGGTCCTTCCGGACCTCTGCAACCCTTCCCCAAGGGATGACCCACTCACCCTCCTCAAGCTTGCCGGCTTCAGGTGCCAGTCCAGCGAACAGCTCCGTGTACGCGCCATTCACTGGTGCGTGTTGAAGCGGTCTGAAGAGCACGTTCAATAGCCATCCTGCATGGCGCTGCAAATCGGATTTGAGAAGGCCTGGATGAAGTGCCTGTTTCCTATACATAAGCTTCAAGAGTCACACAGCCACAAGATAAACTTACAATGCTGACCACCCCCTTGTCTTTGTATCGCCTTTGGTATTCAATCGCATGTAGTATGTTTCCTGCTTTACTGACGCCGTATTTCGCGGTTGCGGATAGGTCTTTCTTCTTGAAATCCAGGTTCTCCATGTCAAGTCCGCCCAGCGGTGCAACAACCTCTGCTGCGCTTGAAGACACCCAGACCACTCTCACACTCCCAGCCGGACTCGATTTGGCAGTCTGTACCAGCATCGGAGTGAGAAGCTTGGTAAATAAAAAAGGCGCCAGACAATTTGTGCCCAGCTGCAGTTCGAATCCTTGCGTCGTCTTGCTACCTTGAGGGGGCATCATGACGCCGGCATTGTTAAAGAGGACATCCAGTCTCTTCTCTTTACTCAGAAACTCTTCAGCAGAAGACTTTATACCACGCAAATCGTTCAGATCCAGCATGAGGAAATGAAGCTGACCAGTCGAATTCGGATGATGCTCTTTAATCCAAGATATCGCACTGTTGGCTTTTTCCGCTGAACGTGCAGCAATGTAGACTGTGCTGTTGCGGCTGTATAGGAGTCGTGCGAGTTCTTTACCCACGCCTGTTGAGGCACCAGTCACGATGTAGACTCTCGATGCGAGGTCCGGGAGTGTTGCGTCCGTGAAGGTTGGAGCAGGAGGGAATGCTTGTGAGAGTTGGTTTCCCATCTTTATATTTTAATTTTATATTTTAATTTCTGGAAATTTTGACAAGCTGGGCTTCTAGATGAATTAAACCATGTGTACAATGTACTTACATCTAATCGAACTGCTTACCCGAAACTAAAAGAGTCGATATGAGCAGTGTACGTCTCGTCAGGTGCTCGGACTGGCCTTGTCTGTCGATTGAAGTCTTTGAATTAGGCTTTCGAGCTAAGGAGGCCTCGAGAGCGAGAGACTGACTACGTGGCTAAGCTGTGAAACCGTACTTCGTGAATTTCTTTCGTTCCCGCTCTATTTATCAAAATCCCGCAGGTACAAAGTTTCGTTGATTTCGGACGAGTAGTAGGGCTTTGCGTTGGTAAAGCCACCGACCGGGCTAAAATTCGCGGAGCCCTTCTTGCACACAAACGTCAATCTTCTCCCTCTGAGCACTTATCTGCCGGCTTTTAACGACGGACGGTCGGAACAGACCAATGTACAGCTCGGATTTAAGACGCGATATCAGTAACGCCTTTTGTCGACGCTCCTAATTTGTTCCCCCTTCGTATCGTCTTGCTGGTCGACCTCCGCCTGCTGGCATAATCCACCGTCTTGATTCCTGTCTCGAGCATTATTCAAAGATGACATGTCACCAGTCCAGAGGCAATTATTCCAGCCTTTAGAAGCGAAAATGTCCCGGAATACTGCGTCCCAGCTAGCTTGGCATGATATTGGAAAGTTTTTCTTTGATATCGTGGGATTGACATGGGGTATGTAGTAAACAGGTATATAACGCGATTAGATGATAGTTCTGGGGGGCGTCTTGTTGTACTTTTCGCTATAAATGTCCAGAAAGCAAGTAAGAGAGGTTTCCCCTCTGTTGCGTTGTGTAGTAAAGGGAAGAGTGGAGGGAGATTTTGACAAAAAAAAGAACGCCGAAAACCAAACCCTGGAATGGAACCCGTATTACCCTGAGTTGCACCTAACTTAACCTAATTCCCATGCTGAAATGCTTCGAATGGCTTAAACGCAGATTATGATCCCAACATAAATAGCAACAAATAAACAGAGATCTGGACTGGTGATGAACCGATGCACCCCGCCCGGCCCCTCTTCACTTCACCACATCCCCCCAACCATGCCCACAAACCCCAAAAACCCATCAACCAGCGCAATCCAATCCTGCCCATTCAATCTCCCCTCCCGCCTCTTCTGCCACACGCTCAAAACCAGCATCTCAAGGTGCGCGCGGCCCTTCTCACCCGCCTCAGGGGAGCCATCATTCCGCATCAGCCGTACCAGGCCGCCAGGATATTTCTCGCTGAGGTCGATGGTGAAACAGGCTTCGCCGTCTGGGGGGCTGTAGAGACCTTCTGCTGTGGAGGGGGAGGGGGAGGTTGTGGGACTGGGGAGGACGCCGGGGATCACGGGAGCCCCAGTGGTGGCCCACTGCGCTTGCTGCTGCTGCTGTTGCGCAACAGCACCCGTATGCACTACCACCACCTGCCCATTCCCGCCCACCATCGCCGCCACTCTCCTCGCTTCACCCAGCGCCCGCGGCTTGAACAACTTTCCCCTCACGCTCAACCGCACCAGTCTCAACCGCCCCGCGCCCTCGGGCCCCAACCTGATGATCCAGTCCCGGAACGCCTCGTAGAACATCTTGTACTCTGTTTTGATGGCCCACACGTTGTGGCTGTAGAAGATGCTCAACGCCTCGGCGCGGATCTGGCGGCTCACTGAGGCGAAGGGGTGTTGGATCTTGGAGCCGGCGTTTTCGAGGCAGTAGCACAAGGGGTAGGGTTTCACGAGGTCGGTGTCGAGGCGGTAGATTGCGTGGCGGATTTCGGGCGGGAGAGTGAGGAATGTGGTTTTTGGGGGCGGGTTGGGGGTGAGGGTTGGGGAGGGGCAGGTGGTGTTGGTTTGTTGCGGTGCCTGGGGTTGGGGTTGTTGGGGTAATGGTGAGAGGGGCTGTTGGAGAAGAGGTCCAGCGGGTGCTCCCATGCGCTCGAGGAGGTTGATTTGCGACTCCAGTAGAGCGCTGGCTTGCTTGAAAACGGCCCAGTCGCGCTGCAGCGCTTTCGTATCGAGTTGTGACGCGCAATTCAGGCTGTGGTTGCGGGAGTGCGGGGGTGACAGGGCGAGGTCTTCGACGTCAATGCCCTCGTCTTCCGTGTCTGGAGGCAGATACAGGGCGCTCATGGGCAGTGCGAACTCCGGGGTGGAGGGGACTGAGGTTGGCTGGCTGTGGCCATTTACGTTCCAATCCTCCTCGTCCTTATTGCCGCCCCGGACAGCATCTGTGACGTCTGAGTCGGTGTCGGTGTCCATGTCCATGCCCGGCTCATTGTAGCTCAGCCTATACCGCGCAATCTTGGGCGGTAGTTCGCAGGTAGGCGAGCTGGGAGAGGGTAGCTGGGTTGCCGAGCGCTTGCTCGACGTCCGTGTGATGGTACAGGTTGGCGACATCTTGCGCCCGCGCAGCTGCGTTGTAGCTGTAGCTGTAGCTGAAGCCGTAGCACTCTCTCCCAGAGCCGCCTTGGTCGCTTCAGCACCGCTGCTCTCGCAGAGTCCGCAGCCGGTCTGTACGGCCGTGTCCAGCGCATGGAGCTTGGGCGAGCCAGCCTTTAAGGCCTCGGCATCGTCTGGTGGTGTCTGGCCAGTCACCGAGTAGCGTCGTTGCGTCACCATGGCGCGTGTGGTTCTGGTGGAGGTCGCTGCGGAGCGATCCGGAGCCTAGCGAGACAAGTCGCGTGCCTATATATATGTACGGTATGTTCGCAGTTTGCAGTCAGAAAATTCAAGTGACGTGCTAGCATGCAACTCGTCGTCCTTGAGACCCTTGCGCGCTTGGTTCGGGTAGGGCTTGTGGTAGCGTGCCGTGCGTTGTCTTGCGGGGTGCGGTGCGGAGAGGCTATCGATTGGGCATCTGCAGTGAATTGGACCTCATGCGATAGCAACAAGCACGCGAGCGAAGATATTAAATGCTAAAGTGCAAGGCCAACCTAGAGCAAAAGCACAGCGGAGCGGAGCGAAAGGAAAAAGAGCAGAGCGAAAGAAGTGACGTATGGTAAGGTGTAAAAGGAGACGTTGGCGATCTCAGCTTGTCGAAATGGGAGTACTGCTGCGTTAGCACTGCGTTTCATACAGCCAGGATGCGACAAAGCAAATTAATCGCTTGCTGCATCGTACACCGTACTTTGGCTCAGCCCCAGCCACGTGTGCGCCGCCTGCAAACAGATAAAATAAACACGACCGTCGTGGCATAGCAACCTCACGGTGAGAATACTTCCTCAAGGCGCTGTAGCTCACGTGCCGACGACCTCCAGAGTGATTGTGTTGCTGGAGAACTCGTCATTCAACCGAGCTGAGACAGCAGCCTGGCGGGGTCACAGAGTGGTGTGTCGCGATTGCGGGAGTGTTGGTATGCTGTCTCCGCTGGAGAAGTCGTCGATCATTAAGGATTCTACTCCACATTTTTGCGGATAAGGTCACAATCCATTATCCACGACACCCTTATAGGCACATTGACTGCAATATTCCTTTATCTTTATGGACTTGTATGAGTTTAAACGCATTTCACTAATGACAAAAATAAAATAACATGAAAGAGAGTAGCTTCTGTTGAAGAAGTCACCAAGACCGGATGTTCGGTTTCTTCATTCCCAGAGTCGGGCGTGTTGAAGCGCTGCTCGTCTCATCTTCCCACGACGCACGACTGCTTACAAGCCGCCTTTCTTTTCCTGAGCTACAGGCTCTCGCACCATAATATCGAGCGAGATGTTTTTCTCCGCGCGCTGCAGGTGAATTGTGCGACGTTCCTCGAAGCCAAATTTCCTATAGATGGCGGGATTCACCGGGTTGCTCGACTCAAGGTAGCACGCCCTACCCTCGCGGTCTGCGATCCTAGTGACATGCTCAACGAGCTTACGTGCGTGACCTTTCCCACGTCCTGCAGGACGCGTGCCAAGATACACGAGGTACCAAGTCTCCAGCTCGCGATCGCCGAGCGCCGCATGCATAGTGTCATGCAGGAGTGGGAAGAACTCGTTGAAGAAACGTCGCTTACCCTCAGCAGACAGGCGGTAGTTGAGGCGCCACATCCCGCTGCGGCAGATGGTAAGATAGTCGTCCATGTTCTGACCAGGCGGCATCCTGTATGTGTCAGATGTAAGAGCCGCTTCATCATCCAGTGGACCTACCAAAGTGCAACGGCCTCGAAGTCTCCCACTGTAGTCACCAGGCCCTTGAGGATGTGAGCGTAAGTAATGTACTCCAAGATCTCAACATGCAAGTCCCATTTCTGCTCATCAGTCCAATGCTCACGGTCAGGCACATCAATAAAGTAACGAGCAACATCATCCTCAGCAAAAGCCTCAGCTAAACAGGCAGCCGCCCGCTTGTACTCGTCTATAGTGACCAGACGTACACCATCGGTCGAAGAGAGTACAGCAGACGGTGCAGGAGTGGCCTTCTGCTTGAGGAGCGTAAAGCTGGTAGGAACTTCATGACCCTTCACGTTAGCAGACCTCAATGTGAACTTTGCGTCAACCATATTGCAGGCGACGGGTGCGACTGGACCGAATGACTTCGCCATGATTGCGGTTTCGTCGGCAAGCTTCTACTAGTATTTAAATGGGATCTGCCGCTTTTTCTGATGATCGGGACAGTGGTATACGCCAGCGTGGAGGCTATCGATGGAACGGGCGCGCTGGCCGGTGAGATCAAACAGTCGAACTTGGTCTTCAAGAGAAGGCTACAGAGTTCAAGCACTGCTACTGTGTGGTGATTAGTATCGAGCGAATGTGGGCAGTCAAGTCGGGCTAGCAGGAGCCGTGACCGTCGAATGCCTGCCATAATATACCTTTGCTGTCTCACGAAGCGATTATGGTTTTAATGGACGGGTAGTATCTCCTGTATGCACTCTAGAGAGCTGCGATCTCGAGACGGTTTCGACTCGAGATGGGTAGCGTAAGGATTGAAAAGCAAGACGGAGATCAACCGACATCAATAAGCGATGCGAGGCGGACTGCCTTGGTATCAAGGTTTGATAGTAGGGTGACGCGTGACCAACGTACACCCTCTTGTATCGACAATGAGGGGGTGTTCTATGGTAGTGCAAGCCTGGTTTTGGAAACTCTTGCGTGGGAACCGGCAGGCTTAGAGGTTGTACGCCGACGCTCGATGTCTGAGTTGATGCTATTCGTCACCAGACCGATGACAGCACTGCTGTACGCGGGCTTGGCGAAATGCGCTGCGGGCGGATGCACTGATAGGTAAGGTTATCGGGTCGCGCCGCTGTGGCTGACGTTCGTCGTGGGTCTCAGGATCGGGATAGGAGGTGGAATGAGAAGTGCGTAGCGTGGTCTCCAGACTGCTTATGAAGTCTTTCAAGTAAGGAGCCAAAGGAGGGAGCCGCCACATGATATAGATAGTCCCGCCCCAACCCCGGTTGCCATCGTGAGCCTCCCGGACAGAGGTGGAGGCTGCGCTAGTGTTGCGGCGGGATCTATCTTTGTAGCCAGTCGCAGCGCCTTTCACTGTTATCGTGCGCCTATCAATCAGCTGCTTTTCTGAAGAATGCGGCTCAAATGGTACCGTTGAGATGCGGCTGAATCGCTCATTATGATCTGCACTTTTGATCTTGAATTTAGTCACCTCCTTCTCTTTTGTTCTTCGCTGAATGGCAGTTGGAAGTGAAGCGTGCGGAGAGCGCGGCGTTCGAGAAGTGTGGGGTGACCAGAAGCGGTTGGCGTGCTTCCGCTTGTACCTTCTTAATGTGGCATGAACCCTCGTCCTGCATCCTCTTCTTTGCTCATCGTGAGGACCAGGCCAACCTCCCGCGGGTCCCGATGCATGGTGATTTGCTCGGGCTTATTCTGTGATGAGATACGGACCGGAATGTACCTGCTAATTACCTATCAGCCACGTTAGTCGGAGAGGAGGTTGAAGATCGCCTGCCACGTTAGTCATAAGACGAGAGTGATAGGAGAGTCATGCATATGGAATCGAGTGTGCTGCAATCCAAGCTTTGGAGCGTGCGTGGGCGTGGTCATTTGACGTGTTGTTGTGATCAATTGCAGTGCTGATATCTATTGCAGGCCGGGCTTGCATGCATAACCTCGTCCGTCAGAAGTAGGATTGGTGCTGGCCAACCATCCGGGACAATGGCGTTTGCGGCGCCCCAGATACCCACGTAAGCCTATGGGGTATTGCGCACTACTTTCGAACTCGTGGAACATCCTTCTCTTCCTCTATGTGGTATCACTGATTACTTCTTCCATTACATCCTTCGAATCTCTGTCTCTCCGAGGTACTTCTCGAGGCCGGAGTTGAGGTTGCTCCACCACTCGAAGAGCATCGTCTCGCAGATCAGCTTGAACCACGGTGTGAACTTCAGCGACTTGTCTTGGAACATGGCCTTCAGCTCGTCCTGGGTGACAAAGGCGCTGTCGCGGACTTCGTTGGGGTTAATGTTGAGGTCGACATCAGCCTTGATGAAAAGGATGTAGTCCACTGTGCTCTGTCAGCGTTACGTTCCATCCGGCGTTATACCACCTTGTCCAGTGTCACGAGGTCCTCGCAGCCCCAAATTGACAGACGTACCTTCGTGCTCACCCCACATGCCATCGCTCGGCGCCTTGTAATGTATCCTCGTCAGGAATTTGAAGTCGTCGATGGGCACCTGCGAAGCCTTGATGCCGAGTTCCTGGTCGAGCTTGCGGACGGCGGCGCGTCGCACGCCCTGAACCGACTCCTCCAAGGTTGTGCCAGTCTCTCCGGGAATGCCCAGAGGGTGCGAGCAGCATGTGTTTGTCCACATGTCCGGGAATGTAATCTTCTCGGTCGCTCGCTGCTGAAGGAGGAGTCGGTTCTGGGAGTCGAAGAGGAAGACGGAGAACGCGCGGTGGAGGAGGCCTTTGTCGATGTTGTCCATCAAGTGGCCTGTGGCGTGTCAGTATATGGCTGGGGCAGAAATCGCGCATCCCAATCCCACTTGGGAAGGGAGTACATGCGGCAATTACATACACACTTTCTTGCTGGCACTTCCGATAGGCTTGTCATCGTCGTCCAATACAATGCAGACCTCGTCCATCAGCTTGATCTGCTCCTCGTCGTAACCGGCGAGCGCATCGTCGTTGCGGGCAGACTGGTGCGATCCTCCAATGACAGTTGTGTTGACTTCGGGGAAAAGCTGTGCGACGTTCTCCGCTGTGATCTTGGGGTGCTCGGTGACAGTAGTGGTAGCGCTCATGTTTGCGACAGGTACGACGGCAATGTGGAAGAGAGATTCGAGGTGTTTGGTGGGGAAGAGCGGCAAAGGGGAAAATAACAAGACCCCTGCCCGCGGGACGACGCCTCGTCAGGGTCGCCGCGGGCAGAACCATGAGGGGCACGTGCTCAGTTCGACTCCTCCGCGGGAAAGCATTACTTGATTGAGCATGGACAAGTGACATCAGACGAATTTTCAGATTGCTATTGACTGTAGGCTTCTGGCGCCCGTTGCAGGAGCGTGCTCTATGTGCCGCGACAAGCTGTCAAAGCTCGTCGATCTGAGGTATCAAACAAACAACTTTTCCGTAAGGAAATATGCAGACATATCGTGAGAATACAATCGCCAAGACTGACAGTAAAGGAAATAAGAACGCCGTATACCCAGTTTTTCACTTCGTTCGTCGTTTAGGCGACGGCAGCCGATCTTGTCTTCTTAGCAGCAGGGACCTCAGCCTCCGCATCAGCAGCAGCGTCCAATGCCCTCTTCTCGGGCACTTCTGTGAGCTCCTTCTCCTTCTCCTGGAACTTCTTCTGCTCCTCCTCGGTCATACCAGGCAGAAGCGGCTGCTCCTCCTTGGCGTGAAGGTTGTGGTGGTAAGTACGGATGATCGAGTCGGTGTCGTCAAGCGCAATCTTGCGGATGTCGGCAATAGCCTTGATCTTGGCCGTGCACTCCTTGTACTGCGCATCGGTCATCTTAAGACCAAGCTGCTCAGCACGAGACTTGATGGCATTCCAGCCAGTGAGTCTGCTGGCGAAGTGGACGTAACGGGACATGCCGAAGTCCTGGGGGTTGATGATCTCGTAAGTCGAGGGGTTGTTGAGGATAGCCTTGGCGTGAATACCAGCCTTGTGGGTAAAGGCGCAGAATCCGGTGATGTAGTTGTTGAAGGGAATGTTGACCTCAACAAGGTCGGCTACAAGATCCTCAACCTCCTTGAGCTTCTTGATGTTGTACTTGGAGAGAACATAGTCGCGGTCCGCAACAATCATGCGGGCCATGAGACCACCAAGAGGCGTAATGCCGTTGCGCTCACCAATACCCAGAACAGAGGTATCGATGTGGGTTGCACCTCCCTCCAGAGCGCAGTAGGCGTTAGCAATAGCACAGCCGGAATCGTTGTGGAAATGAGTCTCAATGTCGCAGGAGACGACACCACGGAGAGTGCGGACGAGGTCGTAGACCTGGCGGGGGGAAGCGCAACCAACGGTATCGGCAATACCGACACGGTTAACGCCAACCTTGTCGACAGCGCTGTAAATGGACAACAGGTCGACGAGGTCAGATCGGAAAGAATCCTCGGAAGAGAAACGGATCTCCTTGCCCTTGCTCTTGACGAACTCGATGACCTCGAGAGCAGTGTTCTTGATGTATGTCATGTCCTTGCCGTGGCTGTGCTCGCGGAGGTAGCTCGAGGTTCCAATGACAACGTCGAGGCCATCGACACCGGTCTCGACGGCAATCTTGGCATCGTCGAGATGGCAGCGGACGTGAGTAAGGATCTTAGCCTTGAGCTGTGCAAGAGTCAGTCGACCATCGATGACGTACTAGAGGGCAGAAGAGCTTACACCAAGCTTGCAAATGGCCTCGCAGTCCCTTCTCGACTGCTCGGAGGCAGCGGGGCTGGTCAATTCGATGTCTAGAAATTCTTAGCTCTGCCGACTCACACGGGCATTGTGCCGCGGAGATAAAACATACAGTCAACACCAAACTCATCAAGCGCCTTAGCAATCTTAATCTTAGCCTCGAGATCGAAGTAGGCGTTAGCAAACTGCTCGCCCTCGCGAAGTGTGCTCTCTGTGCAAAATTGTTAGCTGAGTAGTTCTTTATCTGCCATGACATAGCTATAATTGCTCTGCGCACGCTCCAGGCGCGCTGGTGCTGGTGGAAGCTGCGGATGACGTACCAATAATCTTGAAGCGCGAGACGTTCGAAAGGAAATCGCCTACGGGCTTGTAGGGGCTGACATGGTCGGGGCGAGGGTTGTTGCGTGTCTGGACGCCGGTGAAGCCCTCGTGGTTGCCATTGGAGGTGCCGTTGGTGCCATTGGCATGGCCGTTGGTTTGCTCAGGTTCGCAAGTAGGACACATTTTGAAAGTTGGTTGTGATTGTGGATGAAAGAAGGTTGAAGTCGGGGGGGCTAGCGGATATTTGAAGTATGGGCGTTATCTCTCAGTGAGTCAAGAAAGCGCAGGTCAAAAATCTTCGATTTGCCATGATGCAAGCGCAGGGACGTCGCCGAGAGCGGACCCGCGGTGGCTGGCCAGTGGGCGGTCGGCGCTCGCATGTGGGGAATCGGTGACGCACCAACAATATGCCCTCACGCTTTGCTGGTTTCGTTCTCCCCACATTGCGTGGAGGAACCCCCGAGCATGCAAGATCAGCCTCCTGGACAAATCACATCCGGGTAATTGCTGGACAAGGCGGCAAAACCGCCTCACCGCCTCATCGCGGGCGTGCATTTCGGTAGCCTCGAACCAGACTACTGCACGCGAGCAGCGCCTCAGGCACTTTTGGACGTCTCGAAGCCTCGCATATTGCGCCGAAGATAGATGGAGCGTAAGGTTCAGCTTGTAAGCCGATCGGTCCGGACTGGTTAAAATCATCGACGGTTGCTGAGTTATGCTAAAGCTAGTCTGGCAGAATGTTTGATAAATATCCTTCGTGAGCCATGCAAGTATACTGTGAGAACATGTAGAAATCGAAACCGTTGAGCTCTCCGGATACCAGATCCGATACTGTTACACTGCTCATTCCATCTTTGGTGGAAAATTTGCAAGCCAAGGCGTGTTGTGCTGCTAGTCCCTGGTGAAGATCATACAACTCGAAGACTCACATGTTGGAGTCACAACGCGAAGTCGAACTTTCCGGGGCAGAGTGATCCGCACCCGTAGCACTGTTTGTTTATTGCAATTTACTGTCAACACAACATTGATGAATTCCACCATTGGTGATGCCTCATCGTCTTTAAATCGTGTTAAATTTTCTACGCCTCGAAGAATGCCGCCAGACTCGCATCTGCATCCACTAAAGCCTTCTTCTCAGCCACCCATTCTGCGCTGACCTCGCTGTGGCTCAACACTGCATCCAGCATCTCCGCAGTCTCCTTGAGCTTCTCAATGAGTTCCTTGCCTTTGGGGGTTTGGTCCTTCTCCTCGTCACATCTGCCCTTGAGGATGCACAAGCCCAGGACAATGGCTCCTCGATGGGCTATGAGTCTCGGCCAGCAATTCTGCATCAGACTCTGCAATGCCGACACTGTCGCGAGGGTGAGGTCTTTGTGGCTCAGTATGAAGGGGTCTTGCATGATGCTTGTAAGCAAAGGGATGAGGCTGAACAAGTGCTTAACAGTTTCTATGCCCAGCAGAGTCGCAATTCTAGGTATTTCGTCGATGATGACACGTGCGAGATTCGGGTACGTAGCAGGTGTTGGAAAGTGTGAGAGGGGTGCAAGGACGCCTTCGCGCATGAGTTTGTCGAGGAATTTAGCTTGTTTGTCCTCGGATCTGGAAAGCGTTGCGAGTGATCGCATGGGCTCATAAACCGATTGGAAGACCGTGATCGACTCGGACTCAGGGGTCAGGGAGGGGATGTATGTGAACAATGGCCAGAGTGCGGAGGCGAAGACTTCATCATAGCCCGTGCGTGCAAGGAAGGTTGCGGATGTGTCTTTATTATTCCCGCTCTTGAGGGCCGTGAGCAGCTGACTGAGCAACTGGCACCCCATTGATTTGTGTTCAGCAGCCATGTCATCCAGCATCTTAAGAACAGGGGGAACCAACAAATGCCAACTCTGTTCTACTGCTTTCCCATCGAGCGCTCGAATCGACCAGCTCAGCAGACCCAGTACAAACTCATTGTGAGGATCCTTCCAGGGAGCTGGTTTCTGCGATATTTCGAAGGTGTTGTTCGATTTAGTCTGTGGAAAGAAGGGTGGAATGGTAAGCTTCAGAAAGTGCGCGGCGAGGCGTTGGGGAAGCTCACTTTCACTCTCTCTGGCTTTCCTGACAGCCTCGATTGCCTCGGCTGGGTCGGTAGCGGATGGATTTCGAAGTTGCCAGGCCATCACAACATCTAAAGCATCTTTCATCCAGGGGCCTGGCTTTACAGAAATGGCTTTGGCAAGGTCGGTGCCTTTGAGGAGAGGCTTGAAGGTGTCTGCGTCGAGGATGTCGAGTTTGGCGAGCTGAGAGATGAACGAAGAGTATGAGCGGAGCAATTCTGTGAGCCATCAGTATGTGTAGTTGGCTCCCTGGAGTATGAGACTTACGATCTTGCGATACATTGCCAAGGACCACTTCGTATGTCAGGTTGAACAATACCTGCGTTCTCCAAGTTGAGCCCCATCGACGAATGGCCATGCCTAGTGTGTCCCGAGCTGTTGCATCACTTGTAGGATTGATGGTGTCTGGACGCTGAAGGCTTTTTGCGCACTGTGCTACCAGGTTGCGAATGTCTTCACCGTTGTTGAGAGAGGAGGCAACGACATCGCAGACCTTGTTGGGCGCCTTGAAGCCTTCGCGTGCGACAAGGTATGCAGTAAAGTAGGGCCGTTGCGTGGGCTTTTGGTGTGGGACCGTAGGCGCGTCAGCCCATGGCATCATAGTAGCGCAAATCCAGGCAAGATACTGCTCCTCCGCGTTTCTGAGAAGGTGGTCTGCAACTGCAGGGTTCATGGACTGACGCTGAACAAGAGAGTCGACAAACTCGAAAGCAGGCTGGAACAGGCTTGTGTCCGGCTGAGCTGGAAGCTCTCTGGTAGGGTCGGTGAAGACCGTCCTGTATAGGCCAAACCGGTTGATAAGTTCGAGCGCCATGCGTGGTCGCGGTCCCTTCAACATCTTCTCCAGTTCAATGCCTACACGTTCCCGACTAATCTTGATCTTTAGCACCTCTTGAATCTCTGGATTTGCCATGGCTTCCTCCGTCGCTGGTTCGATAGTGTAATCCAAACGTGATGCAAAACGTATTAGCCTCAATACACGGAGCGGGTCATCCTTGAAGGTTTGTACAGGCTCAAGCGGCGTCCTAATGATCTTCGCAGCCATGTCGTCAAAGCCCTGCCCAGTAAAGTCTTCGACCTGGCAGGTATGCAAGTTGAAGAACATTGCATTGACGGTCGCGTCTCGTCGTACAGCGTCCTCTTCGGCCGTGCCAAACTCCATCTGCGGATTACGTGAGACTTCGTTGTAGGTTTCCTTCCTGAGATTGACCAGATCCAGATCGACACCCATAATGTTCGTTGTAGCGGTCTCCAGATTTTTGGATTTCTCAGGATTTGCCTCAATCTTGTGCAAACCAGGCGCGACCTTCTTCGCCTTGTCTTTGCTGCTGAGCTTGTCTGTCTTGTCGTTCTTCTCAATCAAGCCATGCTTCTCAGCATTGCCGGGAATCTCCAGGTACTCCTGCAGCTTCAGGCCAAAGTGCTCGCCAGTCATTTTGTTAATGGCAAGGTCAATATCATGGCTGCCAACACCCAAAAGCTTGTCGCGCACCCAGCCTCCCGTCCATCGTAAGACAATCTTCTCTTTTGCGAGGTTCTCTGGCACTTCTACTGCAGTTGCCTTGGCAGCGGGCTGATCGTCGATGTATGCAGCGACGTCTAGCAATAACTGACGCAGCTTTGTCTCCACTTCAGTCAGCTCCAACTGGACCCCATTCTTCGGTGCCATTTCTGAAGCCATAGTCCCGTACGGATGTATAAGTCGAGGTGCTGGCTTGTCTAGTCTCCTTCTTTTTGCGCTCCGCTCTTGCAGGTGGGGCGGAGATGGTATTGTTGACATGCGCTGTAGGCCGACTGTAAGTGACGCAATCGGTTGACTCGTAGCGGTGCGTCGAGTGATGAGTAAAGCAGAGTCACGTTTGTAAGGAAAAGTCGTTCGCGGTGAACACAAACGGCAGGCTCGACTCAAAGACATGCAAACATGTGGGTCCAACACTATCTCTTGCTAAAAAGGCAGCACTCCAAGCATGCCAGAATCTCGCAAATGTAATTAAGGAGCGACAGCGAAGACAAGGCGCAAGAACACGAGGAGTAGTGCTGGGGTTGTTGTGGGTTGATGGAGATGCCGCAGTTCGTCCAGTCAGAAAGCTGAGTGGCCGCAAACCACCATCGTCACCGCACCGCGCGTGCCAGCTCCAGCTCCAGCTCCAGCACCACAAGCCCCCTGCAATTCGTCGCACTCGTCTACGATCGCCATATAGCTCCATCCGCAGCCCGAATACATGCCGACTGCCCCAGGCTCCTCGCGCCCATATAGAACCCCACGGGCGCCCCGCCCTAGCCTCCCATGACGCCGCCGCAACCGCAAGATGCCACGCCCAAGCCCCCAAACCTCCCGCAGAACGTAGAAGCTTCGGCCTTCCTTCCCAAGCACCGCGCATCGCCTGCCTCGTCCTTGTCCGACCTGCCCTACCGCCGCTCCAACCCGAGCCTGTCCAAGCTCTTTGAGTCGACTACCAGCATCTCTACCTCCAATTCGCGCCCTAGCTCAGGTACCGCAACGCCCACTGCCACTACAGTTCCTGGCTCCGTATTTTCACCGGGGTCGCGTTCCAGTGGAACAAGAACGCCGACCAGCCTCCCGCCCGGCGTCTCAGACGAATACCGCGCCCTTATCCAGCGTGCGTTCGTACCTCATGTCGCTGTGCTAGCAGACGCCGAAACCGAGGCGCTGATTAGAGGAAAGGGCATAGATGGAGGCTTGTTGGAGCTGCTGAGGCCTTTCGGCGAGCAGGTCCCTGGAAAGGTCACCATACGGGACAGCATTGGGGCGAGCAAGAGCCATGACGATTTTGGCGTGCGCTTCGTGGGGGTAGAGGATGCATACCCGGACCTACGGGGTGGTCAGAGAGCCTCCACAGAGTCCACGCGGCGGCCCAGGCGGACGGGCGGAGATGTGTCGCAGATAGAGGAAGTGGTTGATCGACACTTGCAGTACTCAGAGTTCAACCACCAAGGCCCCAGTGCAGACTACCTGAACAAGGGCGAGCCTGCGACGAACGTTGAAGGCGCAGGCTCGCCCTTCTACACCCTCTATCTACGTCGTTTGCTCTCAGGCCTACCCATAGTACCTCACGAAACGTTTGCGCATCCCGTAGCTGGTATAATAGCCATCAGCTCATCGAATCCGCACCCCATCGAAGAACTCAGAAGGCTCTACAACAGGCAGCACGACGGGGATCTGCGATTTCCGCAATGGATAGAGAACGACTTTCTGCGCTACTATGTTCTCGTGCATGACGAAGAGAACGGGGATATTGCAAAGAGCAATCAAACATTCGACTCGATGAAGCGCCATTTTGGTCTGCACTGTCACTTACTTCGCCTCAAGAGCCAGGAATGCATACCATCGGATGATGATAGCGTGCGGCTACCAACCTGCGAATGGATATCTGCTGGCGAAGAACTGGCAGAGATCCAGAAACGAGGTACGTGCAAGAGCATGCAGCTTGGAATGCCTTCCTGACTTTGCTATCAGAGACCACAGACGACATCACCGATCCAACACCATACTTCCCGGACTCAGACATCAGCAGTCTACGCACTTTCATGCGTGAGCTCGTTACCCAATCAATAATACCCAACATGGAGCGCAGCGTTGCCACCTGGAATGAGCAAATCCTGTCCCGTCGCCGCGGCCTCTCAGGCCGGTTCATGTCTCTCTCGAAGCGCTGGACTCCGTTCGGCAGCTCACGCAACAGCGGATCCGCCTCGCCCTCGTCAAACTCCAACTACGACAGTCTCCAAGGCTTCTACCGCCCGGATGCTCCAGAGGCAATAATGCGGCGCCTAGCAGACTACTGCTTCATGCTGCGCGACTGGAAACTCGCCCTCTCCACCTACGACATCCTGCGCACCGACTTCCAAAACGACAAAGCATGGCGCCACTACGCGGGCGCCAGCGAAATGGCCGCCCTCTCCGCGCTCATGGCACCCTCCCCCCTAAGCTCAAAAACCCGCTCCGAAAACATCGACACCTGGATCGAAGCCGCATCCTACTCGTACACGGACCGCCAACGCAGCGCAGCCCCTTACTACGCCCTCCGCACCCTCGCCCTCGCAACCGAGCTCCTGCGCCTCAGGGGGTCCAGCGCCGCCGACGATGCCGCCCGCTGGGCAACCCGGATCCTGGAGGCGCCCGGGCTGGTGGGACAGGTAGGCCACGCGCTCATCACAGAGCGCATCAGCGCCTGCTACTCCATCCGCAACGGCGTCGGCACATACCGCCTCGGCGCGCGCCGCCGCAAAGCAGCGCTCTGGGCCGTCCTCGCCGCAGAGGCCTGGTGGCGCCAGCAGCGCAGCCAGCAAGCTGAACGCCAGCTCGACGCTGCACTGCGCCTGTACAACACCCGTGCCGAGAGCGGCGACGGCGGGCCTGTCTCTCTCCCCTTCGACGAGATGCAGCGCTTTGTCGACTCCCTCCGCCAGAGCATTCTCAGCCAAAGACTGGCGAACCAGGGGTTCGTGGAGGGCGGCGATGAGGAGGAGGAGGAAGGCAAGGGCGAGCTGGGGAACCGCGGAGTCGGGGCCGTCGAAGAGGAGAAAGAGGATCTGGATCAAGGCGCTCGTGCGCATCGCAAGAGCCTTGTTAATCCCCTCCTCCCCCCAGCCCGTTCTCTGGATTCAGGCCCCCTGAGCCCAGCGCTGGAGCGCGGCGAGAAGACCGATCCGCTTGCTGAGGGGTTCGAGTAGATGGGTGTGTGTGGTAATGACGCTATGTATGTGTGTGGGATGGAGAGAGGAGAGGAGGGAGGTTGTAATTCCGTGTGTTGTGTGTGTGAGGGGGGCATGGCGTGGCGTTGATACAGCATCTGGGTCTGTAAAGTAATACACTACTACTGCATTGGCGATGACGACGTCATGCACTACACTGCGGTAACGCGATCACGGAGTGCAATGATAGTACGCGGTGAAGTGTTTGAGCAGCGCTCGAAAGGCCGAAAAGGCGATGTGGTATTGAAGGCAAGCAAGCAAGCAAAGAGGTATCAAAAAAAAGCACGAGATCCACCGCCCAAACACCGTCATAAACCGCCGTCGTAAACCTTTACCGCACAGCACTAGATACTCTGCTCCATCTCCGTAACATAGAGTTTAATATGGCTCTCCATCTTCAGATACTCGTCATGGGCAGCATGGACCTCATTCTCGATATTATCCTTGAGCTCTGCCATTTTCTTCTCGGTCTGCTCGATGCGCACACGGCGTCTCTCGATATCGCGGCCCTTCTCTGTGCGCTCCTCAGCGAGCTTATTGTGGGTGTCGCGCAGCTCGTCCATGCGGATGCGTGCGCGGTCTGCTTCCTCGTTGCCCTTTGCGCGCAGCTTGTCGGTGCGGGCGTTGACGTTGCTGAGCTGCTTTTGCAGGAGGCGCTCCTGCCGCTCCACGTCTCTAACGTTGTTGCTGCGGTCGGCGAGCGCGTCGCGGTGTCGCGAGGCTTTGGAGAGCTCTTCTTCTTCTTTGGTGAGGTCCGCTTGCACGTCGGTTAGCAGCCGTGTGCACGATGTCACGTCTGTGATGACGATGCCGAAGGAGTCGGTGGAGGTTTGCAGGGCGCGCGCGCGGCGGTCGAGGGTGTCGATGTGGCTTTTGTCTCTGGAGAGATTTTCGTTTAGGTCGCGCAAGGAGTCCTCCAGGGCTGTGGGGCTCTGCTGGGTGTAGGGCTTCAACTTGATGATCTCGCGCTGGATGTTCTCCTTGTTTTCGACCTTTTGCTGCAGCAGCTCCTTCAGCCTGGTTTGCTCGGCTTTTGCACGCTCGAGTTTCTCCATGACTGCTTCCTGGCCGGCTTTCAGCTCCATAAGCCTTGCCTTGAGCTCCTCGTTGCGCTTTTTCCGGTCTTGGAAGAGCCTCTCGGTAGCGCTCTGGTTGCGCTGGAGCTCCGCAAGCTGCATTTCCTTTGCGTCCTTGTCGTTGTATAGTTGCTCGATGCGCAGCTTGGTGCGCTCTGCCTTGTTGAAGTGCTCGTCGATGACCGCTGTTTGCGACTCCCTGAACCGTATGAAGTTGATCATGTACGAGAAGATCTTAACTAATCGATGATGTGTGGGTTTGTAGAGGTCCGCGAAAGTGAAGTCTTGGATGCCACACTAAATACAGTCAGCTCGCGCTCTCCATCTTGCATCTGTGCCCAGGCTCACCTCTCGCAGCAGCTTCTTCAATATAACGAAGAACGCCATAAGGTCGCGTGTATCGGCTGTGTACAGACGCTCGGCGCCATCGCCGCACAGGTCTTCGGCCGCAGCGCGCATTGCAGGTGCTACGACTTCGCGAGTGGTGTTCATGAGGAGCTCGGCCAGCCATTCGAAGACTTTCTGGATAATCTGTGGGTTGGGCTTCTGAAGGTCTGCAACAGTGAAGGCGATTCCGATGTCTGTGATGCATCCTGCGATCTCCGAGTCGGGCTGCGCATGTTAGCAATGAGCCTCATTGCCGAGGAAATCACTGACCAGCGTCATGAAAGCGTCGGTTTCTTGAGGCGGAGGTGCGCGTGGGTTGTGGCCTCCATGGGAAGTGACGCGCGGCGCCATGCTCATGCGCGAGGAGTTGTAGGACATTGTGATTGTGGATGCAACTGCGATATCCAGATAGTCACGGTACTACGGTGTTGGGCTGGCTAATGTTGCGGTGCGGCGGCGGCGGCGGCGGTGTTGTTTTGTCAACAAAGCGTTGGCGTGGAAGAGCCGGCGCTTGACCCCATCCGGCAATTACCATCTCGATAGTCTCTCTGTGCGAGACGATACACACGACTATCTGTAAGGCACTTCCCGCATGCTCCCGTAAACAAGTCAACACAAATGAAAGTATCCTGCCGTCTTCGTACTGCGATCAGTGATGACGCAATAAGCTTCGTGATTCGACAATACAGAAAGGCAATTCCTCTCACTTGCGCACGGCACTCATCATGAAGTGATACAGCTTAGGCGCAGATACTCAGCATCAGAGTCCTCACAGATCATCTCAACCAGGGCTGGTCGGGCAATATACGGTGGCAGCAACTCTTGCGTGTGTGTAGCAGTGGTATTGGCTATGGAGACAGTACACATCTCACATACATAGATCTTAAGTCTTTTGGTTGGCTCAACATCGCGGCGTACATGGCTTGGTCCGAGACATGTTGTTCAGCTCTCGACTACAACGATGACCTGGTGGAACCGGATGGCTTTGCATAACTCCTACAGCGCTTTGTCAGCTTCGAATATCCACTAAGCGAATTTGAAGGATTCTATGAGAGGAGAGCAAAAGGATGAGAGGACCAATTGATGACATAGACATCCTATGAGGTATGGGGATTTTACAGTATGCACCAAGCATCCTGGAAGACCTCCAATCAAATTGCTGCCTTCTAAGTTTATTGCATCAAATCAAATGGCCCATCGGAGTTGGCAAGGTGCTGTACGAGCATTGTGTCACACCAACCAACGTTCACAACGCTCTCATGCAGGAAGCAACGATTACAGAACTCTGCGATCCGTTTCAAGTCTTAAGAGACAGAAAAATGGCCACGTCGAAAGTCAGTTGTTGCTTGGGTGCTTCGTTCCACAACAATCGATGAAGATCGTGACACCTTGTACGCAGTACGCGTCCCAGCAACTCGGAAATTGTTGGTCGTCTACTCCAAATGCTGTGGCCTCGCTTCAATGCACGCTTCTGCTTCCCCGTTGCGGCGACCGCTGTCGTGTGAGCACGGTGAGCTGTCCACTAGGTTTGTACAACACAGCAGACAACGCTTGATTGGCAGATGTACTGTTGCTGCCATTACGGCGACTACAATTGGCAACACTCGAGCTACGACACCTGCCTACCATCTGCGTATGATGTTTCAGCGTAGTGGAAGTACATAACATAGACAGCTTCGGGGCACTGTCGGATACAAGTGCTGCACCGAGTCAGCAAACGAAAAGGAGAATCCGTGTGTATTATGTTGGTGTTTTATCGGTCAGCATGCAGGAGTCAAAGCAGTCATCCATACAGGCATGCGGCCAGGGTCCTGGTCCACAAAAGGAGCCGTGATGGCGTACCAATGTTTATCGTAGGCTAGGGAGCAGCGTGCATGGAGATCCCGGAACATCGGCAGGTTGCAGCTAGCTAGAGGCCGTTGCATCGCGATTCAGCAACCGTCGACAGCGAAGCACGACTGGGACTTGCTGGTATAATGGAACGAGACGATCTGCAAAACGAAAGATGGGGCTCGTAGACGCAGCGATCTGCATCCTAAGGACAGGTGCCAGATCTGCAGCCCAAGGTGAGACATGGTCAGACACAACATGAGGGAGTCGAAACAGCTGCATGCCATGCTCCTTGTGTTACACAACTTTCGAGAGGCTGATTGACACGAGAAGAATCAAAACATTCAACAGCATGGAGCCATCCGAACTGATGTGTTACTGTTGGCAACAGCATATATGTATTCACAGATCAGACGATAGGGTGTCGAAGCCGGTCGCTTGCAATTGTGACAGCTCAAGCTCCAATATCGCGGTGCATGATCTGTAAGTAGAAGGTTGTCGACACCTCGACTCGGGAGGTCTGCCGTAGGATTTGCCAGCGATTGGAGGGGAAGCAACCCTGTGATGATGATATGCTCCCGCAGACCTGGCTAGCATTGATGGCGCGGCGAGAACGACGTGGCTCTCCACGTCCGCCGAATATCGATACTTTCCGCAGGAGTCAAAATGCACCGTCCTGCGATACTCAGCGTGATCTGTCGCTAGCCAAAGGCCTAGAGTGTTCGGGTATCATTGATTGAGACTACCAAAGTGCATTACAAGCCAAAACTGCTGGTGTGGGGTGCAGGTGGTGACTCTTGGAAGCTGACTTGCTACGAGCCATCGTGCAGAGATTGAACGCTTCTCGAAGAAATTCGCGATTCGAGAGAACCAGTACGCTGCTGGCCGTGATTGGCGCAGGCATTGATGAGGGTGGTGGCGTTCATGGATTCCACGATGCGTCGGAGTAGCGTAGCCACGGTGGGTCTAGCAGCGCTTGCCGCTTCCTCTTGCTCGTGAAGAAGGAAGGCTCGACCGGGGGGATCGTCAGTGATCAACTGGCACACTTAGGCGGCGCCCAATCGAGGCTTTTCGCAAGCACACTGGGGTCGCCGTACGTTGCTCAGTCCAGTCCAGTCCAACACGTCTTCTGCAGCGCATTTTTGCAGCGAGCGTGCTGGGCAGCAGAGAGATTGACAATACTGTAGAGGCGTGCCGTCGGTGGGTACTGGCAGGCAACGCCTGCTCGCTAGCTAGCTAAACGGCCAGCGCCTGTGCGTGCGAGACCGCTGGGAGTGGCACCGATGGGCCCAGGTGCCAGCGTGCGCCAGGCAATTCCCCGAACCAAGAACGCTGAAGGGGTATTTTTGGCGTGCCTCGTGGTGGGGGCTTCAGGGCTTTCCTTCGTCAGAGCTGTCTGAGCCCTTCCAAGGTTTAGCCCTCAGTGTGTGCCGCTGCGTGACTGGCAGTTCCCTTACATCACACACGCAGTCTGGCAGCTCCAGGGCGTTCCATCACCGCCGCCGCTCCCTTCCTCTGCCGTCTTCTGAATTACTTCCCAGTTTCTCCTACACGCCGTCTGCCATTTTGCGCCCGTTTGACGGCCTGTTGCTCGCCTCATTCCCGCTCCCGCCCAGTCCCCTGTCCAGTCAGACATGATGCATTATAGCCGACAGCGCAGCGACACCAACACCAGATAGGCCGACAGGTATCAGTGCCAGTGTCAGTGCACCACGCCGCCCAGCTCGCGTCTCGCGCGGTCACGTTTTGCGCTGGCGACGAGCTGAGCAGCGCACGCATCATCTGCAACTGCAACCTCATCGCCGCCCAAGTCCTGTCCTCACCAGGCCGGCCAACGTGCATCCATGCCGTGGCCGTTTGGGCGCAAGAGCGCAAGAGCCGCTAAATTAAAAGAGGGTCGCTCCGCGGCTGCAGACAGAAGCCGGCCTGTCGCAGAGCAGACCGTTGCGATTCAGGGCCTGGACAACGATGCCCTGCAACGCAAGCATAGCCAGCGCAGCGCCCGTCGGAGAAGGAGGAGTTCGCGCTCCACAACGTCTTTGCACGACGTCGAGAAGAATCCTTTCAGCGACCCGCCGTCCGACCCCGGTCTTGGGAACCAGGCGCGTCTGCCCAACCCGGTAACGAGTGTTGAAGACATCACTGCCTTACCGCGTCAGCACCTCCTCGCTCACAGCCCGCACCTTCGTCCCGTCACCCAAGATTTTAGCGGCATCCCCTACAACTTTCAACCTCAACCTGCCTCCTACGCCAGCCTACGTACGGCAAAGGAGCGGGGGAAGCTTCAACGGCCCCAGTCATTGCGCAGGGGTCCTCTCAACGAAACATCCCTGGCCCGACGCAAGTCTAGCAAGAGACGAAAAGAGCATGACCACATCCGCGAAGAGGAGATCCGGGCAATGAGTTTACCAATGCCGCAGAAACGTCCAGCCGGAAACTCCGGCGGCATGCTGCGTCGAGACAGCAAGAAAGTCAAGGGCGGCCTCAACGCACGCTTCGAACGACCCAGCTCCAATGTTTCTCTACCACTAGAAGACTCGATACATTCGTCCATGTCCGGAAACTCCGAACAGCGTGCCTTCCGCGTCAGCGCTCTCGACATCTTCGCACCGCGGCCGACCATCCGTTGCTCCGTTGGCTCACAATACAACTCCCATGGCGACCGCTCGTCGCCAACCGCTCGTTTAGAAAGAGAGAATTCGAAAAGGGAGAAGAGACCCACCAGTTCGAAGGAGGATAGGCAACGGAAACGAACGAGCAGAATTGACGACCTCGCCGACACGCTCGATGCCGGTGCACTGCGAGAGATCCTCGACAGGGACAAGCGGCGCCGTGAGAAGAAAGCAAAGTCAGACCAGGAGCGTCTCCGTCGTCGACTTGAACGACGTGCAGAGAAACAGAATGCTGCTGCTGACAACATCCCCCCAGTGCCTTCGAGGAGCGAAGCTGTCCCGACCGTTGGTCTCGGTATCGAGAGAGAGGTCGTAGCACCCAAGACAGAGCCTGTACGAGAGGTTGCAGTGCCCATGGATGATGTTCGCCCAGCAACGCCTTCGACGCCGCCATGGCTTCGGCCACTGACTCCACCGCCGGGCCACCTCGATGGTTTGGAGCCGATCTCTCCCGCCCGTGACGATAGCCAACTACCGACCCCCGTAGAGACGCCAATGGAGGATGTGATTATATCGGATGCTCAGGCCGTCCGCTACTCCCGAGGAAATATGGCCAATCCCGTGCATACCCGCGGGCCATCCAACGTATCGATGATGCCAGAGCTGTTGTCAGAGAGGCTGGCCGAATCGCCCTTCGAGTCTGTAGAACCACACTACGACCCCACAAGGAGCGGGTCGTTGCATCCCGTTGAGACCGTTGACACCACAACAACGTCGAAGAAGGGCTCTAGCTTCCGGCGTCGCAGTTCTGACGGACGGCGGATGAGCGCCTTTGCATCCTTCTTTCGACGCGGTAAGCGGAACTCGCAAGAACCGGGCCGCGCTACACCGTCAGAAGCCTCCTTCTCAAATACATCGCGAGAATCCATGTCTCGCCAGCCTCTGCCAGCTCATCTAGTCGCACCAAGCGCACCTATCCAAATCAAGAGGCCGTCTAGCGTTCCTCGGCGCACCATGTCTAAGTTCAGGGAAGACCTGCCGGAGTTCCCAATCTCTCCGCCTGATTCTCGGGTAGCATCACCAGAGGTTCCTTCAACAAGTGCTATAGCCGCACGTCGCCGGAATCAGAACCCTGATAATATCCGTGTTGGCTCACTTGGTTTGGCAGCCAACATACGTTCAGATTCACCCGTCAGTCCGGGTCTACCAATCGGCAACAAGATGTCCCAGTCACTTGCCTCGGTGGACTCGGAGGGATCTTGGTTATCCGGCAAGCCTGTCAAGCGCGTTTCCAATAGATCTATGATGCGATCTAGCGTTGCCTCGTCTGCTGTACAGCAGAACCCTGATTTCAACAACTCGTTTGAAGAGCTGGGTATGGCAGATGATGAGTATTTCAAAAGACTAACGCCTCAGCCCGATGAGCTCCGCCGATCCAACCATGCAAACGATCTCATTGGGAGGAAGGCTAGCAGCACCCTCATGGCTACTCTTGACGCTGCCGCTGAATCAGAAGGGGAAGATGAGACTACTCCGCCTGCACGTAGGTCCCAGGATAGCGAACACGTAAAAGCTGGCGTTGCTCGACAGCCCACCGTCATCCACCGCAATGTCCGGGTCAAGTCAGCCGAGGGCCTGCTCACAATGTTCGACCCAGACGCCACGCAACAAGAAGATGTCCGCGCATCGCTGGATTCGGAACCAAATTCACCAATCTCGGACGACTCTGGCGAGCAGGTGACCGTACAGCGTGCGAAGAGCGTGGATTTTGGAAAACACCACGTGCGGCACCTCAGTGCCGGCTCGGCCAAGCTTTTGGACATCCAAAAGCGGTCGAGCACAGCCTCACACAGCAGGTTGTCTCAGTACGAGTAGATGAACTAATTTGAGACGCCGCGAGAGATCGTTTCAGGAAACTGCATGACTGCTATACTACGCCACTCCTTTTGTTTTTCCTATGTCTCCATCAGTCTTTACTGTACTCACCCACGTCACTCTTTGCAAATTTCCCTAACACTACCCTTTTGCTTTTCTCGGTTGGCACATGCAGTCTCTGGAACGATCAATCTCGGCCGACGATTATTCTCACTCTTACTAGGCGCGTGCGCGTGACGGCTGTTTACAACCTCGAAAGCGCTTGTCTCTGGGAGACTGTATAGCGCGGCGTTTGATTTATGGCGTTATCCTTGTTTTGGGAGTGATACCATTTGTATTGTATACTGGCTGCCTCGGCTTTGTTCAACAGGAATCGGCTGGTCGATCTGAGCAGACGCGGAAACACGCACCAGTGCTGTATTCGCACGATGGATTTTGACAGAATGTAGTATTTAAGAGAGGATCTGGCATGGGGTTATTGGAGATGTACTGCGCTCACGCGCTATATACGGCCTGTTAGATCTATCCATATTCCAAATGCAGCTGTCTGACAGCTCTGTTCTTCATGTCGATAATTGCTCGGGATATCTGGTGACAAAAGTTCTACATGCAAGCGAGTGGCTACTGATGGCCTGCAAGGTGCGGTGCCCCTCCATGCCACTTGGTGTTGGGCTCACTTTTGGAGCTACTCCTTACCGAACACCGAATTAGGTCCCCGCAGGTCAAACAGTCTCTATCGAGTGCGCATCACAGAAGACGAGGTCGAGTGTCCAATCGAGATTTGGTCAAGCCAAGTGATACCTGCTGGATAGGCCTCCACTGCATCAGCGACCGGAGCTGCCAGAGGCACTGCATTGAACACTGAAGGCAAGGCAGAAGGCAGGAAGCAGGAGGAGGACCCTGGCGGGGTGGTGTCGGCAAGCGCGCGCACGTCATGGCTGCAGCCCACCAGCGGCGGCGACGGCCCCTCCAGTATTAATCACCGTTTCCCTCTTACTCCGCCAGCCTTTGCTAAGACGCTCCAACACACAAGCTCCGTAAGTCGCCCTTTTCCTATGCCCGTCTGCTTTCCCAGTTCGCGTGCGTGAATGGATCGGCATATTTTTGCCTTCGTGCAGGGACTCGTCGACGCGCGCCTTTGCCGAATCTAAACCTGGCGGCGCCGCGTCCACTTTGTCACTGCGTTGTAATCGGCACCGGCAGACACATTTGTCCAGTGCATTCCATCAGCCTGGTCTTATCAATCGCTAATCTCCTGTCTCACTTCTCTTCGCTGTACTTATACTATGTTTACCCCATCGACGTCACGACTTGCCCGAACACTGCTTACCTCTGCGCGTCTGCAAACAGCTTCAATCAACCCCACATCTACCTCGAACCTATACCGCCCGCTTTTCACCCAAAAGTTCTTCTCCAACACAGCCAGAATGTCTGACACCGGCGTCCACAACCTCCAGACGTGAGTATCATACGATGGCAGCATCATACTGTCTTACCTGCGCGGCCGACGTCATTGTCTTTGTGCAGCCATCTAGGACACCTGCTAACATGGTCCCAGCAAGTCTGCCTTCGACGAGGCTCTCGCCGACAAGTCCAGCCTGATGGTCCTTGACTGCTTCGCTACCTGGTGCGGTCCCTGCAAGGTCATTGCGCCCCAGGTTGTCAAGTAAGTCAGATAGCGGACGTTTGCCCGGCCTCGCTGACGACGTGCGCAGGTTCTCCAGCACATACCCCAACGCGCGCTTCTACAAGCTCGATGTTGACGAGGTTCCCGACGTTGCTCAGGAGCTCGGTATCCGCGCTATGCCCACCTTCCTTCTCTTCAAGAACGGCGAGAAGGTCGCCGAGGTTGTTGGTGCCAACCCCAAGGCCCTCGAGGCTGCCATCAAGTCCAACGTCGATGCATAGAGTGCCCGCGCATCACACTCTTTTACGCGATCACGTTCGGCAACCTAGCATTGGGTGACGGAGGATGGAATGGACACAAAAGGCGGCATTTTTTGGTGCACATGAGTCCCTACTAGACATGGAGAGGGCATATTGCAGCACAAATATCATGATACCTTGCTAAATGACACGATTGACATCAACAACCCTTCATTCCGATTCAAAACTTTCTCGCGTTTCGGCTGCTTCGTAACACAATCTCAGCTTCACACGGACGCGTCCGGAGCTTACAAATGCGACAGGGCGAGATCGGCCTGCCTCGGCAATTTTATCATCCACCACCAGCGAGTCGCCTGTGGATAGCCTCGTGCATAACGACTTAGGTAAACACATCCAACATGGACGTCCAACCTGATATGCACGACGCCTGTTCAGACTTCTGATATACAGAGCCAGAACAAAACGGTGCTACAGAATGTCAGAACCAGTAGAGACTTGCCGGCGAGAATCAAGCACGCATGGCGATCCGTGATCGCAGCTTGCTCAAGACCGCATTTTTGAGCAACGTGTACCAAGGCTTGGGGGAGATTGGTGACAGTACTTTACGTGAACTTTGGATTCGCCTCTTATTGACTCCGCTTTGCTATAACTTTTCTGTCGAGCTCAGGGTCTTACTGACGGGGATGGTTTGGTACCGACCGGTATTAGCGATCAGCTGCTGAAGGAGAGCAAGCTGTAAAGCTTGGTACGGTAGATCTCGATCGCTAAGAGTGCTCTTGATTGTTACGGACTATCCTGTATTTTATCCTGCATTTTAGCTACAGCAGAAAGTCTGGCTTGAACATGCGAGCATGGCCGCGACTCATGTTGGAATGCTCTTAGACAGCTGCGTTGCTATCAACAGTACCAAAGTCCCACGAGTTGCTGAAAAAAGTCGTAATCGGTGTCTGTCAGGTGAATAGTACCCTCTCCTTGCAACAGAACGAACTCTGAGTCAGCTCTAAAGGGTTACTATTTGATCCCATCTATAAGCGTCAAAAAGCTCTGGTTCTTTGGTACTTCTTCTCAATGTATTCAAACGAGATTACCCAAGTGGACAAACCCATCTCACTTGACCGGCTCAGAGACCCTGAAGCAAGCGTTCCCTTCATAGGATTTCCCTTTGAGTCAGCAGAGGTCGACCAAACTATCCGAAGTCTCCCACAATCGTTAGCAGCTTAGCGAGCTAGAGACCAAAAGCTTCTCTCTACCTGGTCTCTCTTCAATATCTGTCCTACATCCGTTCATCCTTCGGCGCCTCACCCCCGTGCTTTTCTAGTCGGCTCAAGCGTCGCCCAGTCCGCACTTACTTCGTGCTCGCACTTCAGTAATTTTAATTCACTCATCATGGCAGCTTCAATTCTCTTACAGAGTATTCTCATGCTCCTGCTTCTGGGCTCTTCATCAAGCGGTGTCGCTGCTTCTCCAGTCGGTTCGAAAAACGATACAGCCTCTTGTGAGTTTTTCGCTCTGTTTGCAGAGACCAACTTCGCTAAAATTCGTAGTCTCAGGTTCGCTGACTGGCGATGTGTCTGATACATCTCCAACAGGCTCATGGTGCACTTTTGCACAAGGCGAGATCTACAAGGAGTTGATCACGCATTGTGGCCTGGATTTCTATGGAGGCGATGTCGGCAATTTTCGAGTGTATGATGTCGACCAGTGCGCTGAACTTTGCGACATCACGCCCGACTGTATCGCTGTCTCATACCAAAAAAGTGAGAGCGGAGAGCTCAAGGGGAGGTGCTGGCTGAAGAACGAGATCACCAGTACACAGCGCTTTGACTCTTCGATTCTCGGTATGCACAAGAAAGATATTTCCTATACTGCCCCGGACTGGTTGGAGCCAAAGACTGCATCTCATGCGCGAGCGCACGCCGTTGTCCCGCTCGAATGGTCTCCGACACCATTGACAAGCGCACCGAGAGACACGAATGTGAGTACGACATGCTCATCCTCGGCTAGCACTGCTTACGGCATTCCGTCTGGCTACTCGTCAAGCGAGACACTGTCGGACTCAGGCATTAGCTCGTCTTGGATGACGACCAGTATCTTCGCGGGTCCATCATCTGGGTATGACACTGTACACACGTGCTATTCTCCAGGCTGCCTCTCCATAGCGACCCCGCTGTCTCCTTCGCCCTCGAGTTCCAGTCAGTATTCGTCGCCTGTGGTCACGTATTGGAGCACGGCCATACCATTAGGTGCCTCTACAAAGGACCCGACCAGCAGCATGGTCGAAGTGACCAAGTCTATCAATACCAAAGGCACTTCCACTCAATACCCAACTGTCAGCCTGGACCATTCCTGGACTTCTGCATCTTCGTGGAGTAACACTGTTACCACATCCAAATACTCATCTGGGTATGGTCAGACCTTTGATGTTACTACTTCCACGACATGGACAACTAGACACGTCACCGATGAAGTCACCACAACGACGGTTGTATACCGGCCTGCTTCAACCAAGTCCTCAGTACATGCCATCTACTCTACCCTATCTGCGACATCCACTAGCAAGGCATTCATGTCTACCGTTGAGCCTTCTCGTCAAACAAGTCATTACTCAACCGGAGCATCTGGATCTAAGACAACAAAGTCGCCAGTGCCGATTATCTCCTCTGCTCAGACCACATTCTCCACCTTGTGGACGACTGTAGTGTTCACCGATGAAAGTACCACTACAACCGTTGTGTACCGACCAGCTTCGACAAAGACCTCAACGCCTGCTATACCGCCCGCTAAGACCGCGTCCACTACGACCACTACGATCACGTCAACAATCCATGTACCACCATCCACCCAGACTCCTGCATCAACATCCAAGGTATCTAGTCAATACAGCCGTTCCTCTACCGGGGCCACCAGAGCAACGTCCAGTGGCTTCTGGATGCCGAGTACGACAACGAGTTACCACACCAAGAGCACACCTACCACATCTCCCGTCCATTTCCCCCAATGGCCTTCTCCAGCAAACTCTCCTACCCCAAGCTCTGAGCCCGTAATCGCGACTCCCACCGTCTCCCCAGCTCCTTGGAAGCCCGGAAGACCTGGCACTAGCAAGTCGAGCAGCACCCGCTACACGGCTTCTGCTGTTCAGAGCAAGACGACGGTATCCACAGCGACTACCATAGCCCCAAGCCCAACGCTGAAGACCACTACGTACTACATCCCCGGCCCGACGCTGTCAAAGACGCAGACGCAGACGCAGACGCGTACAGTCTCTGCTCCTCGCGTGACGCTGTCAAAGACGCACACGGTCTCTGCCCCACGCGCAACGACGACGCTGAGGACAACGTATGTTGTATCTATCCCCGGCGCGGTGCGGGAGACAACGCACACACTGCCTGGTTCGACGCTGCGGACTACGCAGACAGTCTCTGCACCGGTGGAGCCGGTGACTGCGTACCCCTACTCCCCGGTCCCCGGCACTGTTGTGGTCTCCACCACGATGAGTGTGACGCTGTCTGGGCCTGGATCTGGATCTGGATCTGGGACCGCAGAGGCAGAGGGGTCGACAGTATCTACACAGCATGGAACTACGTCCACGTCTACGTCTACGCCGCTTGTATCTTCTACCTGTTCTGGGGAGAAGTCTTCTGGATTTGGAAGGCCTTCGTCGTCGGGGAGTCCCTCGTCGTCGGGTCCGCCTTCTTCATCGTCGTCATCAACACCTTCGTCCTCAACTCGCCGCCCGCCGATCACAAAGTCCCTGACTGCGGCGGCGACATGGACGGCGAGGCCGTCCGCTCCATCGTCGGGGATGGGGTCTGGTGGTGTGTTGAGGGCTGGTGGATGTGGTGGTGTGTTTTGGGCTGTTATTGTGGGTGTGCTGGGGTCGGTGTTTGTGGTGTGATAAGTATCTGGGTGCGAAGGGCAGCAACGGTTTTGAGCGGAGGAACTTGGGATATCGAGGCTTGCTTTTGGGTTCTTGACGGAAGGGGATTAAGGAGGAAACGGGATTCGAGGACGTCACAAAGGAAGGTACAAAGAAGGCAAAGACCAGGACACGCCGTCACCGCGCCGAAGGAAAGAAAAGGAAATGATTAGAGGGAAGGCATGACTTGGGAACTCAAGGGGATGGAATCGAAAGACAGGAACCTCTCTGGGTTCGGCAGGGAAATAAGGATGGATCCAGGATGACGGTGCAGAAGCATGGGATCACGGAGGCTTGGGAGTTGGGGATTGTGGCAGTGTATATGCATTCGAGGTGGTCGGAGGGGGAGGGGGTGATCAGAAAGGATCCGGGTCAGTAGGACAGGGTGAGGACGGGCGTAGACAGGATCAAACCCGATATGTAGGGCCAAAAAATATTATAAGAAACAGGGGTTTGGATGGGATGTGTAAGGCTGATGGTGATGTGTTGAGCGGTGGTGTGATGTGCTGTTGTGGAAGTGTGGGTAATGGTGTGATGTAGCTGTATGGTGCACTGTAGGTATGCTTCGTTCTCAGTGCGCCGATTGCTGAGATGGTGGGTAGAGAATGCAATAGTAGAATGCGAGGGAAGTTATAACTAAAAGGGCGGTTACGGTAATTCACGGTGTTGTAAGTGCTGGTTGTAGCAATAAGATTGATTTTGTCTGTATTCGACTATACTCAAAGCTGAGTTTGTACACTATGCACTGACTGCCCTTAGAGAGCAATCAAAAAGACACAGAGAATATCCTTGCCCGGGACTATGCTCCTACCCGCTACAAAGCACTCACTTCGCCTTCGTAGACTCGTGGTTGACACCACTGCTAGCACTGCTCACATTGGCAGTGTACTCATTCTGGTGCATCATGCTCCAGTCACCGATCTCCTCCTCGAAAAACTGGTCAAGGTCCAGGCCCATCATCTCCGCCTCCTCACTGACACGCAGATGCAGGAACGGAATGAACTTGAGCGCGTACAACAGGATACAAGACACCGTGAAGGAGTAGGACGCAATCGCGCAGATCTCAGCGAGCTGGTAGCCGACCTGGATACCGTTGCCGTCGATGGCGCCGAGAGCGTCGTACGGGCCCATACCATCGAGGTCGTAGACCCAGGACTGCGCGAAGAGACCAGTGAGGAAGGAGCCAACCATGCCGCCGATGCCGTGCAGCTTGAAGACATCCATGCCTTCATCGATCTTGATCCATTTGTCAAGGTTGTGGCACAGCGAGCAGACGACGCCGGTGATGAAGCCGATCAGCGCGGCGAACCAGATCGAGACGTAGCCGGCTGCGGGCGTGATGCCAACGAGACCGGCGATGGCGCCTGAGCATGCGCCGACGACGGAGAAGTGGCCCTTGGTGCGGATGTAGTCGACGAGGACCCAGCCAAGGACTCCGAAGGAGGCGGCTGTGTTGGTGTTGAAGGCAGCGAGCATGGAACGAACTGTGCCGTTCAGAGCCGAACCGCCGTTGAAACCGAACCACCCAAACCAGATGAACACAGTGCCGATGAAGACGAGAGTAGGGTTGTGCGGGCGGCTGTGGAGCTTGTCACCCTTGGGAAGGCGCTTGCCGAGGACAAAGGCGTAAGCAAGTGCGGAGAAGCCGGAGGCGATGTGGACAGGTCCACCTCCCTATTGAAAGAGTCAGTCAAGGTCCGGTACGATTATAGGATGTTGTAGTGAACATACAGCAAAGTCGAGACTGGGAAGGTTGAACAGCCAACCATTTGAGTTCCAAGTCCAGGATGCGATGGGGCAGTAAACAACAGTGGCCCAGCAGAACGCGAAGATCATGGATGGCATGATACGGCCACGCTCAAAAGATCCACCGATGACCAGCTGAACTGTGCAAGCGCAGAAAAGCATCTGGTACAGGCAGAAGACAATCTCAGGAAGGAAGGCAGATCCAGGCGAAGGGGCGGACATGACATTCTTCATGCCGAAGTTGTCCATGTTGCCGATGAAGGGGTTGGCAGTGCGCGAATATGCGAGCGAGTAACCCCAGAACAGCCATTGGAAGCAGACACTTGGAAGATCAGTATTACGTCGTCGCGAACGTTGGATCCTACTTACACTCCCATGACTGCAAGAGACTGGAACAGAAGTGACAACGCAGACTTGCGACGAGCGAGACCAGCGTAGAGGAAGGCGATACCAGGGATGATGAGCCACACTAGAAACGACATCACAATAAGATAGAGGTAGTGGTACTCAAGTCCCTGGTACTGAGTGTTGACATTCTCGATGTTGGGGTTGCCGCCATTGGGCTTTGCCTCATTGAACTCTGGCTGTAAAAGTATCAGTCTCTAATGTTGTACCATATGCATATAGAAGCGACTGGGCTACTTACCGCCGCAGGTGCTTCCATGTTGCCTACAGTATTTGTTTTGCAGCAACTGAACAGGAGGGGTGCACAGGAAAGAACAAATCCCTACAGGGGGCGTTCCACTCATATAACGGTCTTGAGTAAGTGCTCGTCAAATACCGCCGACGTGGATAGCCCGTACCGTGATTATGGAAGGAGTCATTCCCCGGCTAGTAATTCCCCTCTTCCGCCGTCGAGCTGTGCCCCCAACTCTTTCCAGAACACTCCGCTTGGCACTGATAAGCAGAATCCTCCCAGATCCCATGTTGGATGTCGAAGCCGAGCCTGTGTCGCCAAAGGATCGTATTCGAATCTTGGGAAATAGACCAATAAGCCAATCACATCGACCAGCAGTGAGCATGAGGCCAGTTCAACCGAGCCGCAATCGGGAATTGCCTGAATAGGCACCTTCTGGAGAGTGGTGGCATGAGGCTTGGTCTTGATAAGGGTTCGTCCGAATTAGGTATAGCGCATATGTAAGGATGATAAGGGCGGTAAGGTAACGGGAGATTGGTGAAGAAGATGTGGCTTGTCGGCCTGCTACCGGCTGCTTTGTCAGGGACAATCCACGTGAATGATAGACGAAGCCTGTCTATCGTGGTGTATCTTCGAGTTTACTCAATCTCTTGTCGTTTCGGCGCAGCACTGTTGCCGATTCGCTCTGCAATAGTCCGCATAGCCGGATTTAGGCTTCCCGCAACGCCACAACATTGAGTGACTTGCATCTTCGCAATAGTTTATTGGGACGACGGGCGACGGCGCTGCGATTGCGGAACATGGGACGTCGCAGCGTGGTGCTAAGTTGCGAGTCTCGCTGCTCTCGTCGGAGACATGCTGTGCCGCAACTGTGCAGGGCCAAGAGGCGTACAGCAGGTATCGTTTGATACATATGCAAATGCTGTTGGCCGAAATAAGCATTTGCCCCCTTTGTCAATCCTCCGGTCAACTGCCAGACGTCTGCGTTCACTCTCGGATGCTTTTCCTCTAGTTTCTCGAGAATGTTGACAGTGTTGCTTTGCTAAAGACGATGCTGCCCTTGTACATCCTGGTTCATAAACATCTTAACAAGAAGGCAAAGGTCTCGCTGTGAGGCTAGGGTTGCTGTCGGTCCAGCTACTATTGGCGATGCGTTGCCGGATGATACCTTAACGGAATCGATGCGATACCCAGCATGTTGCTCTTAAAGCTTTTAATGAACGCATGAGTACGAGCTGTCAGGAGCCGTCACTCATCTTCCTCTTCTTTAATTTCAGTCTTGACTTTTGTTTTCGTTCCTTTCGTTTTCGCAGCTTGGATCGTTTCCTTGGTCTCAGCATCATCCTCCCCTTTGATCTCCGTCTTTATAGCCCTTCTCTGTGCTTTATCCCATTCCTTTTGCTCCTTCGTGAATCTCTCTTTCTTCGATTGATATCCGTCATGACTCTTTGCCTTCTCCCAGACTTCTTTGAATATAAGGCTTGCCTCCAGCTTCTCATCCCTGCCCTTGAAATTCTCATCTTTGACTAGCTCCTCACCCGTAGTCTTGTCGTATTTCCTGCCGCCCTTGTGGTTCGCATACCGCTTCGCACGCGTCATGCCCATCTGCAGAAACTTTCGTGACATGTCCATACCAATGAAGTCGTCATCTTCGTTGTAGGCAAGGAACTTGGCATATATCTCAGCTGAAGATTTCCGTGCGATAGCGGGCGTTTTAAATCGCCACGAAGGAAGAATCTCTGATTTGTAGGGCTCGAAAGTGAGTACGCCCATCTCGCCCCGCGCGATGCGGTACGACATGCGTTGTGCTTTTGTCAGTGGTTGAGCAGGCATTGCGACTGTGACAGGATTGTTTTGATCACTTCCGCCTGGATCACAGTGTTGAATTTGAGGGCAAGAGACCGCATTGTTGATGCTACTGGCTCAATACGTTCGGCCATTTTGCGATGACGTAGTCATGGACCGCGGCACGCGTTACAGCGCGCAATCACGACTCCGCGTGACACTAACACGAAAGTGAGAAAGTATTCTCGCGATGCGACAACTTGTTCTGCAGATGTTGCATGGGTCAAGACGTAAGCTGACTGGATGAGGCAGACACGCAAGTGCCTTGCCCCCGCACAGCCTCATGGCAACTACAGTCATAGCAGCTTTCCTCGCCGTCCCAACAACAAGGGATTTATTTAAGCCTTCACACAGTATAATGCAGCAGTAAAATCTCTACTATGTCCCTCCAATTCATTTCGGATCGTCCAGCCCCTGCGTCCAAGCCCAATGCATTGCTACTCCCAGACATACTATTTGAGCTCCTTCCCCATCTCGACTTTTGCTCACTCCTCACCTGCCGGCGTGTATGTCGTACATGGGCATCGGCGATATCTCGTTCACGGGACGCCCAACAGAGATTGTTCCTGGTCCCAGATGATAGGCCATTCGAGGCATTCAAAGCTGCAGAAGAACACGACATTGCTACCAAAGCGCCTGCAGCCTTTGACATGCCGTCAATACGCATCATCCGACGCCCGGAGTTCAGAAATCTCTTCAATCCATGGATATACATCATTGCTGATAATGTTCCTTCCTTCTCTGGTGGTCCGCGTAGGGCCAATAAGGTGTACAGCTGGTCGTCTAGAACCGCATGGCGCTTCACAAATCGTATCTGCTCAGGTTATGTGTGTTTCGCTTTCTCAGTTGAGAAGCTGCTATGCATGGCCAACGAAGCGCAAGCCACCTGTCTGGAGATGTTCTTGACGCAGCCGCCAATCAAGAGAGTGCTTTTCACAGTACAAGATGGTCGTTGGGGAAGCAGGGACTTTGATATCGAGAAAGCAGAGGGTGTGAGGATTGGCGACTTGATGGCGAAATTAAAAGGCTCAGATGTCATTAAGCTCTTGGGAGAGACCGTGGGGATGGAACCCGAAAGCCACGTGGTAGCATCTTTGAAATTTGATGAGCATTTCGAAGGAATTAGATTCATGCCACGGCAGCAGCTGATGAAAGACACCTACGGGACCATTAGTATTAGGACGATACCATGAAGCTATCTGGCCTCTGCTTTCGGAGTCGACATCCCCCAGTAGCACCAGCAGAGGACGGAAAGTGGCGACGTAGAATGCACCGATAGTGTGCACCCTGTCTTTCCCCATTAAGGGAGGTGCCCTCGTAGATCGCATTTACCTATCAGTCAAGAAACAAAAACAATGGATGCTCTGTGAATCGAACACAGGTCTCTCGCAATGACCAAGCGTTTCGGTGGGTCGATCAACAGCCCTGATGGGCACCCGTTACGGGGTCTCCTTCACCTGGCGCTGGCTATGTTGCGAGTGTCTTGCCACTGGACCAAGCATCCACAGATTGTATTGATGGCTTGAGGTCAATTTTAAGCTTTATGTGGGTACAACGAGCGTTGAAATCTGCAAACAAGATGGATCAGGCCAGAGCAAGCTTGATTTATCAGGGCATGTCTGCTAGGGTTGGTAAGAACAACCCATGGCAATTGACAATGGGTGGGCGGCAAAAATAGAATTACCATTATGTGAACCGTCACCTATTCTAGGAATATACATGAGATGGCGTCAGCTGTCTTGATCTCAGTTGTATTGCTTGTGCCATGTAGTGGATAGGCAATGGGAAAGAGATGCAGTGCATGAACAGGTGTTATATTGATTCAGTATTATCGGGCGCAACAGCGAGCAGGCTACATCTATGCAATCCACTTCTTCTGTAACCCCTTCTTGCTCCATTGGTGCTTGCCCTTGGAATCACCCTCCCTGTGCTTCTCTTCATAGATTTTCTTGGTCAACTGCCTGTACAAGTACTTTCCGCCGTTGTTGTACACGATACTGTGGTCACTGTCCGTAAAGAAAGTATTCTGCATCTTCTCGGGGGTGACACGAGCGCCCATCAGGAGATCGACGAGTGCTGCTGAGTTCTGGAAGTGGACATTATCGTCACCAGTACCGTGCTGAATGACAACACCACCAGCAATGTTCTTGAAACCGGTAGCATCGTGAACACGAGACTTGTTGTAGCCTTCGACGTTGTCCTCGGGCAGCTTCATGTAGCGCTCGGTGTAGATGGAGTCGTAGAAGCGCCAATCGCTGACGGGAGCGGTGATGAGGGCAAATGAGATGATGTCGTCGCCGACCTCAACGACCTTGGATGAGAGATAGCCACCATACGACCAGCCGAAGATACCGATATGCTCGCTATCAACCCATGGGTTTTTGGCAAGCTCCTTGGCAGCCCAGATCTGATCCTGGGCCTCAAGATCTCCCAGGTTCTTGGTGACGGTGGAACGGAATTCGCGGCCCTTGCGTCCGGTGCCACGGTTGTCGACGGTCAGCGTGATGTACTCGAGCTCAGGATCGGATGCGACATAGGCCTTCCAGTTAAGGGGGCTGAACTGCTTGGAAACCTCCTTGGCATTAGGCCCACCGTAAGGAATGAGAATCATGGGGTACTTCTTGCTAGGGTCAAAGTTGGGAGGGAGGCGCAGCATGGCATCGAGAGTGAAGCCATCTGGGTGCTCAAGGTCCAGATAAGTGATGTTGGGCAGATTGTAGGTGGTGAGATTACCGTACAAAGCTTTGTTATCGACAATGGTTCGGACCGGCTCAGTCGAGTTAACAGAGTACAACTCCTGGTAAGGGACATCGGGTCCAGCATAGCGCAACACATAGTAAGAGCCACCTGAGGAGAACGAAGCGGTCCAAAAGGCAGAGACGGAGTCGTCGACCAGGGCTTTCTTCTCGCCAGTCTTGAAGTTGACAGAGTAGATGTGCGACTCTGTGCTGTGGTGTTCAGTAGAGGTGAAGTAGACAAGACCGCGCTTGGCATCGATCTTCAGGATAGACAGGACCTCGAATTCGCCAGAAGTCAGAGCGATGGGCTCGCCGCCATTGACTGGGAAGAGGTAGATGTGGTTCCAGCCGCTCTCATCAGATAGATCCAGGTAGTACTCGGTGCCGTTACCGTAGGTTGCGTTGGCAGTCTGGACAGCGCCAAGGTAGCGGGTGGCAATCAAGTTCTCCAGCCAGCCATCGGTACCATCGCGTTCACGCACAACAGAGGAGGTCCCCGCATCGACATCGACCAGAACGTACTTCTCAAGATCCTGGACTCGGTTGAATGCACGGTAGATGACCTTGCTGTGAGCATCGGTGAGCCAGTTGACTTCACCGATCACAAGGTCGTCCTCAGGGAAAGCGTCGATAGGAACGGTCTCGACTTTGCCAGAGGCTACATCGAGCAGGTTGAAGCCGACTGTGGGGTTCTTTGTGCCGACTTTGGGGTAGCGCAGCTCAAGCTCGCGAGCATAGACGGGGGCGACCGCAGCATCATCCATGTAGTAGGGAATGCGGAATGTGCCGACACCTGTCTCGTTGAAGCTCAAGAAAGCAATCTTCTCGCCATCAGGGCTGTACCACAGAGCATAGCGGTCGCCGAAGATCTCCTCCTCATACACCCAGTCAGGGACAGCATTAAACCAATCGGGGCCGCCGTTCTCGGTAATCTGGGTGATGTTGCCATCGTTCCAGACGTAGAGATTGTTGCCCTTAACAAAGGCAATCTGGGAAGATGAGACGGGGCTCCATTCGGCGTACTGAATAGTGCCATTGGACTCAGGGTCAAGCGAGATGGTCTCACCAGTCTCGACATTTTGGATGAGGTAGTCTGCATAGTACGAATGCCTAACAAAGTCAATTCCATAATGTCGCAGTTGTAGGCTTGTCTTACCTGTACTCCTTGGTGTAATTTACGGCCCACAAAACGTGGCTGGCATCACCGGAGATGAAAAAGTCCCAGTAATCAGCCGGAACCTTGTCAGCAGACAGAAACGTCGAAGAATCGCCAGTCGCAACATTCTCGAAGAGGAATGAACCATCGGCGCCGGTGTAGATGTAATCGCCATCTGCACCGGTGCTGACCCAGCTGAATGCCCTGGTGGATGCGGACAAACGACCAGGCGCATCAGTGGTGATGTTGTAATTGAGACGCAGAGTGGAGTTGCTGCTTCCGAGTGGCTGGTGAGGCTGCCTCGGTGGCTCAATGGCCTGGATGAGCGGCAGAGCCGCAGCAATGACCGCGAACGAACGCATCGTAAGAAACACTACGACTTGCGAAACAAGAGGGGCGTTCGAGCACGCGAACCTTCGCTGCGGTGCAGCGATTTATGTAGTCCTGGTCGTACATGTCCGCCTAATGAGCACCCCGACATGCAGCTGCCATAAGAGGCAGTTGTCAAGACATTTGGTCGTGCTTGCCAAGCACAAACCAAGAAATCCAAGTAACCCGGCGGCCGGCTCAAGGAGGCTTTCAACTGGTTTCTCCTGTTTGCCGCGAGATTGCGGGAAAGCCTCATCATCAGAATGGAAGGTGCCAGTGGCACAAGCGAAATCGCGTGCGCTGCAAGACCATGTGCACAATCCCAAGTCTTGGTGGGTGACGCGATGGCGGATAGCGCTTGCTTGATGCGCAGAAGAGCGGCAGGTACGGAAGGCGCTAAAACGTCGAAGCTTGTCTTATCGGCTCCATCGCTGCATCTTTACCAGCATTGCTCCACAGTCATGGTCTTTCCAATACGAAAGCTGTCAAGATCAGTCGGTACGGGCCACACTTAAGGCATTCACTATAACGACATTGAGGACCTCAATGATATCGATGGTCAAGTAACCGGTAGATCTTCTAGTGGATCCACAACGAAGAATCACGTGATATTCCCTTACATTATGTGTATGCAAGTACCCCTGTCAAATACCAATCTGTTGGTTGGGAGGAAGGTTCGGAAACAGAACCCCGAGAGTTTTTACAACGCTGCAGTTGTCCTCTTGGTCAATGGAACGGAGGGCAAGCTCTGAATGCTTGATTAGGACCAGAAGTCCTCCGATGGAACCACGATCCAAATCGACAAAATATTGTATGGACACAACAACACAAGATGGCGAGGTATATACGGGATAATTTTCTTCACTCGGCTACTGCTGCACAGTAGCATACAAAATTGGCCAGTCAGACACCCTACCGTCCAACTTTTCAACTTCACCACCCTTTATTTTTGCCTGCTTTCTGTTGTGACGGCTAGCCACCATCGTCATGTTCCAGCGGAATTGCCGCTGGAGTTGCACTACTATCGACAGCGAGTCCATCTCATTCATTGTTCGCGCGACTTACTAAACAGCAAACACACCTTCACCTTTGGGCTTCAGAGGCTTCAAAATAAAATATGCGTACTGCTATGGCATTGCTTGGTCACACAGCAAAGACTGTTGCCATTCGTCGGCTATTTGGAAAAGAAATTCAGTATTGCGACTAGCGAGAGTATCTTCAGTAGTGCTTGTATGGTGCTATGGATTTGCTTGGGATGGCTTCGAGTGGCTTTCACCTTCTCCGCTATGACCAGCGACCGTTCTTGCAACCATCTTAATGATAGCGCGGCAGCCTCACCCGCGTATTCACCGCACCTTCTGTTCGGTTTACTTGGAAACGAAGCAGCGACAAAGCACTTGGTTTCTGCTCAAATCGCAAGAGCTCTACCTACGTTCCCAACAAACATCCAGCATCCTCTCAGCGTAGCATCATGTCAAACGCCCATTTTACAGAATCTCCACCGCATGCCCACGCCGCCACAATGAGATCTCCAGCACGGCGCAAAATCGACTTCCCGCAATCTGTGGCACAAATCCGTCCTGATCCTCAAATCCCTAGTACAGGGTCTTCGCGGTGGTTTGCTGAACAGTATGACTTCGAACGACGACTGAGTCGATTTGGCGTCACACTATCCGAAGATAATGGTGACACGACTGCCGATCTTCATGAAGCACCAGCTGCATGCACCCGTGGTGGGGCTGGTGATACCTTTGACGGCTTCACTCGCAATGGGAAGCAGACAGACACTCGTTCCCTAGAGATGGGCGCCGAGATTACACGAGAGCACGAAGGCCCGTTGATCGTGTACTCCCCAATTCGCAACTTATCCCCAAGACGCAACTACTCCCCAAATAGCCCCGAGGAGGCAAACACCGAAACCCTTGTGCGGCAGCTGCAGCGAGCTCGTGCTGAGACCCAGGTCTGGAAAACGAAGTGCGAGGCTAGGGAATCCATGCTACGCGAAGCCTACAAGGAGAGTATGGATTGGAGGATGAAATACGAGAACCTTTACCGCGATATCATTCGAGACCAGGTACCGCCTCCCCGATAGACTCAGGGAGGAAGGGGAGGTGCGCGATCTTTCGGATAAGTGGACGAATCGAACAGGGATTGTCATCGATTAGAGGTTTTGGTTCGCTTGAATTACATCCCGGCGTGGTCATCTTGGGGTCCTCTTGCGGCAAGCCCTTCGGTCCATACAGCATTCAATAATTCCACGAACTTTTGTGCCATCTTCTTGCCACCGTGCTCGTTCGGCTCCACCCTCGCTGTATAGTCCCTCGCTGTCTTCCCATCTAAAACTTCATGTAGTGCGCAAGGGACTATTTCAGTACCTTCCACTTTGATGTTTTGCGTCGCTATCTCATATAAAGTCTTGATCGCAGTTTGTAGTTGCCCCGGCCAGGTGTTGTAACCCAGGGCCTTGAGTTGAACGTCGGCCCAACTCTGCTGGCCTAGCCCAGATTCCAGCGGATAGTAGATCATACAAATGATGACAGCGCGCGGCCTGGTCTTTGCAGTGACGCGATCGACATAGTCCTGGATGTTGTTCCCAAACATATGCTTGAAGTATTTAAGCGACCATGCAGTTCCCTTTTCAAGCGACGATCGGGGAGTGGCCCAGGCAAGTTGCAACATGTGACGAATCGTGCAAGGGAGGGGTTTGAGAGCAATGTCGTTAGCTCCGATGCTCACTATAAGCACATCCTGTGGCTTGATGTTGTCACGGATGAACTTGTCGTGCGCAAGTAGTTCTTGGTCTCGCTGACGCAGCATAGACTCTTCCACGGCGGTGTTGATGCATGTCGCCCTGTCGCCCAGGAAATGGTTCAGCCAGAACGAGACGTCTGGCTTTGGTTGGGGGTTGTCCAGGGTGTGTTTGTAGATATCGGGTGTTTCCTCCAGAGCCTCGTCAGAGCTCACCCAGTACTTGTTATCGAGTGAGGAGTCACCCGCAAGATAGACGATAGGTTTGTCCGGTCTTTGAGCTACCGTGATAGCATGGAATGTCTCAAGGTCCTGGATCTGGTGGCCTTTCCATTCGAAATAGAATCTTGAGCGATTTATCTTGCGTTGATTCGTCATCGTGGCAAGATCGGAAAGTAGTGAAAGAGCAGCTTAGAAATGTAGGTGGACTTGATAGGACCAGTATGTATCTATTAAGGCATCAAGGTTTTGGGAGTTTTAGTAGTATGTTGCTGCCTTGACTTCATGTTAATGCTTACGTTGCGCTGATGCTCAAACATCAGCGTACGAGACCGGAGGCAGCAACGGAACACCATCCGGCAACAATGACGTCAACTGCGTTATTTCCACCTTTCAAGCAGTCGTGAACAGACCGTTAGCTTCGCAATATGAAATTGTAGCCTTGCAATTTCCGAAGTACGGTTTGTAATTTGGGGTGCCCAGCAAGTCGACGGTTTCTCAGAGTGGAGTTGCCGTTGGCCCTTTCCTACCCCACTTAGTCCTGCCATCAGCCTACTGCTATAGTACCTCGCGGAAGCTTCTGTGCAACACCCATGTAGACAATTCGCGCTTGTCAGATACTTGGAAATCAGCTACTGCCGTGATCCAGGCCCAGAGGTTACCTTGCATCTCACATTGGTGATAGCGATCGGTCTGTGTTTGTCAAGCTCAGGAATCTGCTTCCCTGACTTGCAAGTGGTATTGTCCCGACACAGCTTCATTGAAACTCAACATCACAGTCGGCTCACAAGGACAGATTTTAGTGAAAGTTTCGATGGCTGGATGGCTGAGACGTCAGAAGATTCTCGATATACGTGTTGCTTGATTGAAACTGCGATTGAATCTGAAGTTACATTTGCTTGCGGGTCTCTAGCGACGTGATGACTCGAAGTCAAATGTTGCTACATCATTTGGCATGACCTTCCACCTGAGCTCAGGCTCTCTTTCCTTGACGATTTCCCTCCTTGACAATAGTCGTGGCCATGAAATTGGCACAGTATTGAATCGATACAGGATCCCAGCTTGTATTATCACAACTAAGACGCCACGCCTTCGCTCGAACGGCATGCTTCCTCATTGAAGATGATTTCGTGCTTCATGCTCACGACTCTCACGTACGGTTCCTCGTCGTACTGAGTCGGTGCACCCTCTTGCGCTTCGCGACAAGCTCGGCCACACGCTTCTGGGCGTCCTCGGTGAACGTAGATTTGGCGAGGACAAAGGTAGACTTTCCTCACTCCCTCGATCTGGGAAAGGTGCAAGTCAGTCATTCATTTTACAATTGAGCTTTGTCGCGGGCTTACGATCTTAGTCTTGTCTGTAGCATTGGTCGTAAATTGAACTGCTTCGTCCATGTCCTGGGATATGCTAACGCGAGTGCGAATCTGAACAGAATCCAGGTACTTTCTCTTCTTGATCCATTGGTATAGCGGGTCAACCTCGAAATACCTGGCCTCGACCTCTAGTCGGTTATAGAGGGCGTAGTCGAAGCCATTGGTCTTGTTGTAGAGCACTGGGAAGACTGATGGGCGACGCATGAACGCGAGTCCTGGGTCAGCATCAATGTAGTAGGTTCCATCACGCTGGGGAATCCAATTGAATCGCGCTGAAAGCTGGCGACGAAACCACCCAGAGCTGGTAGTAAGTACGTCAGCAGAAACTTTGAAGCTGCAACCTGCGACATCAAGCTCTAAGATCGGTGGGTGTGATGGCTTGATTGTGCGGTGAGGGATCGGCGATGTGTCAGTACTCGCTGGCGTGCGCTTGATCGTCGAGGTACGCGTGTATGGTGGGCTTGAAACTAGCAAACGCTCAAACTGAAGCTCAAGATCGTTGGCTATATGATCCACGCTGTTGTCCGCCATGGCTGGTATGATCTGCAACACAAGTCAGATCGTGGAACTTGAGGTGAGAGATGAAAAGGTGGCGGAAGGGAGCGAAGGTATAAATATTGAGATTCCTAACTAGCTTCTCGGCACCGGATTGCCGAGTACCTGTTCACGATGAAGAACGGGTGCGCTCGGTTCTGGACCAAATTTGAAACCCTTTGCCCTCACTCTCACTTCTGAAAATGCCCTTGTCCTCTCCTTGCCTGAATGTCTCTCACGTCATTGCACAGCTCGAACCCACCCTTCATTTCAAGCTCCCGCTTCTTCACCTCTGCTGCCTCCAGCGCAGCTAACTCTTCCTCTACACTCCGCTCCACTGTTCTCTTATGCTCATCACACTGCCGTAACTTCTCCTCATATCTCTCCCTCTTTTCCGGCACCCGGTCTCTAATCTTCTTCATTCTCGACTCTGCGCACTCGTTGGCGATTCTGATTGCTTCATCCCTTTCACGTACAATACGCAAAATGCTTTCATCTGCTGCGGCTTGAATGTTTGCAAGCTTTTCCGACAAACTTGTATGTGAGGTTGCTGTAAGATTGAGAGCATTCTGGGTTGCCCTCAGTTTGCTGTTTGACCGCTCAACCGCTTTTAACGCAGCAAGGTACTCTTTCACTGCCTGCGCGCGTTCGGGTGTCAGGTCAATGTAGAGGTCGTCGTCGAGGTCTGACTCATCATCCGCTACAAGGTGCTGCGCCGACAACGTGTCATCGGGAATAAACAGACTCTCGCCATTATCTTCTCCGCGATACCCAGTGTCCAGACTATCTTCCACTCGCGCCCACGATCTTCTTTTCGACGTTGGGGTGACAACGTCCCTCTCCACACGGTTTCTCTTTCTGCTCGACCCTGGCGTACGCGAGGTCTCGGAACCCAAAGTAGCAGGATTAAACATGCCAAACTTTCCGCTATTAAGCTTTTGTGTCTGCCTGTCAGACATGTCGTTTGGTGCTGCGAAGCCACTTTTCCTCACGGGGCTATCGATGTCGGATTTTGGAGCGCTGTCTTCGGCTGCTTCGCTGCTGCTAGAAGAGCTGCAAGAAACGTTTCGGGCTTGCTTGTGTCTCGAATCCATTAGCTGTCCTTGTTGTGCTGGCCACGCGAAAGGCGTTGGCCCAAGATAAGGACGGCGTGGCAGTCCGCGTCAGGCTCGCGAGGTGCCTGGGAATTGGGTTGGCTTTGCTGCTGGGGCTGGGGCTGTGATATCGTGACTGAAGAGGGAAAGTCACAGCGGACCAAGGTTTGATATCGGTTGAGATGCTTGAGTGGGTAGTTGAAGTGGTCACTTGGTCCTTCCTGCTCGAGGAACTTGACCGTCATTTGCAGGCCGACCCTACATAACGGACTTTCACTTAGTAAGTGAAATACTACCAGTAACATGTTCTGTAAAATTGATTCAATTCAAATCTCAATACAATGGAGACGGGTATATGGGTACAACGACGACACGAAACCCACCCTGCTACCTTGCAAATGCTCCAACCAAAACGCTATCACCATCCATGCTGCCAACTCAATCCAAGCTTCACCGGACGCAAGTGCAAATTACTCGGCCTCGGCCATGATCTGCTCTCCCTCATCCAACATCTCCACCACCTTCTTCAAATTACCAACCATCTCCTTCGCTTGGCCAACAAGCAACAACTTCTCCGCGTTGGCCGGCAGACCCAAGTATGTGGGTGGCTCGCGCTCCGGCAGGTCGTTGACCCATTGCATGAAGTCCTTCCAGCCGGTGGAACTGGGCAGCTCAAGACCTGTGCTGTGTTCGGTCTCTTTGACGATCTTGAAGCCCTCCTCGAAGGCGGCGGGTGTCATACACTCCTGCACGATAGATGCGAGTGTGCGCCAATCAGCTTCGTTGTCGATCTTGCCGCCGTACATCTCTGTGATGAGGGTGGTGATCATCTCCCATGGGATCTTTGCAGGAGCGATGTTGGAGCGGCCCTGAGCGACGGTGTCGATCCATGTGTCGATGATATAGCTACAGCATTCGTACTATTGTGTGTTAGTAAATCATTAGATCATCGCATGAAACTGAACTTACGTCGCTGTCATTGAATTCCCAGAAGCCCTTCCAACCCAGCGTTGGCGCGTAACGAAGACGCTCTTGTACCACAGCGTGCAAAAATGACAGGATAAGGTAGACACGTGCTTTCTCGACTGGTGGCTTGACTGCCTTCTCCGCTAGGGATGACAGTGAGTCCTTCATATTCGCGCGAATACCGGCGGGCTGCTCATAAGAAAGGACGCGAGATGCTCGGAGCAAGTTGACAGGAATCTTCGGACTTGATTCCATCGACAAGAAGAGACGGAAATCGGGGTTTGGCTTGAGCGCTTCGAGTCTCTTTTCAAGTGACTGTAACCATTGAGGAGCCAAGTGAACGTTCTTGACGAGTACCCAGTTGCCAGTCGTAGCAGCATTAGCGATGGCCTTATCTGCAGTGGAGGCACCTTCATTAGATCCCATAGCAATATTGGCGCACGATACACGCTCTCTCTCGACCAAGTTATCAACCTTGTAGCTTGCGTCAAATCCAGGGCTGGAGCTGAGTGCGACAGGGGTGATTGCGTTGACCTGCTTGACAATGTGGCCAAGGTCACCGCTGGCGTCCAGAATACCTTTACCGAACACTTCTGTCACGAATCGTTCCACCGCAGGTACAAAGCGATCGACTCGGAACAACTTGACTAGTATGAGGGCACGCAGCTGCTTGTCGAATTTGTTGAGATTGTCTGGCCAAGCCTCCGGCACGTGTCGCTCGGCGAGCTCCTCGGTCAAGAAAGTATCCCAGGCGTCATCGTCGATCTTGTCAATCTCATCCCTGAAGATGGAGAGCTTACTGGCGCGTTGCAGCGCTTCTTCCTTGCGCTCTGGCTGGGTTGAAACATCGATCGCTTCCAGGTCCACGTCGAGAATCTTATCGATGAGAGTCTTATCCATCTTGTAGGGCGCAGCCTGTACAAGGAGCATCGCAAAGGTGACACGGTCCTTCTGCAAGAGAGACAAAGAGGTGCGTCGATACGCATCAACGAAGAGCTCGGTGATGATTTGGTCAATGCGAGCAGCGTGGTTGGTGCTTGAGCTGTTCCTGACCTTCTGGAGTACCGCCTCGAAGATCTGTGTGAAGTATTGCAGGGAGAATTGGTAGAAGTGGTTGAGATGATGCAATTGCTCCAGCACAGCAAAGATAGCAGAACAAGAGCGAGCGACGACTGTGTACTCCTTGGTGATATTATCAACCTCAGTCATGACACCAGCCGTCTCAGAGACCTTATCGGAAATTTCCTTTGCCTCTTTCTTCAGCGTCTCGAGGGTCTCAATGACATGATCGTCGTCGAGAATGTTGCCGCGAGATTCATTGAGCGCTTGCAGAAGACGTTTCTCGAGCTGGCGAAGATGAACCGCAAATTCGCCCTGCATCTTGATAAGATTGGATCGACGCTCATCGACGTCAGGCCTCTCGGATTTGAGGACCTCGTTCAGAGTTTGCGTCTGTAAGCTGCTTTGCGTGACGGTGAAGTTGACGAAGGTAGTGCGACTGCAAATGTCTGGCGCAAAGTTGGCAGAAGGATCGCGCGTTGAGAGGTACATGCGGAAAGTTGGTGAGAAATCGATCTCCTGCTTGCCGAGCTGGATGAGCGTACGGCCACCGGTCTTCTGATATTCTTTGTTGAGGACATGGTTCAAGATCGGGTCCAAATATTCGGCATCCTGAATCAAGATCGGATTTCCAAAACGCAGTGAGCTCTCAAGCTGCTTCACAAACGAGTCGTCCAGGAAACTTGTCACCGTAAGACGTTGACCCTTGCATTCGTTCTGCAGGAATTCGGTGGTTCGTCCTGATGGGTCGATGATCAGTGGATAACGGTTGAAGCGTTGGAGTACAATGGCGTTCTCTGTGCAAAGGTCGTCAACAGGAAGGCCATTGCGCTGCCATGTCAGTCGATCATCGGCGGTCGAAAGGTACTCCGTGATCGGATTAGGCGTCTTAAAACTTATGCCGGAGTTCTTGAGCTGATCATACCAGTCTTCGGACAAAACTTTCCTGTACTGTTGATCGTAGTAGCCAGCATAGGCAATGAAGGCGGCGGCAACGAGAACATCGCCGACGATGGTGTCGATCTGTGAATCGAAAGACCTGCTGCTCTCCTCCCATCTGACTTGTTCGGACGAAAGACTGTCCAGCAGACGCACACTGCGATCGACCTTGAACTGAACAGTCGACATCTCCGTCTTGATCGCTTGTGTCTCGCTGATCAGCACAGCGTAGTCCTCTTCGTACTGCTTGATGTTCCTGTCGAGCTTGCCGATCAGCTCTTGAGTCTCTTGTGCGCCTTGCTCGGTCTCTTCTAGCTTTTGCTCAAGCTCAGCAACCTCTTTTCGGAGAGGCTCAACACGGTTCAGAATTTCAGAGTACATGACTTGTGCCGCAACCCACTGTACAAGCGGGCCACAGGCCTTCGATGCTCGGTTGACCTTCTCGAAGGTAAAGTCTTCCTTACTAAGATACTCCTTGTTCATTACCTGGCGAAGTCGAGGAGTCATTTCCCTTTCGTTGTCAAAGGCGACGATGCTAGCAATGAAATTCTCAGCCCTAACAATCTGCTGGATATCCTTCCAGCTGCTCGGCTTGTTACCCAAGATTGTGCAGACAGCTTCCAGAGCGAGCTTGACACCAGCTGGCGGGTTGGCCATGGAACGAACTTCAGTCAGGTGCTGACGTTTGATGTTTTGAACGCTCTTCTGAGCTTCTAGAACGGCGGGCTCGGCTTTGGCTAGATCTTTGTTGGCCTCCTCACGTCGGACCTGGATTGCTGTACGTTCCTCTGCCAGCTGTGCTTCTAAGACCTTGGCACCAGCCTTCTTTTCTTCAGCTTGACGTTGGTCTGCAACCATCTGCTGCAACTTCTGTTGAGCCTCGGCATTCTTCTGCTCAAGCTGCGTCTTCTTCTGGGCGAGGCTCGCCCTCAAATCCCGAACCTTGTCGAATGTCTCTCTCAGCTTCTCCAGACCGACGTTGAGATGTCGTTGCTGCTCCTCAAGGTCCTCACGCTTCTCGTTGTATAATTTGACGTATTGTGCAACGAAGTCCAAGTAGTGACGAGGCGTTAGGTACATCTTACGGTTTTGCGTCCTCTGTAGTTTTTCGTTCTTGCTTCGCAGTGAGTGATGCACCGCAACCATCGCATTGACCACACTCTCGCGGTGCGAAGGTGGCAGGTTGAGGCCTCGGTAAGCGATAGGAATGCTGTCTGGAGCGACATAATTCGATCTATCCAGATCAACGGAGTGAGTGAGCTCGGAGCCAACCTGGAACAACGCCTGGTCTGACCAGTCACCAAACCAATTCAGCACACAACGATTGAACAAAGCGGGACTGGTAGCCGCCTTGGATGAGAGGCCTTCCTCAGGCGGGTTCATTGTGAAGACAACGTGGAGGTTCTTCACAATTTGCTCCGTGAACCATTTGTAAAGTTCCTCTTGGGAATCGAGATTCATGCCTTGTCGCGAAGCACCTTCCTTGATGGATGTCATCAACGTAGCATACTCATCTCCTTCGAAGAGACCGGGGACTTCGGCGTTAGCGAGTAGCGTGTTCATACGTTCCAGGAAACCGGAGTCGAGGACGTTAGCTTCATCCAGAATGAAGCAGATCTTTTCCCCCTTGCAACCGCAGCGACGAAGTACATTGCGGAGATCCTCATCAAAGTCGTCGCCTGTGTATTTGCCGTGGACCTTGATCTGATACACACTCAGACCGTTCATCCAAGCAACAAATCGTGACAATGTAGTCTTTCCTGAGCCGCTAACGCCGATGAGGATAAGATGGCCTTGAGGCTGCCGGAAGACACGATCGATGCGGAGAACGTGTTCAAGAACGTCATTGAAGAGAATGAGCGGCACGTCGACTTCCTCTTCACAGAAGGTGCGAAGGCGGGCTTTGACAAAGTCGCGAAGATGTTCTCGCTCCACAGGCATGTAGTTCTTCGAGAGCCAGTTGGAGTACAAAATAGGACCTCCGAGGGCCTTCTCTTCGTCAATGTTGGGGAAGTGTTCCAGGGCGATGCGATGCACACTCTCTTCTGTCCATGCGCGTTCGTCGTCTGCGATGAGACGATCTTGGAAGAGACGTAGAGCTTCATGCGCCCAAATCCTGATCAGACCCTCCACGGGGAGTGTCTCAAGCGGACGGAGAGCCTCGTAGATACCACGAACCCAACGGGTGAGCTCACGTGGCGAGTAGACGTAGTGGGGCTGGATGTCTGGAGTGAATCTCTTCTGCGATTCTGAGTACAGTTGAACCATAGCTCGGGTAAGCGCATCCGAGAATCCTCGAAGAGTTGGAATAATCTTCAGTACGGCGCTAGTGAATGTACCGTAGATTTGCAATAGGGATTGCTCGCCTGGGTAGTCGACCATTACCAACGGGGCATGGCGGAGGAATCGCAGACCCATCGGCGTACGGCCGGCATCAGTCGGGGGATTACAGGCACCGACAAATTGAATACGATCAAGAGTGACCCAAGTCTTGTCTGAGGTTCTCCAGAACCCATTGTGCTCAACGAGCTGACGCAAGAAGGCGATTGCCCGTTGCGTTCCGTATTTATCAGGAGCAGGCAAGTTGATCTCGTCGCAGAAGATGATGAGCCAACGGCCTATCTGAGTTGGACTCAGCTGAACGCCGTTGACGGTTTTCTTGTACTCGCAGTATTGCTCGAACGTCTTGATCAGCAAGTCTGGGGTTGTCGCACTGGAGAAGTTGAGACCGACGGTTTGCATGTGCGGAAGCTTGCGGAGAGCGCTGAAGAGTGTCATAGTTTTACCGGAGCCAGGTGGTCCACAAAGCAGAAGGGGCTTATGCTCAGCAAGCCACGAGTACAGAACATCCTCATGACGGACAGTGTCGAGAGTAGGAATTACAACATCAGTTTGGACGATGGAATGAGTATTGACCTCGACGTTGGGCACTTGGTTTTGCCACATCTCCCAGTCGGGTTTCTCTGGCTTCGCATCGTAATCGATGAGAGAAATAGACTCATTGAGAGGCGGCAACTCCACGTCGGTCATGCCGGCGACCAGGTCGCCGAACTGCTTGCGGTCTGATAGCGGACAATCGCCGACAAGGGCCCAGACGACAGCTACAAGCAGCTTCTTTGATAGATAGGCCTCCATCCTATCATCTTCGAGCGGGAAATCCTGATGCTGGATGTTGTACTCGATGACGTTGCGGCACGCCTTATTGAGGAGCGAGAAGAGTGTGTTGAGAGCACGGATGTCGGTGAACTCCATGATATGGTTGAACTTACGGGCCATGCTGAGCGCCTTCTCGATGAAGCGGTCCTGTGTGAGTTTGATCTTCAGGAAATCAGCGACCAGTGCTTGAGTAGCAAGTGTCTGCTGTGTCATTTGTCCAGGCGCAACAGAGTCGTCTTCGATATCCTCAAAGGCAGTGGTCTTCAAATTCTGGATGTAGTTGTCGATCATCATATCGACATCGACGGTATCATCGCTGAACCAAACCATGCCACAACGAGATACCGTAGCAAGCGTAGCGTACTTGAGTGTCTCAACCTCAAACATAATGCGCACGTTCGAAGGGAGGTTGAGACGCTCACCATTGGGCAGGGTGAGCAACTTGTTGTCGTCAAGTACAGAGTTCAAGTTTTCAACCCATTCGGGGTCGACGTCGCCATCGAAAATAATCCAGTGACGCTTGCTGTCTTCGCCACGCAGGTTATCGACTATCTTTCGAAGGATGCCGGTGAACAAACCATCGGTCCACTCGCGTGTCGTATTATCCAGAGTGCCGTACAATTGCTCTTTGGACATGACCTTAGGGTCAATCACATGGCAGACGCCCTCTACACCATCGGCCTTCTGGAGCGCGCTCATGAGCGTCTTCCATGCTGCTGACTTGCCTGATCCGGATGACCCGACCATCATCACACCGTGATGGAGATTCTGAATCTGATACAGCTGGAGAATCTTGGTCATCCAGGACTCGCTAACCACCAACTTCGAGTTTGCTGCCTGTTCGCGAATAGCCTCAGTGAGCTTCTCGAGAGGCGCAGGGATATACTGTACTCCTGGGAAGGCATCCTCCTCAATGCTTCTCATGATCTCGACATCAGAGCGAATGAGCTTCGGGGCAATAGTCTCTCTGAGACTTTGAAGGATAATCTGAGGTTCCATAACAGCTTCATCTGCCATTTCCGAGTCCATAACAGCGATGCGGGCTCGCTTGAGGCCACCAGAACTGACAAGGACACTCTTCAGGGCACGCAAACCAAAATCGTAATGTGCTTGCTTAGAGAGACTGGACGCGCAGCTGTCAAAGAAGGGAACCACTTGTTTGGAAAGATCCTTGGCTTGAGAGAAACCTTGGGAATAAAGCATGACTTCAGCAATCAATTCCTTGTCAGGCTTAGACATGGCAATGCTGCGGAACAGCTTCTTCAAGTTGTCGGGTAAGTTAGATCGGCCTGCGTATCCCGGGTTCATGGTGATGAAAACACCAGTGTTGCCGTTGACCTTAAGTTGGCGTCCAATGAGCTCAATTTGAGCCTTGTCGTCCTCAGCACCCTTCTTGAGGCCAAGCTGAATGTTCTGGATCTGTTGCGAGACGGCTGAGAGGATACGTTCCTCGAGACGATTGAACTCGTCGAAACAACCCCATGCGCCCACCTGACACAGACCAAGGAAGATGCGACCCATAGCCTGGAAGTCGAAAGTGTCATCGCAGCAGAACACAAGTGTGAAGCGACCGAGCTGAACACCCAGAGCCTTGACTGATTCGGTCTTTCCAGTTCCGGCAGGTCCATAAGGCGACCCACCAAGGCGTTGGCACATAGCTTGGGTAAGAGTGAGGAAACAGCGATCAGTAAGCGGAGTCCGAACAAGGCGATCAGCCACGCCCAGGTATTCGAATCCGTAATCCAGCACGGCATTTGCCATCTTGATTCGTAGGCGCTGAAGCAGCTCGTTACCGGGCTCGTACACATATCGCATTGACAGAAGCCACATGTGGTGAGTCGGTGAACGCGCTCCGACTTTGTCCAATCTGCCGATAACGTCGCGCTGGTGGACAAATTCGGTGATGAGGTCCTCGCACTTTCTCCGATGAATGGGCTCGAGATCGCCAAGGACGGATGCAGCCAACAATTTGAGGGCGTTGACTTGTTTCTCGAACAGGGCGGGTAAGGACTTGCCCTCAGCGACTAATGAGGCTTCCACTGCCTGCGTCCAGGCAATTTGTGTTCCAAGAACAACAACCTGCGTTGGGTACTTGCGGATATAGTCGTTGAATGCAGTCGGATCGATCGTTTCAGCGGCCATGAGTTGAGCGAATTCTTCAAAAGCTTCGAATGTCAACTCCGCCAGGGTCGTCTTCATGTTCCTCTCGAGTGCGCCTAGCCATTCGTTGATCCGCGGTGTCTGGACGAGGGAAATCGTCTGTCGTAGCTTGACCTCCTCACCCTCCTTGGAAGTGAAACCTGTGATGAGGCCATCCTCGTCAGTGACTAGACCAGAAATGCCGGCAAACATCTTCCGCAAATGCTTAGCGATGCGAAGCACGTCGTTGCTGTTTCCAATGATCTCAAGTAGATCCTCATCGCCAACGAAGTAGAATCGGGGGAAAGCGACACGCTCCCGCTCAAGATATTCTCCCAGTGCTTTCTGGATCTTGGACAGCAGGTCTGCCAACCTATCGAGCGATTGCTGAACGCTTGGAATATTGAGGGCCTCCATTACGTGAGGTTGACGAGCGACCTTCTTCATGACTGTGAGGAATTCAGAGTTGATGTTGTTGAACCGGGACGACTCCGTAGGAAGCAGATGCTTGATGTCCGCGTTTCCGGTGAAGACACCTTCCAGATAGACCCATTGACGTTGGACGTCGATCCAGACATCAAACAATACATGGACGCGGTTGAGTTTGTCCTCCCAAGAAGTAGCCTCCTCCTCAAACTCCTTGAAATACGGGGAATGCCGCATTTGCTGAAGGCCGTTGAGATGCTCACTGCACTGAGCAAACAATTCATCCCAACCCTTGATGAGCTTGCACTTGTTCTGGTAAGGGATCAGATCCAATTCGTACTCGTTCCAAGTCGACTTGACTTGTTTGATGAAGTTCTCAAGCACGTTCTCCTGAACAGCTTGGCTGATGACATCCTTTATGATCTTCTCACTGGGTCCGAGCTTGAGATCCCATACGTCGCCTAATGTCATAGAGATAGGCGAATACCTCTTCTGGGGTTTCAACTGCTTGAAGATCTTGACCCAATGGCGTTCACGAATATGGTCTTCTCGGAGCTCTTGGAGGGTTTTGTTCTCCGCTAATAGCTGCTTCAGTGTGTTCTGCACATAATCAAATGCTTGGTACTGCCGAAGCTTGGCTGGCATGGCCTTGAGAGCTTTCGACTGGTCTTCGAGGATCTTCTTGAGTTTGCGGGGGTTAATACTGGTCCATAGTTCTTCGCGCAAGTCGCTGAGAGAGTCCCAAATGGTTTTTATATTGATCCAGACTTGTTTGAAATCGGCAACTTCGTCATACAGGTCGTTGAGAACTGTAATGGGCGAAGATGGTAGTCCTAACGCTTCTTTGGCCTTGGAAAGATTGGTGGACTCTTTGGTCAATTGCTCAATCCTCTTGTCAAATTTGGTGAGAATAGTATTTGCTTCCGCAGGAGCCAGGTTCCCAGCGACAGGTTTATCGGCAGCCCACTCGCCAATCACGTCTGAGATTTTCTGAGTAACGATCTTGTCCTCGGCAGCAATCTTGGCTCGAAGCGCATCAGCTTGGTCATCAGCAATCTTGGTCTTTCTAGCAAGGACTTCTGTGAGCGTCTCCCACTCATGATCGATGTGCTCTATCGGTAGCCAATTCTGAGGGAATTGGTAGCGTTGGCGCTTCAGAGTGGCTGATCCCTTCTGGAAAGTTTCAATCTCCGGTTCCCACTCCATGACTTGGCGTTTGCACTGCTGCACAGTAGTGATGAATGATACAGCTTGAGCAGTCGAAGAAGCTTCGAGGGTCTGCACTTCAAGGTCCTTGCGCGCTTTCGAGATTTCAGCAAACACCTCATTCATACGTTGACCAAGTCTGTTGCCAAACTTGGCAAGGATCTCTTGCTGCCACTGATCGTACTTTGCGTTGACCTTGACCTGCACCTGCTCATAGTCGACAGTGACATAACCAAACCGCTTGTTAATGTCTGAGTTGTCGAAGGTTGTGCGGGCTTTGCGGATCTCATCTTGAAGTTGTAGCCATCGGGAAAGGTCTTCACCCAATACATCGTAGACCTGGTCAGATTGCAGATCCCAGAGGGATTGGAACTGGAGCCATTCATCGACATAGCTCGAAATATCGCTGAGTTTGCCCTCAACAGTGCTGTAAACCTCCACAAGAGAATCAGTGCACTTGCTTGGCAGATCAGAGAATTGATGAGTTGAGACATCCTTCGTCGATTCGAGTCGAATCTCGTAGCGCGATGCCTTGATCTTCTGAAGAGTGCAGATGACTGCAAGCCATTGCTGCAACTGCTCAAGCCAGCTTGCTCGAGCAAACTCGACAGGTGGGTTGAGATAGATGACCTGGTTCCGCATAGTGACCTCAAGCGTGAGCTCAGACAAGGTCGGTCTGACTTCATTAGCTTCTCCGGTTGCAGTATCATTGGCTGGGCGATGGTCGTCCTCGTCTTCGCCGCCATTCCTGAATACGTCGATCCACTGAGAGATAGCGTATTGTAAGCGAACGAGAAGGATGGATTCGATTCGAGTGTTCATGTCCGAAACCCATGTCGCAAGATTGGCATAGCTCTCCAGATTGAGTTGATCGACAGACTTCTGGATGATCTCCAGATTCTGTTGGAAAGAACCCTTGTTATATGGACATGTCTCGAGGTCCTTAAGTGCTTTCTCAACTACAGTGTTGATGTTCACAAGTGTGGCAACCTTGGTCTGAAGTAGAGAAGTCTTGGCCTGGAAGTCGCGGACGAACTGCACATGCTTGCTCTCGCTCCGAACGCTTCCAGCTCCTGCAGGAAATCCAGGCTGGCGGACATGAAGATCGTACGCGTGAACAAATGATTCCCACTTCAACGGTACACCCCTCTGGATCAACTCCTGGGCGTCGTTTGAATAATTGTTGAGCAATAAGGCAACTCCAGCAAGCTCAGATATCGAACGAACGGTCTGGGTGTATGTTCGAACGCTCTCCATGAGGCTAACAGCGTAGGGGTAGACACGCTTTGCTTCCTTCGAGATGTTGTTGATACCGTGTGGAATTTGGTAGCCACGCCACGTCAAGTTACGCACTTCCTTGAAGAGAGCGATGACTTGGCCATCGAAGTTCACATTGAGCTCCAAGATGTTACCGGCCGCACGATTTCGGCTGACCAGGAAAAGTCTTCCAGAGATCGAGAGCTTGTTTCGTGCGACTGCTGTCAACCACGTCTGAAAGATGGGTCTCGTATCCAATTTCTTCCTGAACATGTTACTCTCCGCTTGAAGTTTCTGACCTTCGGCATGGAGGACCCAGTCTTTGCCAAGAATGTCCTCGACCTTTCCCATATACTTGTCAAGCTGAATCTCAATCTGGCGCGCCCAGATGACAGCACCGGAAATAGGAGGAAAGTCTCGAAGCTGGGCCATTGCGTGCGCCTCAGAGTTGGCGTACTGGCGTTTGAATCGTTCGTGTAGCGCCAAAATATCTTGTTTGACACTCTCAATGAGTTGAGTCTGATACTCATGTATGGCTCCTCGAATCTTTGGTCGTACGAAAAGCGGGTTGAATTTTGAGAAGACACGGAACATCTCTCTCGCCGTTTTCGCAGTTCCCAGACGATCTCGTAGTCGTGCAATGATTGAGTTCTCTACTCGAGAGGTGCGTTCGTTGTACTTCAGCTCGGCCTGCTCAAACAAGCGTGTGCCCTCTGGTGATACATCCAAGACGTCTACGTCCTTCAAAACATCATAAGCTTCCCTGACCTCCTTGACAGCATCAACATCGCCGATCTCCTCAATGAAAACCTCCTTAGGTTGTGAGCCATCAGTCAACTCGGACTGAGAACCGAGCACATTGCCAATGGTGTCTGCCAGCTGCTTATGGTTCTTCCGGAAGGTGGCGACATAGCGGATACGCTCCTCGGTCTCGCGGTGGCGTGGTTTGATCTTAATGGGAATAAACTTCTCATTCCTCCGCCTCGTGACTTCGCGAGCAACGTTGGTAAACTCCTTGACATCCTCCTCCCACGTGCGCCAAATCTTTTCCGCGACGTTCATGACTGCTTGGAATTCTGGATAATCCATGTGCATTAGGGCACGGCCAGAAAGTTTCTTGTGCAGCTCAATATCAAGATCACCCGAGATAGCCTCAACAAGAGGTAGAGCTCGAGAAATCGGATACGGGCATATGCGTAGCTTTTTGTTAAGATGATTGAAAATCTGGCTGATAGCTTCATCGATAGCTATTAAAGAAGTGGACGTATGCAGTTGCTCCAGGGGAAACTCCCTCATCAGCGAGTTGTACTTCTGCACCTTCTCCGTTGCTTCCTTCAGGCCAGTATCCGCACTGAAACTGACTGTAGCCTGGAATCGCTTAGCATTCTTCAACACCTCGAGAGTCAGCCTGACGCCAGCGCTGCTGAGTTGGGTCTCGATGTCGTGAAGCCTAGCTTCCATCGACAGCCAGAAGTTGATTTCTTGCGATGCAGTTCCTGTCGAGACATCGCGAGAGGTCTTGGTAATGCTCTGGATAGACTTGATCCAACCGTTGACGGTACCCTGCAAGTGATTGAGGAAGGTGCTGTCTGAGACGATAGCGGAGGAAATCAGCTCGGGCGTCGGTCTGATACCTCGACTTTCCGCTTCCTGAAGCGCAATGGTGATCTGGGGGTGAAATGGCAGGAGCAGGTCGGGAATGTCAGAATTGTCAGACAAGTGCTGCATAGCCAGGGCCAACTCAGCCAATTTCTTCTTTGCCGCAGAGATGCCCGTCCTCGAGTCGCTGTCGCCCTTGCTGCTGTAGAGCTCTTTTGGATTGCGCTGACTCTTTGTCTTGTTGTAGCTGTCAAAGTATGGCTCGACGGCAGTCTGAATGAGAGAGTGAATGAACTCAAAGGGTGCGCCATCTTGCGATGTAGTGTTATTAGAAAGTATAAAGCCAGGAAGAGTCAAAACCGTAATTTGTTCGCTAAGGGGTATCGAAGAGTCTATGGGTATCGGTCGCTTCTGAAGAACAACGAATGCTGCACAATGAGGGGAGGCGGTGAGTTCGGTAGACACAGAATACGTGTACTGGTGAGAGACGCCTGTTGAAGATCAGCTTGAGCTCGCCAGTTAACCCCGCCTGCACTTACCGTTCGTACCGTCCAGCCCATCTATAGAGGCCTCAGCGCTTCGCTCCTTGACGACGTAAAGCACCTGCTGGTTCTCTTTCGAGAACTGCGCGCATCTCTGCAGGGTATTGGTGCGCTTGTCGTCGGAGAGCAAGCTGCCGGGCGCGCGGAGATCTCGCTCTGCAGCACCAAGATTGACCTCGAGCACCTTTTCCAGGTAGTCGACGATAATCTGGGGATCGATAGTGGGCGGCGTGGGACTCGGCGCTCGCGAGATGCCGTTAGCATCCCCTGGGGAGAGCGGGCCCTCCATGTTGACTTATTGTGTGTCTATTGGCGAGAAAACATAGAAATCCTCGTTTCCGGCGAGGGAAAAGCGAAATTTGAGCTTGAGTTGCTCCGGCGGTTGTGGGGTGGTGAGTAGGAGAAAGTGAGCTCGTGGCGGTGATAGTGAGCGATCAACAAAGTGCAGGGACGACGCGACAGGGCCGATGCACGCTTAACTCCCGCACTTAGACTGCCGCAAGGATGCGGAGAGACCGCGATTTGATTGGTGCTCACGTTCTGCCAGGTACTGCCATACAAATGCAAAGACGGAAATCTTGCTTGAAACACCAAGGCTCGTTATGCATCAGATGCAACCCTTTCTTCTCAATCAATTCTTGTTTGTTTGTAGGCGTGTTTACCCCGCTGCGCGGACTTTCGACAACACAAGGGTCCACTTTTATGATTGGATGGCTATCTTCGCAATATCTATTGTATTTCTGTTCTCATTTTCTCGAAGGCATCTCTGCAGCTTCTCTTCTAATCTTCACTACTCAGGCTCCCATACCTCGATCTTCGTTGGCCAGTGTGACTTCAGCACAATGCCTTTCATGATGGCCTCGGTCTTCTCCCATGGAACCCCAAACTTGCCGCTGTTGATCTTGCACATGCGGATCTCACGAGGCTCGGTTCCCATCTGACTGATGAGCTCCAGTAGCATCTGTATGGACTTGTTGGTGTTCTCCAGGATTTGATCTGGTTTGTCCTTGTTCTTGCCATATTTCGCACTTGTGAAGACGCAGCCGATCCAGTGTTGTCGATCCTCATCAAGAGGCGCAAGTAGCTGAGCAGTGCCAGTTTCCACCGGTTTCGCCTTGGTGTGCTTCTTGGTGCAGTAGTCGCGATGAAATGCATATGCTTTGGGATACTGTCTCTTGAATGATTTAGCGATGCCAGATCCCCAAACTCCTTGGGTATTGCAGGCGTGCACCAACACACAGTCTTTTGGCACATCGACAAGCATATCGCCTTTGCGATACGTCAGCTGCAAAGGATGTTGGTCTGTACTGGGTTGGCCAGGCACACTGAGCCGATCAGTGGGGATATGTGTATTGTCGAGATGCTGGTGTGCATGCTCAGTGTTCATCTTTTGCTTCTTTACTTGAGGTTGCAGGTCTGAGTTGGACCTCTTGTGTCCGCTAGTAGCAGCGTTCGTGGGGTGAGCTATGTTGTCGGTGCTCTGCTGCTCTGACATGTTGGCATTCGGTTGCACCAGCAGGTGAGGGCAGGTGATGAGCTGTCAAAAGTACACAGCGTGGTTGAATGTGACCAAACAGGATCCAGCCTTTCACTTGGCGCTGCGAAGGTACATGCTTGGAAGGATTGAGATGAAGGTGATGGTGATGGTAGCTACGTCTGCCTTGGCTACAACCGGAATAGGCAACAAGAGCTGGAATTGCCCTTCAGCCAGTATTCTGCGTGCAACGACGTAGCATCGTACTGCTCCAGGTTATAGGGCTTCGAGGATCAAATGATGGAAAGGAACAAGAAGCAAACGCAGTTTATATTTTGTGCAACCAATGAAGCTCTTCGGTGATCTGGAGTACTGTAACCAGTTCCACGATTATTTCTACTCGTTTTGCATGGTTCTAGATGGCTACATGAAGCAGTAAAAGTGCAGCTATGATGATGAAAATCAAGTGTTCTCGCTTGGTGTGGTTGCGCAACGAGCAATCGGTGGGAAGCTGCGCATGTTGACGTTGGCCCGGCTTGCGGCGAACTGGGCAGCGCCGCCAATCAGCTCCCGCCAATTCAAACCAGTGCAACTTCTTCCTCGATCTCGCCTCGACGACACCCATCACATCAACAGCACTCCGCGCCCACGATGCCCGCCCTCGCCAACAGCGCCCGTGCCGTCGCACGATCATGGACAGCCCACCAGATGCCCGTCGCCCGGGCCGGCTGCACCGCCATGCAGACCCGTAACGCCTCGGCGTCGTCGTTCGACAGCCCCTTCAAGGGCACCGCCGACAGCACCAAGATCCCTTCTTTCGCCGCCTACAGGAACAAGAACGGCGAGCAGAGCACCAAGGTCTTCCAGTACTTCATGGTTGGCTCCATGGGCGCTCTCTCCGCTCTTGGCGCGAAGGCCACCGTCCAGGGTAAGCCAGCCCGCCCGCAATGCCGGTGAACAGCATGGCAGAGCTTCGGAAAGCATTGGAAACACGGTTTTGGGCGCCGAGAAAGATCCCGGCGAGCAATTGGCTGTTTCGCGGATGAGATGGGGCTGCAGTCCGATGGAAAGCACATCAGCTAACGCGCTGCGCGACAGACTTCCTCGTCAACATGTCCGCCTCCGCCGACGTTTTGGCCCAGGCCAAGGTTGAGATCGATCTCGCCGCCATCCCCGAGGGCAAGAACGTGCGTCTCCCGATGGTTCGAGGATAACACCGGGCAGCAGCTAAGACAGCGCAGGTCATTATCAAGTGGCGAGGCAAGCCCGTCTTCATCCGCCACCGCACCGAGAGCGAGATCAAGGAGGCTGAGGACACCAAGTGGGAGTCTCTCCGTGACCCCCAGTCCGACAGCGACCGTGTCCAGAAGCCCGAGTGGTTGATCATGTTGGGTACGAATGCCCCACGGAATGACGCGACGAACCTGATAAACTGACAGCAACAGGTGTCTGCACCCACTTGGGTTGTGTGCCCATCGGCGAGGCTGGTGACTTCGGCGGCTGGTTCTGCCCCTGCCACGGTTCCCACTACGATATCTCTGGTCGCATAAGAAAGGGACCTGCCCCGCTCAACCTCGAGGTTCCCCAGTACGACTTCCCCGAGGAGGGCAAGGTTGTCATTGGTTAAATTCGCGCATTGTGTAAAGTAGCGAGAGATGGGCGGAGAGAGCTGGCTGTGTCAATAGGAGCAAGCATCACCATTTCCTTTGGTTTCTTATTTAGATTCGGCCTGCGTGCTAGGAATGTAACACCAGTTAGAGTCACGTCATAACAGGGGTCAGTCTAAGTGTGTCTGTTTCGTCCTTTGATTACGAGGCTACTCCCCCTTCACGAATGACTTGAGCGCCTCCACAGCGCCCTTGAACTTGCTCGCCTCGATCAGTGCCAGGTGGCCCTGGGGCTTAATGCCCATCTCCTGGAATGCCCTCTTGGCATCACTCGCGCCCTCGTCCACCGGGGTATCATAGTCAAATACCGCGTGATTAACAGTGTGGCGGCGTAGCATCTCGTCCTCGGGATGGAAGTAGAAAGTCTCCTCCTCAGACTTGCCGGCCTTCTTCTTCTTGCTAGGCGGCTGGCCAACCGCAGGCAGACTGGATGCTATCTCGGAGTATACTTTCGAGAGAACGAGGTAGTGTGTGAAGGCGTATGGCTCCTTCTCCTCGAGCGCCCATTCCATCTCTTCAATGAGCATCTCGTACATGGGGGGCACAATATCGGCGGGCATGTTGATGAAGCGCTCGGTAAGGATCAGGCCAATCTGCGCAGGAGCAGCGGGGAGTAGCTCGGGCGCTTTCTTGCTGAGATAGGCGTGCAGGTCGCGGATCACCTTCTTGTCCTGTGCACGCTTAGTCTTATATCTCAACCCACACAGTACGACAGTACTACCTTGTGTGTCTCCAGGTTCAGCACGGTCAGGAACGCATACGGATCAGTCTCCATGCCATCAACCTTTACCATGCTGCCCAGCAGCGGCTGCGACAGGATCAGATCGGCGAGCTCAGAGAGATCGAACAGCTGGTGGTCGACATCGAGCAATTGGCGCAGCAGGGTCTTGAGGCCGTGGAAGTCGACCTCAGGATTAGGGTCAAACCATTCGAACTCGACGTTCACGATGTCCATGTCCTAGCAATGATGAGCTTGTGCATGCAAGTTTTACAGTATGCGCCAAACCTCGTCGCTGTCGGACTCGTCATCCTGCTTCTTGCCCTTACCCTTGCTCACAGGCGCGTCAGGCAGCTCCTCTGGATCTTGTTTCCGCTTGCCCATTGTGTATGTGTGGTGTTGCAGCAGGGCCGATGAATCTTGCGGAGGCCCTCGGCGTACCTACGAATACCACGGCGAGCGGCGCAATCGATAAGAAAAAATTACAAGCGCGAGTCAGCCAACAAGCCCCGCGCTCCATCTTCGGTGCTTTGGTTCTTTCACTACTCTTCTTTTCTCTTCGTCGTAGCTTTTTCTTTCTTCAATCAACCTCCAATTCCACAGCCAACATGACGACCGACGTTAAGGACCCCGTCCCCCCGCACAAGACCTTCGACACCATCCTGGTGCTCGACTTCGGGTCCCAATACACGCACCTGATCACTCGTCGCCTGCGCGAATTCAATGTCTACTCAGAGATGCTGCCATGCACCACCAAGCTGGCCGACCTCGACTTCACCCCCAAGGGTATCATCCTCTCTGGTGGCCCGTACTCGGTCTACGAGGAGGGTGCGCCCCACGTTGACCACGCCGTCTTTGATCTCGGTGTGCCGATTCTCGGTATCTGCTACGGCCTGCAGGAGATGGCCTGGCACTTCGGCAAGAACGCTGGTGTTGCAGCCGGCGAGAAGAGGGAATACGGCCACGCACACTTGAACCTTCAGCAGCACGGCGGCCACATCGACGAGCTCTTCAAGGGCCTTGAGAACGATATTGAGGTCTGGATGAGCCACGGCGACAAGCTGAGTCACATGCCGGAGAACTTTGTCACAGTCGCAACCACACCCAACTCGCCTTACGCCGGTATCGCACACAGCGAGAAGAAGATGTACGGCATCCAATTCCACCCGGAGGTCACCCACACCCCCCAGGGTAAGGTTCTGTTGAAGAACTTTGCTGTCAACATCTGCCAGTCGAAGACCGACTGGACCATGGGCAAGTTCGTCGACCAGGAGATCCTGCGCATCAGGAAGCTCGTTGGAGAGAAGGGCCAGGTTATTGGCGCCGTCAGCGGTGGTGTCGACTCCACTGTTGCTGCCAAGCTGATGAAGGAGGCCATTGGCGACCGCTTCCACGCCGTCATGGTTGACAACGGCGTCCTGCGTCTGAACGAGGCCAAGCAGGTCAAGGCAACTCTTGAGGAGGGTCTGGGCATCAACCTGACTGTTGTCGACGCTTCCGATCTCTTCCTCGACCGTCTCAAGGGCATCACCGACGACCCAGAGAAGAAGCGTAAGGTCATCGGCAACACTTTCATCGAGATCTTCCAGCAGAAGGCCAAGGAAATCGCTCAGGCTGCCCACAACACCCCCAACGCGGGTGAGATCGAGTGGCTCCTTCAGGGCACCCTCTACCCCGACGTCATCGAGTCGCTTTCTTTCAAGGGTCCTTCGCAGACCATCAAGACCCACCACAATGTTGGCGGTCTTCCAGCAAACATGAACCTTAAGCTCATCGAGCCTCTGCGCGAGCTCTTCAAGGATGAGGTTCGCGCTCTTGGTGTCGAGCTCGGCATCAACGAGGAGCTCGTCTGGCGCCACCCCTTCCCCGGCCCAGGTATCGCCATCCGCATTCTCGGCGAGGTTACACGCGAGCAGGTTCGCATTGCGCGCGAGGCAGACAACATCTTCATCGAGGAGATCAAGAAGGCGGGTCTGTACAGGAACATCAGCCAGGCGTTTGCCGCTCTGTTGCCTGTTAAGGCAGTTGGCGTCATGGGTGATAAGAGGGTGCACGACCAGGTCATTGCGCTCAGGGCGGTGGAGACCACGGACTTCATGACCGCGGATTGGTACCCCTTCGATGGCGAGTTCCTCAAGCGCGTCTCGAGACGCATTGTGAACGAGGTCAACGGTGTGTGCCGTGTTGTCTACGACAGTAAGTCTTATCCTTCTACAGGTCGGAGTTCAAAAGCATTAACATCTTTGCAGTCACCAGCAAGCCCCCTGGCACCATCGAGATGGAGTAATCGTTGCAGATGGCTCGGGATGATGCATAACAGCATGTGGCTAGGCTTAGCTGAGAGGAGTTTTATGGACACTTTTATGGACACGGAAAAGCATACGAATAGATGATAGACACTTGATGATACCCTGCGAACGACAACGCGTTAGACGAGAGCAATTAAGATGAGATATGGTTCCACTACCGAAGTGCTGCCAAAAGTACGGACACTGTATTGTAGCAAGTGAGAGATGCGTGTGGGTCTTCGAGCGAATTACACCCCGTGACTAGTATGGCATAATCTTCTCGCATTTTCACATATCCTATATGATTTTCTTTGGTTTCCTATCTATGATTGTTGCGTTATGATTTTTTAAGGTTTATCAAGTCGTGCAACAACACCTACACTGACAAGCTGCATCATTCTGTACTTCTGAGCACCCGACAAACGCAAGGCAAAAAGGTGTCCTTACAAAGACAGCATCGTGCAATCTATTCAGGAATGCATTCAAACTGTCTCGCGCTGTACTCCCAAATCCATCGACATTTCCCGACCACATGCCAGCTCGCAGCCATTCGCACGTGAAACCTGACGGACCTCCGCTCACCTCCGCAACGCCAGCTAACCACGACCTTACATACAACCCTCCAAGCTCCCACGCGCCACGTCGCCCCCAAACACCCCTCTCCACGACATGCGATGAACAGTCCCTCAGCCTCGCGCTCGCGCTCGCGGCCCACGCGTCCCTCGCAAGCACGCACAGCCTCATTCGCAGCACCCTCGCTCCGGCGCCGTACCACATCCCAGTCCGCGCACGACTATGACACCTCCGACCCGGAAGCCGCATCGAACGCGCAAGCGGACGCCGCAATCGCGAGCGAGATAGCCGAAATCAAGCGGTACGAGGACTTCAGCACTATCGACTGGGTGCAGGACGCTGCCCGCGAATCGCTGCGGCGCAAGGCGCGGCGCAAGGCACGCCTGAGTCGCCCTGAGCTATCAGGCCGCGTGTTCCTAGGCCGTGGCCGTGGGAAGTGGCGTGGCAAGATTGCGGAGGCTTATGATGCGGGCCAGGCGTGGATAGTAGTCACGCTTGTGGGCGCGGCGATCGGTCTCAATGCTGCGTTTCTCAACATCGTGACGGAGTGGCTGTCGGATATCAAGTTGGGCCACTGCTCGACGGCGTTTTATCTCAATGAGAGCTTCTGCTGCTGGGGCGCTGAGGGCGGGTGCCCCGAGTGGAAGCGCTGGAGCGGGTTTGGCCCCGTCAATTATGCCCTGTATATGCTGTTTGCGGGGCTTTTTGCACTGACGGCGGCGACGCTGGTCAAGAGCTTTGCGCCGTATGCGGCGGGGAGTGGGATTAGTGAGATGAAGTGCATCATTGCGGGGTTTGTGATGAAGGGGTTTCTTGGGGCTACAACGCTGTTCATTAAGAGTATTGGACTACCGCTGGCGATTGCGAGCGGGCTCAGTGTCGGCAAGGAGGGACCCAGCGTGCACTATGCAGTCTGTACGGGAAACGTTATAAGTCGTTTCTTTGACAAGTACAGACGCAACGCAGCGAAGACCCGAGAGATCTTGAGTGCCAGTGCGGCCGCAGGCGTGGGCGTGGCCTTTGGCAGTCCGATCGGTGGTGTGCTGTTCAGTCTCGAGGAGATGTGCAATCACTTCCCGCTCAAGACTATGTGGAGGAGTTATTTCTGCGCGCTGGTAGCTACCGCTGTGCTAGCTGTGCGTCGGCCTCCTCCCTTGATACGAATGGACAATTCGCTGACACAATACGACAGGCAATGAATCCCTTCCGCACCGGCCAGCTTGTCATGTTCCAAGTCAAATACGACCGCTCGTGGCACTTCTTCGAGATCCTGTTCTACCTCGTCATCGGCGTCTTCGGCGGCCTCTACGGCGCCTTCGTCATAAAATGGAATTTGAAAATGCAGGTCTTCCGCAAGAAGTACCTCTCTGCATATCCGATCACGGAAGCAGTGGTGCTCGCGGTTGTGACGGCTATAATATGCTACCCAAATATGTTCCTGCGGATTGACATGACGGAGAGCATGGAGATCTTGTTCCAGGAGTGCGAGGGCGAACACGATTACGATCAGTTGTGCGAGTAAGTCGGCCCCTTCACAAGGTCCCCCTACAGCGGAGTGCTAACCCCCCACAGTCGCGACCAGCGTTGGCACATGATCCTCTCTCTCTTCCTGGCCTTCACCCTCCGCACCCTCCTCGTCATCATCTCCTTCGGCTGCAAAGTGCCCGCCGGAATCTTTGTGCCCAGCATGGCCATCGGCGCCGCCTTCGGCCGCATGATCGGAATCCTCGTCGAAGCACTGCACGAATCCTTCCCTTCCTCCGCCTTCTTCAGCGCCTGCCTCCCCGACCAGCCCTGCATCACGCCGGGCACCTACGCCTTCTTAGGCGCCGCGGCCGCCCTGTCCGGCATCATGCACATCACCGTCTCCGTCGTAGTCATCATGTTCGAAATCACGGGAGCGCTGACCTACATCCTCCCCACCATGATCGTAGTCGGCGTCACCAAAGCCGTCAGCGAGCGCTTCGGGCACGGCGGCATCGCAGACCGCATGATCTACCTCAACGGATACCCCTTCCTCGACAACAAGGAAGAACACACCTTCGGCGTCCCCGTCAGCGCAGTCATGAGCACGCAAACGGCCGTGCTCTCCGCCACAGGCATGACCATCCGCGCAGTCGAAACCTGCATGGCCAAAAACACCTTCCAGGGCTACCCCATCGTCGAGTCCCCGACCTCAAAGACCCTGCTTGGCTACATCGGCCGCACGGAGCTGCGCTACGCGCTCGACAAGGCGCGCCGCAGCGACCCCTCCCGCGTCACAGCCTCCAGCAAGGTCCGCTTCCACGCGGCCCCTTCTGCATCAGCAGCAGCGCTGGATTCCGAAGATATCGATCTCAGCAAATTCGTCGACCCAACCCCCCTCACCGTGCACTCCCGCCTCCCCCTCGAAACTGTCATGGAGCTCTTCAAGAAAATGGGTCCCCGCGCCATCCTCATTGAATACCGAGGCCGCCTCACGGGCCTCGTTACCGTTAAAGACTGTCTGAAATACCAGTTCCAGGTCGAGGCTGCGGGGCATGGTGGACATGGTTCGGGGATCGGCGAGGATGATAGGATGGAGGGGCTGTATCAATTTGTGCGGCGTGTGGCGTTGAGTGTGGATGGGGTTGTGCAGAAGGGGTTGAGCGTTGTGGGGATGGAGAGGAGGAGGGTTGGCGCAGTGCGGTTGAGTAGTCCAAGGGTGGAGAGGGAGAGTGGGCAGGGAGTGGGGCCGTTTGCTGTTGGTGAGGGGGATGAGGGGGAGGAGTTGGAGGATAGGGGGAGAGGGAGGGGGAATAGATGATGTTAGGGACCTGATAGGGGGTTGAATTCTTGAGTGATTATCGTTTCTCTCTCTCATGATTTGGTGAATTGTGCGCGACAAATGCGCCCCGATGCTACATTTTTTAAACGCCTAGTTATGCAATGCCCCAACCCCACATAAACCAAGCACACGCGCCTCCCCTCTTCATCGTCCGTTAATCGCCGTAAACCCCCCAGAGCTGATCCTCGGCGGCTGTTGCGGCTGAGGCTGCTGTGGTGGTGGTGGCGGCGGCGCAGCAGCAGCAGCAGCAGGGGCAACCCCATTCACCCCCCTAATTGGCCCACGCATCTCCATCTCGATCTGCATGGCAGCGGGGTCTTCCTCGCCCTCACTATCCGGGACCCTCTCCGGCGCAGAATCATCGATATCCATGGCCTCTGTCTCGGGGACTGGGGGGACGACTTCGTTCCTACTGAGGGGGTCAAGGAGGGGCCGTGGTTGGAGGTCTTGAGGAGTTGCAGTTGTAGCTGTAGTTGTGCTGGGGGGCTGGGGAGAGAGGATGTCGGATAAAGGCGCCGCTGGGGTGGTGATAGGTGGCAATGGCCCAGTCTGTCTCTCCACCACAGGCGCACCCGTCTTCACAGACCCCTCGCTTTCCTTCGCCTTCCCAACACCCCCGATCTTCCCCCTCGCCCCCGGCGCCCCAGCTTCACCCGCCTCCCTCGCCCTCCCGCCCTCCGCCTCCTCCGCAGCCCTCCTCTTCTTATAAGCCCCATACGTCACCGTCTTCGGCACAACGTCCACCAGGAACTCGAGGTTATCCGTCTTGCTCACCGCGCCGCTGACATCGCGGTACTGGATGTTCCGCCGCGGCTTGCGCTCGGTCTTCACCACGTTGTGCGTTGTGACTGCCAGGTGTTGAATCATCATTTCTGTGGCGAGCGCGATGGCGAAGGAGGCGTTTTTGGTTACGGTTAGCCGCTCTGGGTCTGCTTGGATGATTTTTTGGACGCGTGCGACTGGGAGGGGGAGGTTAGTGGGGAGGTTTGGAGAGGGAGGGGTGAGGGGCGTACGTGGGAGGGACACGGTGCCCGTGACTTCTTTCGAGGGCGCGATGGGTGTGTTGTTGTACGGCATTGTGTGTGAGTGGTTGTGCGAGGAGCTGCACGGGCTGGTTGGTTGGTGGTGGTGATGGAGAAAGGTTGGATTGTGGTGTGTGGTGGAGATGTGCGGTCTCGGGTAGTCCAAAAAACGTGGGTTTGTGTCTGTTGACGCGTCGATATCGCGTTGTTAGGCTGCGACTTGGGATTGGGCGCGTGGAGTTGTCGTGTGTGGTGAGGGTGAAAGATGGGCGGTCGTAACGCCCGGAGTTGTGCCGATATGGCGTTATCTGTGGAGCTAGGTACCTTGTCGTCAGCACTTGACTGCATGGAGGAGGTAGGTAGCTACTTTCAATCTTGGACCGCTATTGATATTGACGATCTATAAAAGCTCAATTGAACCCCCCCTTGTTGAATAAAGCTTGACCCAAAGCTTGTTTTCTGTTTCGGTGATGAAGTTCCTCTCCCTACTGCTCGCGGCTGGAGCTGCCGCAGCCGAGCTGTCCCAGGTCCCCTTCCAGACCACACCTGAAGTCGAGGGCTTCCAGACGTTCCAGAGCCAGTTCTCCGAACACCATTCCATTCGTATCAAGCAACAGCAGAACGATACTCTCTGTGATGCACGCTCGAAGCAATACACTGGCTGGCTCGACGTTGGATCCAAACATATCTTCTTTTGGTACTTCGAGTCGCAGGATGCTCCGTCGGAGGACCCATTGCTGCTATGGCTTACTGGCGGGCCTGGCGGTTCAGGGATGATTGGCTTGTTGCAAGAGAATGGGCCGTGTCTGATCAATGAGTATGGCAACGGGACTGTGCACAATGAGTACGGCTGGAGCAAGCATGCGAATATCATCTACGTCGACCAGCCTGCAGGCGTTGGCTTCAGTTACGTGGATGAGGGCGTGCCGGTCCCTTCGAACAGTTTTACAGCAGCAGAAGATATGCACCACTTCCTCCAGCTATTCACGAGTGATGTGTTCCCGAAGTTGAAGGGCAAGGACTTTCATATCACGGGCGAAAGCTATGCTGTAAGTTTTGCGGAAGCTACCTGGCTTTGGTACAATCAACTTATATGCATCAGGGTCATTACGTCCCCACACTGGGAGCCCAAATCGTGGCACAGAATCAGTTGTATCCAAAGCGACCCCAGGTGAACCTGAAGTCAATCTTCGTTGGTAATGCCTATATCAGCCCTCTCGACACAGCCTTTGGCTACTGGGAGACTCTCTGCACAACCAACCCCGGCGTCGAAAAGCCGGTCTTCAACCAGACGCGCTGCGACATCATGGCTACTCACCTTCCCCGTTGCATGGACCTAGCTCGTGTATGCTACAGCCACCCTGATCCAGCCATCTGCCTCACTGCCGAGGAGGTATGCTGGAATGGCGTGATCGTACATTACGATGGTGAGTCTGGTGATGCCGGAGGAGCCCGTAACCGCTTCGACATCTCGCACGATTGCGAAACACAGGATGAGCTTTGCTACACTGAGATCACAAAGATCGGGGAGTATCTCAACTTGCCCTGGGTCTTTGAGTCGCTGCACGTGCCAAAGGCAGTTGCCAACTACACTGTTTTCTCAGAGGAGGTTGCCATTGCCTTCTCTTTGACTAACGATGGGGGACTCAGCACACAGCCGCAGGTCTTGTACCTGTTAGAGAGCGGTATCGATGTGCTATTCTACCAAGGCAATCTCGATCTTGCGTGCAACACAGCGGGTAACCTGCAGTGGGCCAATTCCATGCCATGGAAAGGCCAGCCAGCGTTTGTTGCGCAGGACAAGAGGACGTGGAAGGATGGAAAGAACGAGGTCGGATGGTTCAAGGAGGTCAAGATTGAGACCGCCAGCGGCAGGGAGACAACCTTCGCGCTCAGCACTGTCAATGGAGCGGGCCATCTTGTTCCATACAATAAGCCCAAGGAGGCACTAGCCTTGGTCGACAGGTGGTTGACTAAGCGTAGCTTTGCATGAGACATGCAAATGTGTCAACAATATGATGTAAATAGCTTAAGCCACTTTGGCCTGTATACGAGGGCCCCTGGATATGAGGAAGCTGTGTAAGTCGCCGCTAGCGTGGTTCGCCAACTCGGTCGTGATGGAGCCGCATATCGTCACAACGTTGAGAGATCGCGACAACCAGCAGCAAAGATCGGCCAGGAACAACTTTGCAGCCCACTTCGTTCCGCAACAGCGCATCATCGTCCCGCATAGTCTTTCTGTTTCGATGTTTGTGGATGCCCAAAAATTGGTCCTGGCGTTTCCCCACCAGATGAGATCATAGCGAAGAATGCGCGACATGTACGTCATCGTTGTATGTTCTCGCACACGACCTTTATAAAGGGTCTGCACGCGTCAGGACATGACCATATTCATTCATCTACATCTCCAATCGCCTCAGTCTTCAATCAATTCTCTTCAATAACCCCCAAACAACCACCACATCACACATCACAATGTCTGGAACATCCAACGTCGGTAACTCCCAGGTCTACGAGGCCGGTGACCAGCGCACCATCAGCAACGCCGAGATCGAGCAGCAGAAGAAGGAGAACCGCTTCCACGAGGGCAAGGAGAACGCCCACAACCAGCTTGACTCCAGTAAGTTCTCCCAGTCTGCCTTAGGCAGCAGCACTATCGACAGCCCCAGCCAGGCACTGTCTGACCTTCACCCAATATCACCATACTAACGACATCCACAGAGGATGAGCGTTCTATCGCCAACAAGCTCGAGCGTGAGGAGAAGCGCGAGAAGGAGGACGACGACAAGCTGAGCGAGGAGGACCGCGCCCGCAAGATTGACGCTACCCTGCCCGCGAAGCTCCACGGCAACGAGCCCAGCAAGGGCGCCAAGCTCGACCAGGAGCTGAGGGAAGAGGAGCAGGCTGAGCTCGAGCGCAAGGGCAAGGCGTAAATGCATGCATCAAAGCCGGTAAAAGGTTGATGCTGAAGATACCCTACGATACGAATGATGACCAGCCACTGCGGCGGCATCGATGAAATGAAGTAATGATCCAACAAAACTGGGCCTCCTGTGTAACGTGATATTGCATTGTTTGGTTGTATACAACGGTTCTGACAACACCTTACACTATTTTCCAGTGTTTGCGACATCGCAAGAGCTTTCATTCAATGACGATCTCCCCTCCACAGAATACGCGATTACCCCTCCATACAACCCCCGTCAAAGCTCCCACTAGCCCACGGCCCTGACTCCACCTTGAATAGCCGTAGATAACTCCGCCTTATCACCATCCCGTCGCAACCCTCATACATAATAAGCGCACCCAATTGCCCCCACCCCAAGCATTCTATAACCTTACATGACTCCTCTCAGCACGAGAACCTTCCTCCACCGCACCCACACTCTCTACCGTGCTCTCAAAACCGCCCATTACAACTCCCCATTCCCACTTCCACACCAATTGAACCTCCCCACAGCCTTCGCGAGAATGAGCTCCTCCTCCGCAAAACGCCTCGCCGGCAAGACCGTCCTGATCACTGGCGCCAGTTCCGGAATCGGAAAGAGCACGGCGCTGGAATTCGCGCGTACCCAGCCAGACGACTTGAAGCTGGTGCTCACAGCCCGCCGTGAAGATGCATTGAACGAGGTGAAGAAGGAGATCGAGGGCTTCGCCAAGGGCGTCAAGGTGCACGTTGTGAAGCTGGACGTCAGCAATGTGGATGAGATCAACCAATTCGTTGGCAAGCTGCCTGCCGAGTTCAAGGAGATCGATGTGCTTGTTAACAACGCGTGGGTTTTCCCGATCCCCCCAATCGCTTTTGCTTTTGAAAACCCCAGCTCGTAGGACATGAGATGTAGTAAACTGAAGCTGACGCCCCCAACCAGTGGCCTCGTCAAGGGCGTCGATAAGTCCCCCGAAATCAAGCAGGCAGACATCAACATCATGTTCCAGACCAACGTAACCGGCCTGATTGCCATGACGCAAGCCGTGCTGCCGATATTCCTCGCGCGCCCCGAGGGCGGCCGCGGCGATATTATAAACATCGGGTCCATTGCTGGCCGCGAGCCCTACCAGGGAGGCAGCATTTACTGCGCAACGAAGGCCGCGGTGCGCTCGTTTACAGATTCCCTGCGCAAGGAGCTCATTGCTAGCCGAGTGAGGGTTATTGAGATTGACCCCGGGCAGGTCGAGACGGAGTTCAGTGTTGTGAGGTTTGGAGGCGACAAGGAGAAGGCGAAGAAGGTGTATGAGGGCGTGGAGCCCCTGACCGGAGACGATATTGCTGAGGTGGTGGTGTTTGCGGCGGCGAGGAGGGAGAATGTGGTTATTGCTGACACATTAGTCTTCCCTAACCACCAGGTATGTACGAAAAGTGTGGTGCGGAGTGGTTTGCTGACTTGGAACAGGCGGCTGCTACGGTTATGCACAGGAAGTCGACATAGGTGTATTGTGATCCGGAATGGCACGGGATTAATAGAGAAAAATACATGGATCGAATCCCGCTCTTCTCGTTCTGTCACGCCAACACCTCCTGTCGCCGTTAGTCTGGTACTGCATGACATAGCCTGCGGGTATTGATGCAGGGTCGGTATGCTGCTAACCATTCAGGGCTTTGAAGCTACGGGCTGCGATCTTTCACTCTTCGATACTTGCGAATATGTTTCACTGCTCACTGTCAGAGGGTACTCGTTGCTACGTCAGATGCATATGTTCACTCACGCGGACACACCGTGGTACATTACCCCCGCGAACAAAGCCCGTTAGCATATCTTTACATCGACCTTTCATCCCAACTAGTCACAGACTGAAGTCACATTTTTCGCAATACAGACGCACTGGTGACCTTTGATGATCGGATCGACCATCGTCGCTGCGCTGAAAAAGGCCTTCCTCTTCGTCACATTTTCTTGGTACGCCAGTGGTCTATATGATTGTCCAATTACTGACACAAGCAGCGCTCCTACAGGTTCTAAGGCTTCGCCATCGCTCAAAATGCTGGGCCATTCTATCCTCCCTCGGTCGTCAAGCAGGACATTGCCTGGCTTTCGAGGCCGTGATGATGGCGATGGTACATCGCAATATCTCCCTGCTGGAGACATCATCACTTATCAGGACGAAGAGTATCCATTTGCAGGCTGGAATTTGCCTTCGCCAACATCACCAAACGCAGTCACTCACTGGCGCGGCAATGAACATGCACTGTTCAAGTTGGATCCTCAAACAAAGCGCAACATCCAAGATTACCTCCTCGGCACCTACACAGCTCACAACAAAGCACGTTGTGGACCAACAAAGCCCACAAGCTACAAATTCGTCTACATCGTTGACATCAGTGATGAAGACGAAGAACAAGCGGCACTGTGCGTGTCACCAAGTACTGCTGCGTTTCCGAGTATATACAGCCCAAAGGACATGCAGAGGCCTGGACAAATCGACGAGGAACTTGAATCACGCGATACACGAACCAGTATGCACAGTGGCACCACAAGTAGACTGTCGCGTCGCCGTAGTGACGTTTCATTGACGCGCCTGATAGCAAGTGCAGATTCAGAAGGTTTCCCGCTCACTGATCTCGAGCTCGACTCGGATAACGACTCAGATCACCATGACAGTGTTGGAGAAGCTCCACTCACCTACAGCCCACTCCCAGACATCACTGAAGAAGATGAGGAAGTCGATTCGGATGAGTCCGCACCCGTCACTTACTACATGCCCACCAAATACTGCCGCGATCCCTTCTTCTCCGGTCACACTACTTGTCGTGGCCGTGTCAAGAGTGGCGCCTATGGGCACGAGACTTACGAGGCAGAGGAAGACCTAAGGGGGCGTTTTGCGATTCGGCACGAGAGTGGTGACAGCGTTGCTCACTACGTCAACTGGCGCACGTTGAAATGGGATTATGGCGAGACCTTGGTGCATGGACAGTCCTCGCTACGGGTTGAAGTACTCGCACCGGAATTCACTGCACCTTCTCCTGCCTGCACTCAGCAGGAAGCTAGCATACACGCTCAGTCGTCCATGGACTCGCTCTCAACTAATGCTGCAGTGTTTTCTCTCGGTACGTCTGTTACTACTAAGCCTTCTAGCGAGAGCTTAGAGTCGGAGGGACAGAAAGATGACACAGCTCTTGCCACGCCAGCTCGTATCTCTCCGGTTGAAACCCAGTCTACAGACTCTCTGAAGGACCAGGCAGAAAACACGCAGTCCTCAGCGGGAACCCATGTAGCCCATATCGACTATCTCGGCACCATTCGAGCGAAAGAAATACAGGAGCTGGCCACAGATGTCCTACCGCCGTCCCAGCCTTGCCCGTCCCAGCCTTGCCCGTCCTGGCACCGCAAGGCCAAGGTGAGTATCAAATGCTGTTTCCAAGCCGTGCGCGGTTCAGTGAAGCGCGGCGCTGATAGGATATCGAGTCGTGCGAGGAAGATGCGTGGAGTGGTGAAGGGCCTGCGGTGTTGATTTTGGATAAGGTTGTGCATTGTAGGGGATGTATGGGCTCATTGCACTGGAATAGGGCCCTTGATTTGGTTTATTCTTGCCATTTGCTCGATTGATATTCTTGTATTGTTAAGTGACCGAACTCTTTGCGAATGGAAATATGGGTGGCTTGCGAGTTTATAATATACATACGGACGGAATAAATTGAAACTCAGCCCAAAATACCTCACTGGCTTGGCTTCCATTCTAGTTCCATACATTCAGTGCCTACTGATCTTTCCCCATTTCGCCGACAGAAACAAATATGTACGTCACGTCACATCCGCGCTAAGCGCGCGGCTACGAACCCTGCTGTCTTGCACCTCACCCAGTAGGTAGTGCGCCACCATCTCCCATAAGCTGTATCTCGCAACCACACATTTGCTGTAGCGTATAAACTCCCATCCAGATCCCCTCTAAGCCCTGCCAAACATGGGGCAAGAGGCTTCGAACCCGCATCCAGACACCCCGCAGTTCATCCTTTTCGGCGACTCTCTTACACAGTGGGCTTTCGTCGAAGAGCAGCGCGGGTTCGGATGGTTCTTGGAGCAGCAATATGGGAGGAAGGTCGTTGTCAGAAATGAGGGTATGTAGTATAGGATGCCCTTTGTTCGCCTTCACAACTTGTCTTCCCCCCCCCCCCCCCACAGAAAAACACACAGCAACACAGAATTAGCTGACAACCCTTGAACAGGCAAAGCAGGGTAAGCTCCAGCCCCCCCATTTTCAACAACGCAGCACCACCGTTCCCGCGACCACACAACACAGCAGAAAGATCCATGCACCCCTAACCCAATCTAGCTACACCTCCACCGACCTCCTCGAAGACTTCACCCGCATCCTCAACTCCGCCACCGCCGCTGGAGCCCGACGCACCCTTCTCTTCACCATCTTCCTAGGCGCCAACGACGCGTGTGTGCTCGACCCACATGGCCACGAAGGCTGCATCCCGCTTTCCGAGTTCGAAGCTAATATCCGCATGTTCGTTGAAACGCTGCTGGTCCAGGACGCCATGCCAGAGACCAAGATCGTGCTGATTACGCCGCCACCGATTAATGTGTTGAGTCCGCTTGTTGAGGAGGATGCTGAAGTGGGGATTGAGGAGTTGAATATGGAGGAGAGGAAGGGGAGGCCGTATAAGACGTATTTGAGTAAGAAGCGGTATGCGGAGAGGGTTATGGAGATTGCGAGAGAGTATGGGGAGACGGGGAGGGTGGTGGGTGTGGATTTTTGGGGGGCGTTGGTGAGGGCTGGGTGTCGTGAGAAGGGGGTGGAGTTTTGTGAGGATCGGTTGATGGGGTCCGGGTTGTATGGCGTGGAGGAGTTTGGGGAGGGGTGGTTCACTGATGGACTTCATCTTGATCGCAAAGGGTATGAGGTGTTGTCGGAGAGTTTGTGGGCGAAGATGATGTTGATGTGGCCAGAGTTGAGGCCGGAGGCTTTGGAAATGCCGCCGGAGGTTGAGGCGGCGGGCTAGTTCATTGGGTATCTACTTGTTTGGGTTCTGCTACGATGTTCTAGCCTCTGTTGAGCGTGTTACCAGAGCCCTTGGGGTTCGCCTCTACATATTCGTCCCATGCGCGTGCCTTCATTGTCTCCGCATCCGCGGCGTCGAGGTCGTCCTCGTTGGGCTCCTCGCGGATCTCCGACTGCGGACCTCCTCCTTCGATAATGCCGCCGCGGCGCTTCTCCTCCTCGAGGTACTCGTCAATAGTCATGGTGGGCAGGCTGTGATCCGGGCGGAAGACGTTCTTGGTCAGAGTTTGGCGGGTGTCGAGAAGCGTGAACGGTCGCATTGGCTTGCCGTCGCTGCTGAGGATGGGTCCGGAATAACCTCTCAGGCCGCCGACTTGGCCGTCAAGGCGTTCGGAATAGCCGTCCCTGTTCCTTTCGTCCTCCCGGCCGTCTTGCAGACGTCCCTGCTGGCCTGGCGGCGGCGCAGGAGGCGCAAGAGAGATGATGTGCAGCTCTTGTGCAAGAGACTCTAGCGACTGGAAGGTTTGGTGTACCATGAAGGCAATGTCAGTCAGATTCAAGTCTCGGACGACTTGGTCGTCTTGTTCTGCGAGCTTTGGGTTCTGCTTCAGGTACTGCAGAGAGTTATTAGCAGGTGCTTAGCACGTGCCTTGACACCGACATACCTCAAGTTTCTGCTTCAACTCCTTCTCTTCTCTGAACCTTTTGATTTTGACATCTCTTCTTGCGGCAGCGTCCGTTGTGCTGACTGTGGAGAAGTTCTGCTTGTCTTCGTTGTAGGCTTCAAACAGCTTCGCGTCGCTTTTGCTAAGCATGTCATATGAATCTAACAGCTTCAAGAAGAGTTCATATCGGGCTCTAGATTGCAAAAGCTGAGCCTTTCGATCTGAAACGTCCGGAGTGAACACCCTCTGGATCAGTTCAGCCAAGTGATAGTTGATCGACATGTACCTGCAACATCTGTGAGCGCAATGCAAAGTCTCGACCAACATCAGGTACATACTGGATATCAGAAGACGTGACATCCTCTAGAGTTTCGTTTGGACTGAACAGGGAGAAGTCCTCAGCCTTTTTCAGACACTGCACGTATGTGGCGATGGCATTTTCGAGGGTTTCTTGATATGAAGGGCTGTTCGGTTCATAAGACCCCGCCAGCTCTTCCCTCATACGCTCGGCCTTCGAGAATAACCCCCGAATACTCTGATCTTCGCTAGACATCTTGGATGCGACTTGAATTTGTGTGTTTGTTTGTCTGGACACGCTGGTCAGGATCCACGTGAGTAGGCGTTCTGGCGTTGATGACAAACTTTCAGCCCCGCGCTTGCCCCGCCATCGAGAGACACGTCCAGCGACGTGTTTCACCTACCTGTAAATGTTGTCAACACGCGCGTGCAACGTACGTGCCTGACGATCCTTCAGGTCTGGAGAAATTACTAATGATTCGAGATGGCTTTGCTCATGTGTTGCGGGAGTGCGCGTGCCCACCGCTGCATCGAAACTGCAGTGTGCTTGTTTTGTTTGCTTCTTCAATGAGCGTAACTGCACAGGCACCAGGTGGCCTTCACTCACTCGTCGGGCAGCTTCACTAATAACGCACCTAAATTTATATGATTGTTCACCTCCAGAGCTCCATCCTTCCTTCTTGTGCTTGCTTGCTTGCATTTCTCTACTCACGATATCCCAACCGACCCTCAAGCAAGATGGGGTGGTTCAATGTGACCGAGGAGGAAGACCACTACTCTTGCGATGACAACTCAGTCTCTGACAAGGATGAAAAGCACGTCGAGTACCCCCCAAACCCACCAGTACAGTTGCCAGACCAGGAAGAACACGATAGTGAAGACTCAGACATTGATGCTGACCATTCGCGTGCACATGGACCCAAGACTACCGCAGAGCATCGCCGGGCACAGAATGATATTCTGAAGGCTTTCGCTGCTAACATCAATGCGCATATCACGCAACGCGAACTAGATGAGGCGGCTTCGAGGGGCGCCAATGAAGAGCAGTTCTCCATTCGAGACATTCTTGCGAAACAGGATATTTCTGTCCGCATCACTAATCCCCGCGATTATCAGACTGAGTTGTTCCAGAGGGCTAAGAGCGAAAATGTTATCGCTGTTCTCGATACAGGCTCAGGCAAAACACATATTGCAACACTTCTGCTCAAGCATACCATCGATGAGGAACTTGCAAGTCGAGCGAAAGGCCACCGGCCCAAGACTGCCTTCTTTCTTGTAAGTCCAATCTGAGCTTTTCACTGCAGATACTGATAGATTTCAGGTCGACTCAGTCAATCTTGTCTTCCAGCAAGCGAACGTTCTCCGCTGCGGTCTCGATCATGGTGTTGAGCCCGTGTGCGGTGCTATGGGCGCAAGTCTTTGGAATAAGTCCACTTGGGAGGCAATCTTCACCAAGAACATGGTCGTCGTGTGTACTGCAGAAGTTCTCGTACAATGTCTCATGCATTCCTTCATCAGCATTGCTCAGATCAACTTATTCATTTTCGATGAGGCTCACCACGCCAAAGACAACCATCCATATGCGCGGATCATGAAAGACTACTTTGCTCATGAAGTCGACTTCTCGAGACGACCCCGGGTGTTCGGTATGACAGCATCGCCGGTTGACGTCAGAGGTCTCAAGCCTGGGGTTGTGGTGGAGGCGGCGCGCAACCTCGAGAAAATGCTATGCTCAAAGATCGTTACTGTCAGTGAGGATGCGCTTGCAGCGAGCAACATCAGCCGCCCCGAAGAACATGTCGCACCTTATAAACGCCTGCGTGTTGAATTCGAGACACCATTTCACAGCAAGGTCAAAGTCCAATATGGTGATGTGAAGGCTTTCCAGAAGTTCTTTGTAACCTCCAAGCGAATTGCCTCCGAGCTTGGGACTTGGGCATCCGATATGTATTGGAGCTTCGCATTCGCAGACGAGCAAGCGCGCAAGCTACAACAACGTGAAGAGTTCAAGTACAACAAGCTGAAGGGAGTGAATGTCAATATTCAGGAGCTCGATTCGAAAATCCAACGACTCAAGGATGCCGCTACCTTCGTTCAGGGATTCGACTTCGGCACACCTCGCTCGGGCAAGGAAGATCTAAGCTCAAAGGTCCTGAAGCTTCACGAATGGCTGAACATGTACTACGAGCGAAGTGATGAGCCTCGTTGCATCGTATTTGTGGAGCAGCGCCAGACTGCTCGGCTGCTTAAGCTCATTTTCGACCATATTGGTGGACCCTACCTTCACTGCGATGTCTTGGTGGGCGTGAACTCTCGCGCCGATGAGCACAATGTCTCCCTGCGCGCCCAAATACTCACCGTCTCCAAATTCCGTCGAGGCGAGCTTAACTGTATGTTCGCCACGTCTGTTGCCGAAGAAGGCCTTGATATCCCTCAATGCAATGTCGTTGTGAGATTCGACCTCTATCGTACAATGATCGCGTACGTCCAATCTAGAGGGCGCGCAAGACACCGTAATTCGAAGTATCTGCACATGCTCGAGAATGGCAACGACGATCATCGCGAGAGACTCATTCAGGTCAGGCAGGACGAATTAGTCATGAGGAATTTTTGCAAAGGTATCGAGCGTGAGTCTGTTCTGGGCGACTTTGGTGATGACATTGGCGACTTGCTTGCACTCGAGGACAAGATCTACCCCAGCTTCGTCGATCCGGAATCGGGTGCTAGACTGACGTACCGAACAAGTCTCCCGATTTTGAACCATTTCGTGGCGACACTACCTACTCACGACAACGAGACGTCCCTGCAGCCAAGTTATGCTATCACCAGGGAAATTAGTGATGACCCGCGAGACGCACAAAGTGCAGGTTTCAGATGCGAAGTTGTCTTACCTGAATGTTCGCCTATTCTCTCCATGACAGGCAAAGTTGAGAGCAGAAAGACAATCGCAAAGTGCTCTGCAGCCTTTCGCATGTGCCTCGAGCTACACAAGAAGGGTCATCTCGACTCCAACCTGCTTCCGACAACTATGAAGAGTCTACCAGCCATGAGGAATGCTCTACTGGCTATCAGTGAGAAGAAAAAGAACCATTATCCAATGCTCATCAAACCTCAGTTTTGGAAACAGGATCGTGGCGTAACCCCTAAGCAGCTCTTTCTCACCGTTGTCGACGTTGATGCAGGTCTTGATCGTCCGCATCAACCTTTCGGACTCTTGACTCGGACTGCTTTTCCTCAACTGCCGTCTTTTCCAATATATTTGACTGACGGAAGAGCATCAAACGTGCTGTCTCAGTCGTTTGACACACCCTGGTCTTTTACTGAAGCAGATGTGGAGGCTGTCACAAGATTCACGTTGCGCATCTATGAGGACATCTACAACAAGACATATGATTACGATGTACACAAGATATCGTACTGGGTCGTTCCCGTAGTATCTCAATGGTCTTGTCTACAGTCCAAAGATCTCGGTACGATCGTGGACATGGGCCAGATACGTCAAGTCTGCGAGGAACCCAATTGGGGATGGACTCCAGAAACACCAAACGAACAGCTTCTAGACAAGTACATACTAGACCCGATGAATGGCGCGCGCAGATTCTACTCTGATAGTATCGCCACACATTTGACACCACAAGATACGGTTCCAGCGCATATTCCGCGCCAAAACCAGAAGTTCATGGACACCATTCTTGATTACTCCGACAGTAAGTGGGCGAGGTCCAGAGACATCAACAAGTGGAACAAGAATCAGCCTGTGCTCCAAGTCGAAAAGATACCGTTCCGTCGGAACCACCTCGCTCGTGTAGAGGACAAAGAACATGAGGTTCTTGGAAATTTGAAGACCGTGATATGCCCGGAACCGATGCGGATAAGTAACGTAAGTACTGTCGACTCCTGCTTTGATTTTCACACTGACAACGTAAGATGTCAACGCCCTTTGTTGTGATGTGTTACATCCTTCCTGCCGTCATCCATCGATTCGAAAGCTATCTCATCGCGCTAGAAGCGTGCAAGCACGTTGACTTGAACGTAAGCCCGGCTCTCGCTCTTGAGGCGCTGACCAAAGATTCCGACAATACAGATGAGCACGGTGAAGAGAAGATCAACTTCAAAAGCGGCATGGGACCTAACTATGAGCGTCTTGAGTTTCTCGGGGACTGCTTCCTCAAAATGGCCACCTCAATTTCAACCTTTGTACTGCAGCCCGATGAGAACGAGTTTGAGTTTCATGTTCGCCGCATGCTGATGCTTTGTAATGCGAATCTCATGGACACGGCAGTGGGGAAGAAGAAATACCGATTCGACGATGGAGAAGAGCGCGGTCTACAAATGTACAATTACATTCGTACCGAGGCTTTCTCGCGGTAGGTACCTGCGCACTGGAAGTCAAGAACGAAGCTAATAATGTATAGTCGAACCTGGTATCCGGAAGGCCTGAAGCTACTCCGTGGCAAAGGCGTCGGCAAGAGTGAAGACGAGTGGCTAAAACTCACACACAACCTTGGCGACAAGTCCATTGCCGATGTCTGCGAAGCCTTTATCGGTGCCACATTCATGCAACACCATCACGACGGACCCTGGTCTCCCTCAGACTGGGATGAGACTGTCAAAGCCGTGAAGCTCTTTTCAAACAGCCCCGATCACCCTCAATCAAAATGGTCCGATTACTACGCCGCTTATTCGAAACCACGATACCAATTGGCGGAGCCCACAGCCTCCCATCATGCCCTCGCCCACAGCATCGAACAGAAGCACCCATACAAATTTAAGTCTCCACGCCTCCTCCGATCCGCTTTCGTACACCCAAGCCAGCCCTTCGGCTTCGAGCAAGTCCCCAACTACCAACGCCTCGAGTTCCTCGGCGACGCACTACTCGACATGGCCTTCATCCAGCACCTCTTCTACTCCTATCCAGACAAAGATCCCCAATGGCTCACGGAGCACAAGACCCCCATGGTCTCCAACAAGTTCCTGGGCGCCGTCTGCGTCGCACTGGGCTGGCATACACATCTACGGCATCACAGCGCACTGCTGGGCTCTCAGATCCGGGACTATGTCAACGAAATCACGGAAGCCCAGCGTGAAGCTGCTGGCGCCGTGGACTACTGGGTCAGCGTCTCAGAGCCCCCAAAGTGTCTCGCCGATGTGATCGAAGCTTACGTCGCCGCTCTCTTCGTCGACTCCGCCTTCGACTTCAACGTTGTCCGCGACTTCTTCACTCAACACCTCAGACCCTTCTTCACAGACATGACGCTGCCGGCTTATGAGTCTTTCGCCTCGAACCACCCGGCCACTCGTCTCGCGCGCCTCCTAAGCACCACCTTCGGCTGCGCGGAGTGGCGTATGGCTGCACTTGAAACCGAGACGTGTGTACCTGGAAAGGCTAAGCAGGTGGTGGCTATGGTGATGATACATGAGCGTGTGGTATTCCACAGTCTGGGCCAGAGTGGGAGGTATGCGAGGGTCAGAGCGAGCCAGAATGCGTTGGAGGCGTTGGACGGGTTGCCGCCGTTTGAATTTCGGAAGAGATTTGGGTGTGGGTGTGTGGATGAGGGGGCGGGAGAGGGTGGTTTGGCGGAGGACGAGATGAGGGAGAGGGTGGGCTTGAATGTTTAGGGCCTAAGGGAGACAAGTGAGTCATTGAAGTGACAAGGCCGAAACCGAGACATGGAACTGGCGTAATGGAGCGTGTTTGCGGGAGGTATTACGGCGTTTTGGTGGGGTACTGTGTGCCCAACGGTGCTCGTATAGTCACCCTACCGGACCAAAGCCTGCTTCTTCATCCGATAATGAATCAATGCGATCACATCCTCCCCTTCTGCATGGCGTTATTAGATACTCATCGATAGCAACTCTTGTTCAGCGCTCTGCAAGACTCACGACATCTCATCGCGAGACCATCCGTGGAAGCCTCGCGCTGTTGAAGTAATCAACCCCTCAGAGCTAGCTGGCGCAGATAAAGTAAGTTTATAAATCCTCAGATACCTACACAATGATCTGATCCTATCTAGTCTTCGTAATTCTGTCATTGAATTCTCCAAATCTTTCTGGAGCTGATTAGGTACAGTGTTACTTGTGATTCCTGATGCAGCACCATGTCAGATGAGAGACTTATTTGGCACATTGTAAGACGTTGTTTTGGGAGGACTTCGAGTGTGACTGGATTTGTCTGAATAGATACATAGTTCTGTATGATGACTACATATCTCGTTGGCGCTGCTGAGTCCTTGCTCTTCAACTGTTGAATTCTGCAGTACCAGGCATGCCACCGAAGTTGAGGAATTGCTCCAAATCAGGTGCTGGTGGGTAGCCTTCTGGGTACGCAATCGCTGAGTCCAAGACTTGTTTGGAGAATCGCGTCTGCTTTTGTACGACTTTCCGGAAAACGTCGGGACACACACGCCAGATTATCTCTTGTGTGCCCATATCGACTTCTGTGTTGTGTCTTATACAAAGGTCTAAGAGACCTAGGATAATCACGTTTTGATCACGGATAGCCTTAGTACAGCGCTCGGTCTCTTCATTGGCAACCTTCAGTTTGGTCTCGATCTCTGCTGCCTGTACCGCAACTTTCATCACTGCCTCTTTCTCTTTGAGGGTCTTCTTCGCAGCAGTCTTTCGTGTGGTGCGTCGTACTACCTTATCATAATGCTGGTTGCCGCGGTAATCACCGGAAATGTATTCGATAGACTCAGGTGAAGGTGGAGGTGGATTTACGAGCTTCCAGATGGTTGTCCATACATCCAACTTCCTCTGTAAAGTTCGTTCTACTTTTGTAGGACAAAGGCTGGTCCTCTCATGGGGCGATACCGGGCCTTGACTACACGATCTCGAGATGCATCTTCTTGTACAAGAAGAGATTTGATGCTGTTCAAGGAAGCCTTCCGCGTCCTGATCCTCGCTATCGCTAGGGAAACTCAACAGCTCGCAGCATTCGATGCAGAACATGATTCGGTGACTAATTCGAAGACTCCTGATGAGGTCAGAGATATCTGAATTGGTGCCAAGACAGAACTCGGATCGACATGGACATGGAAACAAAGGCTTCCTCGGAGATTTCTTTCCTTCCGCACCAAGTCCCTCGCCTCGTTTCGGTGTCTTAGGCGGCTTGTCATTGCCATCTTCTCCTGCTCCAGATTTGTCACGATCTGGTACATGTGGACGCTTGGAACCTGATGGAAAACTCGGAGCGCCTACAGGAATTGTCGAATGGGAGCCAGAGCCACCTGTCCCAGATGCATCACTCGCATCGCAGGGCTGCCCTTCACTAGCCAAGGTACTTGAATCTCCAGATCGGCGGCTTTCATTGTCAATCAGATCATCTCCAAGATCACATCCCTCTCGGTCTCCGGTCTCGATGATATTCAGCAATTCGAGAAGGGACGTCCGACAGGGCGAGAAAACATTCTGTTCGATATATTCTCGAGTAGAGAGGACTAGAGAACCAGGAGTAGGCGTGGTCGTATCTTCCGAAAGCGATATATTGGACAAGGTTTCGCTCATACCACTTCCATCTCCAGTATCGAATGTCTCTTCGCCAGAGGTCACACTGGGCTGGACACCGGTGCTAGGGGTATCCTCTCGGAATTGCGTTTCAGTAAGATTCGGGCTTATTATAGGAGCGTCCTCCAGCAGTAAATCCTCTGGATTTGAATCTTTCTCCTTGAGGCCGTGGCTTGGAGCCGACTGAACAGTCTCCTGGGTCAGTTCGTTGGCTCGTTGGTTCAAGGAGGATGCCAATTCGTCACTGTTCTTTGTCGGATGAACGAAAGGTGAAGAATGTAACATCGGCCTCGAGGATTGGGAAGGGGAGGATAGGAAAGAGGGATATGGGAAAGGCGAGGATCCAAAAGGTAATCTCCGTACCGTCACCATCGGCTCTCTACCGTAAGGGAAGTTGTCAATGCCAAAAAAAGGGTCTATTTCGTAGCTTAGACGCGAGAAGTTGGACGTATGTACCAGGCATGCTGGACCTCTCATCATGATAGCGGGCTCTATCGAGGCGTGTCCCCGGTCCCACGTACAGAAACATCGATCTGCCGGCACCATTGGAGAAAGGATGGGTTGCGAAGTGGGAACAATGCCCGAACGCGAGCTACGATCGGACGAGGGTTGAATCGTGGACCACGTCGAGGTTAACAAGCCCCACCGGCGTAACTGAGCTTCGTACTGATTCTTACTGGCTCGAAGTCAGCTCATGATTGTACGTTTTGGCCGGGACTTCTGACCTGGTGTCAAAACCATGTTTTTCTCTCATAGTATTCATGATCATATGGAGATTCATGTTACCCTCTGAGCAGAGGGAGGTGATTACCGGTCTGACCTTCTCCCATTGGGCTGCACGTACTTGCTTCTCCTTGACTGCACGTTCTGGCCTCCCACTGGTAGATGGCTTGCGTGACGTTGTCACATCCTTGGCTGCCGTGTGCAACTCCATCGTCCTTGAGCTGGACGGAGAACACAGTATACGCGTTCGAAGTTCAGGCGCAGGGTGCAATGATAACAGAGTCGCAGGTAACCGAGTAGGTAGGAAGACTGTGCTGAAGACAGGAAGGAAAACCCCTGTCAGGCACACTGTACGTTAACACTGTAGGCAACATCTTGTTTCGCAGCCGCGACAGCCACAAATCTGTTGTTCAAGCTACGCGCGCGGCTGAACAACTTGTTGCCGGCGAACAGCTTGTTGGGCGCCACAACCGCGTCTACCAACGTCATTCTCACTTGCAGCACCTTGCCAGCTCCGAGCGGCCACTCGACAATTTTGAAGGATTCAACTAGAAGAGCGCATAACGTGTAAAGCACCGATGAAATGCGTAGCCATCTCAAAAGCTAAATCTTTTTAGAAGTCTGCTCCAATAAACCCTGAAGGCTTTCAGTGTCCTGCTTTCTGCCAAGTGACCGTTCGGAGCTGGCAAGGTGCTGTGTGAGCTACAATCCCCACAACAACTTGTTCATGACTTGTACAGTGGTATCAAGAGACATGATACTCTTGTTGATTCATGGCTTCTGGGGTCAACAGCTTCACAAAGTGACTGTGAGCAACTTGTTAGCACGATGGAGAAGGGACAACAACCAGGATTGTTCACAACTACCTTTGAGAATAACATGATAGAATTGAGAGATGATTGTATATGAAGTATCTGTTCGTGCCTCACCTCTCTAAACATATTCAAAGCAATTTCGTATACCCAGAGTCCTCCAAAACACTCGCTTTCCCGCTCTCATGGATCCTCATCGCGTCAGGAGCACTCCCCATCCCGGCTCGGCACTTCACGAGGCCCCCCGAGCCCTCTCTATTCTCCCACACTTGCTTCCCCCAGCACCAATCGCACTTGGAACCGTCACTCCAGCATCGGAGATCTGGATCGGGTACCTGAAGCATGGACAACATTACCTCGATAGTCAGCTCAAAGCATTGAATACCGAGCAGCAAATCCGCCTCGTTATACAGTACTATGAGGGAAAGTTCTCTGCTCTTGAACGATGGGTTCATCATTGGGTCTACTGTCAAGTCCCTGTTATCAAAGTGGGAGAAGTTTACATAGTAAGCACTGTTTTGATTCTCTCATGGAAGCCTTACCCTCACACAACATCAGCCTTTCCCAAACGCCCATGATAACCTACCACGCCTGATCGAATTCGACAAACTTGAAAGACACCACGTACTCACCACCGGATTCAAGAGGCCGGAGACCCTACGTGATAATGGGCAGATATTCCATGACACCGACGCCTTTGACGTGAAGGCCGTGTCTGCTGCAAGAAGCGTGTTGTGCATCGAGCATGCACTGGACAAGAAGCTACTCGTTTGGCCGCTCTTGCTCACAATGACCCTTGCTGCGACTGTAGCTATCGTGGTAGGTCACGTTACGCGGAGCGTTGCGACCGGTGGGGAGGTGGGAGGGTTTGTTGGGGCCTTATTTGCTTTGTTATGGGCTTATGTGATGTGGTTGTTTGGCTGAGATGTGTGAGAGTAAGGTTTGGGTGTGCTTGTATAAACGAGTGGTTGTTCCTACAATGTTTTCATCCGTATTTTAAAAATGCATAGATGATAAGAATTTCTTGGAGAATTCAGCGAGCCATGTTATTGCTAAGTAAATCATGTTGTGCGGATGCGGTTCGGGTATCTTCGTCATAATTACAGTCTCTCTGTAGCGAAAGCATGCCACAAGACCAGCCGGTCTCGCTCAAGTAGCAGTCACTCAGCCACTCGAACATGAGAAACAAGGGATATCGCGCAAGGACATAGGGGTATATCGCCAGCAAACAGAACGCCATCAATCTTCAACGAATGCATCTCTTCCCTCGCTCCCCCTCACAAATCAGGATCTTCCTCCGCGTACACCTCCGGCTCAGGCAGATACTCTCTCAACTCCATCATCCTGTTGCGACAATGAATCACAAAGATCGCCGCCGCCAGCGCATTCCACACATCGAACCCCTCCTTCCCGAAATCGAACATAGCAATTAGCCTCAGTGTAGGGATACGGTTATCCTTGTCAACAGGGACGTAGCTGACGAACGCCATGATCGTGTGGGAGGCAGAGACAGCGTATAGGGTAGGTGCATCGAGTGCGGTCGACGCCGCAGAGCTGAAAGACTGTTTGGCAGCGTGCGCGGCGAGGGTGGATTGCCAGCGCTCGTGCAGGTCGGCTAGTTTGGCGAGTGTGCGCGATTCGAGGACGGTGGAAGGTACATTTTTACCCACGGTGACGGTCTCGAAGAGAGGGAGATTGGACCAATAGGTGTCTACGCCACCGTCTTTCATTGCCCAGGCTGTGTACTTTTGAAGGGCGCGCTTGACATGGATCTGGGGACGACGTTTGGGCGCATGGGTCATGATGGAGTCACGTACGCTGGCGCCGAGGTCAAGGAGGGCTGTCAGGGCTAGTTGTGCTGTTGATATGTAAGCGGGTGATTTCGGGTGCGGCGAAAGGGGTAAACATACCATGATAGTGACCGCCGAGTGCGGGCTTGATGAACGGCTTGTCCGCTCGTTCGGTGAAGAGGTCGGCAGGCAGACTGAGGAAGTCGTCGAGCCACTCGATTGGCATGATGGGCTCATAACCGCGCATGTTGATTTTCTGGAACAGGAAGATGGCATCCTCGGACCAACCTGCGGCTTGCAGCTCCTGGCGTTGCTTCTGCTGCTTAAGCAGACGCTCGTCGAAGCTGATGCCCTTGTGCTTCTCGAGGTAGATGTGGTCATCGTCTACGAATGTGTCGTCATTCGCATCGACCTCCAGATCTGGGACATCGCCCTTATGGAAAGTTGGTGAGATTGGCGAGGTATTGAAGAGGGTGTCTCCGTCCAAATCGTCATAGGCCTCGAACGACTGTAGGATTGTCTCTGGGGGAGACATGGGGACCAGGGTTATGTCTACATCGCTGTTGGGGCTGGGTGTTCGAGTCTTCCATGCTTTGACGCGTGTCTCTGGACTGAGGTCACGATTTGGCGGGCTCACCAGCTTCTTCGCTTGAGGACGTGTGTGTGGGTACTTCTCGAATTTGGGTTTCGTCGGCAGCGCGGGCAGGTTCACTTGAAGTGGCTTCTCGCGAGCTTTCTGTGTCTTACGAGGGCTGATGTAATTCCACACGCGCGTCGCATATTCTTGTAGGATCGTCATGGCGTGAGGCTGTACACAAGAGGGGGTTCGAAGAGGTTGCAGATTGTGAGGAGTTCATCCGGCGCGACAGACGCGTAGGTATATGGATTGGCGCTTAACAATAGCTGGTCTGACAATAGCTGGCTATTGAGGCAGGTGTCCACCGATGAAGTGATGGTGAATGTCACTCGACACGCTCTCAGAGCGGGGCAAGGACAATAGGCAACTGCATCTGCCTTTGAACGTGAACATGAAAGAGACGTCGCTTTCACGTCCGAGTCATTGTTGCACGCGAACCCTGGCTGAGCTTGGTGGCTGGCCTAGCGCGATACGTGATCACATGCGCACTTTAATCGCGAAAACGATCTGATAAAAATGAAAAAGGATCTGATATCTACCCCGCCGAAAGTCTGGCGCAGCGCCCCCACTAAAAACTTGAGCCTCGATTTGCATCTTTGGAAGCAGCCCAGCGATCACCACGACTTCTACTCAAATTTCCTACCAAATTTTCACGACTCACGCTCCTTCGAAACGCAAAAATGGCTGTTCCAGACGCTACCCAATCGACCCAGGTCGCTACTCTCCGCAACATCCTTACCTCCGAGCAGGAGCCTCTTGCGCGCCGCTTCCGCGCGCTGTTCTCGCTGAAGTACCTCGCTTCCCTGCAGCCACCCAGCGAGGAGACCGTTCCTGCGATCGAGGCTATTGCTGCCGGTTTCGGATCGCCATCTGCACTGCTCAAGCACGAGCTTGCGTACTGTCTCGGCCAGTCTTGCCACGATGCTGCGATTGAGCCTTTGAGGAACGTCTTGAAGGACAAGCAGGAGGATCCTATGTGCAGGCACGAGGCCGCTGAGGCACTGGGTGCGCTCAGTGACAAGGGTAGCTTGGACCTGCTGAGGCAGTTCAGGGATGCTCAGGATGAGCCGGACGTCATTACTGAGACTTGCCAAATTGCGGTTGACAGGATCGAGTGGGATCACGGCCTGCAGAAGGGACAGGAGAAGATCAAGAAGAGGTGCGTTGATTGATCTGAAGTTCATGAGGAGATGCTAACACAGGCCCAGCGACTTCACATCGATTGACCCTGCCCCACCGATGCCCCAGACCTCGGACAAGCCCTCTATCTCAGAGCTTGAACAGACACTGCTCGACACAAAGCTCCCTCTTTTCCAGCGCTACAGGGCCATGTTCGCGCTGCGCGACCTCTCCTCCCCACCTGATCTGCCCACCGCCGTCCCGGCTGTCCACGCCCTCGCCCGTGGTTTCGATGACCCATCTGCTCTCTTCCGTCACGAGATTGCTTTTGTCTTTGGCCAATTGTCGCACCCTGCGTCCATTCCCAGCTTGACCAAGGCGTTGAGCAACACAACAGAAGCCAGCATGGTCCGTCACGAGGCTGCAGAAGCTCTTGGTAGCCTGGGTGACGAGGAGGGCGTCGAGGACACTTTGCGCAAGTTCTTGAACGACCCGGAGCAGGTCGTGCGGGACAGCTGCATTGTGGCGCTCGATATGGCTGAGTTCGAGAAGAATGGTGAGACAGAGTACGCTATCATCCCTTCGCAGGAGACAGCTGTTGGTGCTTAGAGTGGTATCTATTGAGTGCGTGCATGATCATAAGGCGTTCTGGTAATAAAATGGGATTGGAGGTATAAGACAGCATTTTGCTCAGTTGTTGGTGTTCCACCTAGAGGTAGAGTTAGTAACGATAGAGGTTCAACGAGCTCGAACGAAACATACTTGTGACCACAATCGCACTCGTAGAAGACGGTAGAACCTTCGTCGGCACTTCGCAGCTGCTGAGTGTAGTAGCGGACCTCTTCACGGCCGCACTCTTCACAGCGCTGGGCAATTACACTGGTGGTGTTCACGTCGTCCTCAGAGAGCGTTTGCACCTCGGACCGCTTTGCACGCAGGGCCGACGGGAATGCTGTTGGCTTGGAGACGGTAACTACGGTCTTCGAGGAAGTATCTATAACAGTCGAGTAAGTGCGTGTCCGACTCAATTTGGTTGCTACAATGTTGGCCTACCCTTGCAGTTTGCGCCGCAGACGGTGCAGGTCAGTACGACATTCTGTTTGCCAGCACTGCCATCGAGAAGATTTCCGCAATCGGTGCAGAACACGAGAGATCCAATAGCGGCCATTTTGTGGGTTGTAGTGAGTGCGTGGACGTCGATAGGCTGGTTCTTGTGGATGAAGTTCTGAATCTGGGCGAGAAACCAAAAAGTTCGCGGAGATCAACCGCGGAAGCTGCCCTGCAGCGCCGCTTTCCCAAAGCAGAAGGCGGTCAGACGCGTCATGAATTACAGTTACGCTTCGCTCATCCCAGTGACTGCTATACGCTGCCCTGCATAAACAGACAAGTGTGTTGCATTGCTTGTCGCCCAGGCGAATCTTCAGCGGGGAGTGGACAAGCTTCGCCATGACCATGTGCTGCCTACTCCCGCCATAGCAAACCTCCAAACCTCTCCCGGCCGTCCTTCATCGGCGTTTGCCTGACCTCCGAGCTGATACCCGCCGAGGTGCAAACTCTCGACATCAACACCATGGCTGGGCACTTTGATGATGCCTGGCACAACATGCAGGGCCATGGTCTTGCCTACCGGCCACCGCCCACAGCGAATGAGGCGATTCCTTACTCGCCTTTCACGTCTATCATACCGTTTGGGCTGGGTAAGTAGTCCACCTTTACCAGGGCATTGCTGTCGCATGCTCTCTTACCTGTCTCCGATTGCAGCGCTGATAGTACACAGATATCATACCATTTCCCTCCGCCGAGCCTCCCACGCCGTCATCAACCCTCACGCAAGAGCAAAAGCAAGCAGCGAAGCGGGCTGTTGGCATCCTGAACGACGAGATCAACGGACAGTCAACAGCCACACACCTCAGTAACACACTGCGTCAACTTCAGGGGCTGTTAGATCCTGAAGAGTTGCCAGAATAGTAAGATGCTACCATAGCTCGGTCTCAGTACAGTCAACTGACAGTGACCAGTACCTTCAAGTCTATACCTCAGCTTGCAACGCACTCTTCAGAAAGTCCCACGAAGCATGTCAACGGCACAAGCTCAAAAGTCATATCTTCTCTGAGTCCATTTGCAGCTATGCTGCTAAAGAATACCGACGTGGCTTTCGCTCGTAAGTAAAGTGAATGGGACGTGTGCTTCTTCATAGGCTAATCGATACAGCTTTCGGCAGTAGTGCAAACGCGCCGCTGCGCAATGTCCACTCTACGCAGCAAGCCACGTCCTTGCGACCTACACCGCAAGCTGCGGCGTATTCTCAGAACAACACGCTAACATATTCTCCCAGTGCGCTCTCGTCAGCACCCGGCAGTACCCCATTGCGGCCTGGCCCTGCCGTGGTAATCAAGCCTGCAGCTGTGCGGAAAGAAGAGTACCAGCGATTCGATAACATCACAGTTGCGACGCCTTCGTCACAGAGGAAAATCGATACAAACGCCGCGGTTTTGAAGCCCCACGAACGCGAGATTGCAGACCGCAAGATCGAGGAGTTGGAGGCTTTTGTGACCAAGTTGACAGAGCAAAGAGACGATCTTGATGCGACAAGTAGCTTTGCTCGAGTATTCACCGCAGATGGCGAGATGAAGGTTATGGAGCAACGTGCAATGGACCGTCTCTCCGACAAAATGTCCAACGTGAACAACCTTGGCCATTTTTCAGAGCTACCTGTCGACCTGGTCATGCAAATTCAGAAGCTGCTGGAGCCGAGCATCACCCAGACAGGACAGTCAATCCTGTTTCCACAAGATGAAGATTGGTCTGAGGGTATTGAGAAGGCAACGGCAGCGCTTCAAGCTTCGAAATTGATCCTCACTTCGATGATTGATGGCCGCGACGACTACCGCTTGCGATCGGAAGATCTCGTTGGTGCTATGATTGACGTCATCAAAGTCATCCGAAATGAGTGTATCGTTCCCGTCGCTCAAGCGCGACGATCCAGTAGTCTCTTTGATTCAGCCAGTGCTCGCAGTAAAGACCTGACCAGCGTCCTACGAGGTTGTCGCGCGGTACTCAGCCGCTTCGCTACGCTCATTGGTAAAGTCAACCTCCCAGAGCGTGGTCTGAACATCCTGGAGGACTTGACTGTAGGACTTTTAGTCGAGCAGAACAGCGACTCTGAGAAGGACTCTGTGTTTGGCATCAAGCCTTTCGAATCCTTTAGGCAGAAAGCCATGGACGTTTTGGCACAGATCTTTGCTCGGCATGCAGAACAGCGATCGTCTGTTTTGAACGGCATCCTCAGTAACTTAGAAAAATTACCGGACAAAAAGGCCAGCGCTCGGCAATTCAAGTCTGCGCGTGATCCGCCGATTATGTCCATCTCAGCGCTCTTCATGCGGTTTGTCCAAGCTGCTGCGATGAACAGAGAATCCCGTGTCAGTCACGCTGAAGGCGCTGAAGAGTTCAATAGCGAAGAGGAAGGTAGTGATTACGAGCCGAGTGCAGCTAAAGTACAGGCATCAAAGCGTAAAGGCAATGGTAGAGCGCCTGGTCAGATTGCCAAGACATTGGCTCTGAACGCAAATCATATCGCCAGCACGATCACCACTAACCTCATTGAACGAGCATCTAACGTCTCAAAAACTGGCGACAAACCTTTCCGCAATCTGCTGGATCTATTCGTCGAGGACTTTTGTAATGTCATGGGCTCTCCCGAATGGCCTGCAGCTGCGATACTACTCACAACCCTACTGATCAGGACGAGCAACATGGTGCATGGACCAAATGCGGCAAAACAGACTGTTGTGGACAAGGACATGGCTTACTCGGTCCTTGCAAAGATAGGATGTGGGATCCTAGATTTCAAGCACCGACTGAAGCAGCTCAAGCGTGGGCTTGATATATCGCAGTCCGACCTTTCCGCCAAGCTCGAACGCTTGGCCAACGATGCCCTGACAGACAATGCTGATGGCGCCATCGACCCCGTTGACCTATACGAATTTGAAGGGCCTTATCGTATGGTCGTTGACTCGCTGAGTGACTACCTTGAGTTGAAACGAGGTCGAGGTGATCCCCATCTAGATTCGGTCACTGGTTGCCACGTTACATTATGGCTCGAAGCTGTCCGAGACTTTAACGAAAACTCTGCAAACGAGTCACGCCTTAAGGTGACCGAGGAACTGCAGCGACGCTTAGAGGCTATGATCATGGATCCTAAGTGGTTCGATCGTGAATAGTAAGTATCTGTTAAGTTCTAATGTTTTCTTTACTAATATTTCATTAGCAAGTACCAGGCTGTCTCAATAGACGAAGCGAAGCTCGCAGCTGGACTCGTCACATTGCAGTCTGTCGTATGTAAGGAGTTACAGCGGATAGTAACGTATATGCAAATGGCCACGCATGACAAGACCTCTTCAAAGCTACGTTCCAGAGGCATGACTAGCTTGGAACAGCTGATTGAGAAGGATCCGCGTGTGATCAATGAGACCACAGTGAAAGCTTTGGTCGGATCTCTCAACGATGCCTCGCCCATGGTCCGCGAACATACCCTTGGTCTGGTCGCGAAGTGCCTAGAGCACGATCCTAGTTTCGAGAATTCGTTCCTGAAATTCATTCTGGGTCTCACCACAGACTCGTCGAACGGACCAAAGAAGAAAGCCATCAAGCTGTTGAAGAGTCTCTACAACAGTACACGATCCTCCGAGAATAAGCTTCTCATGGCCGAGGCTCTTCTTTTGCCATCGCAGGATGATGAGAAGGCGATAGCGGAGCTTAGTCGCGGCATCCTTGAGGAGCTTTGGATGGCTCCCTTGGCATCTGCTAATCGCGCCGACGAGCACCAATTGAGACTTGACCGTGCCCGCAGGGCGACTCTGATGGCGGACATCATTGAAAAGATACATAAGAAGTCCGTGCTTCTTGAGGCATTCGAAAAGTTTCTCGCCTACGCTCTGTCCGACGAAGCTAAAACCAAGAAGTCAAATGTCCGGTTGTGCAAGGATCTCATCTCTGAGATGTTTGACACCGCTATCGAAGTTGACTCAACTACAGGCGCCAAGTCGCCGCAGGCAAAGACGCTTGATGCTCTGAGCATCTTTGCCAAGGTCGACTCGACTCTTTTTACAATGGCTCAAGTGGACGATCTCAAGATCCACATCATCGAACTGAAGCAAGCCTCTGAGCTGGCCGTAATCCAACCGATTGTGAGGATATTCCGTTACGTGTTCCCCACACTCCCTTTCTTGGATCCAAAACTTGCGGAGCATGTACGCGGCAATCTCATGCGCGTGGTTACAAAGCTGGCAAACTGGGCCAGCCAGAACCATGTTCCTAGTCAAGACACATTGACTGATGTCGCACATTGCTTGTGGACCATCTGCCCGCTGGTAGAACGAGGCCTCGACAAGCTTTTTCAGATGATCTTCAGTACACTCTGCACCCTGCGACCATTGAGCGCGCCCAAGAAGAAGGATGCAGATAAGCTAAAACAGAAGGAGATAGTGGCGGCGAAACGTGGAACGGTATTAGCATTTCTGGTACTGCTCGGTACCTTTGGCAAGGTATGCGCGTTCGACCAACACACGACAAGGTTCATGGAAAGGCTCTCCATCTATGCAAAATCTCAAGTCGCCGCTAAGAAAGTGGCATCCGAAGAAGAGCTGGCTGCCTTGATAAAGGGTTCGCCCACCGTATCACTTATGCTGCTTGAAACGGCTCGACCGTGGACAATGCCTATGTACGACATGGGCATACGTGAGTATGCCATGCGAAGTCTGGGCGGCATTTGCCAGCAAGCTCCAGAGCTGTTTATGCGTGCTGAAGTGCAGAAGCTTATTGAGCTGATTTTCATCAACCAAGATAACGATCAGCTGAAGCTCGTGGTACTGTCCACATTCGAGGTATACTTCATGCGCGCGGAGCGTCGGTCTGAGACCGGGTCGGCGATTGCTGTCGGAGAGGGAGCGGTCCATGGGTCTGCACGATTGGAATCCTCTTACTCTGCTACGGCAACTGATGCCGCCACTACGCACGTAGCTAAGCTCTTCCTGGGAAGCTTTAAGAAGATCGCTCTTCAAAACAACAACGAGCTGGCGGAGTCGGCTACAAACATCATCGCCAGTATCAGTCGAGCAGGATTGGAGCATCCGAAAGAATGCGGTGCTGCTCTTGTTGCGCTTTCCACGTCCTCAAATAACACGATTGCTCAGGTAGCCGCTGTCGAGCACAGGCGGATACACGAGAAGCAAGAGTCGTATCTCGAGAAAGAATACGTACAAGCTGTTCGGATTGCATACGAGTACCAACGGGATGTCTTCGATGATCCTCATGGCATGCTTAAATCAAACTACAGCCCCAAGTTGACTCACCTCTTCGAGGCCTTGAAGGCTGGCAAGAAAGCAACTTTCAAGAAGTTTGTCGACAACCTCACCAGACGGCTCGACTTTGACTTTGCAAAACTGGACACTGAAGGTTCTTTGCCTGACATTGTGGCATTCACTCGCTTCTGTTTGGAGAACCTGGGCCTGGCCGACTTTACAACCCTGGACATGGTCGCGTCTTTCATCGACAAAATCGAGGCTATCGTGTTGAAAGATGCTGGTCCGTTGGTAGCCAGCGAAATTGACAAAGACATGCCTCAGCAGGCTCCTGTGCGACAACCTTCGTTTGTATCATCACATCTCTCCGATCAGTTACAAGCAATGGCCGTCGATCACATGACGGGCCAGCCACTTGCACCCCTTGTGCCTGTGCCTTCACAGCCGGCCGTGGAGATCAACGAGGCTCGGTTGCGCAAGTTCACTATTGCATGTATGATCTTGCACATGTTGTGGGAGACTCGTACTTTCGTACGTCGCTGCTACAATGTCCACAAATACGGTAACCGTATCCCACAGAAAGAATACGCAAAGCCTGCGCAACGTAATAACTTCGTCTCTGGAAAGGACCTCTGGGACCGCCTTATGCCCATAATGAGTGCACTCGACAGCCGAGAGGCGATGCTCAAGTGCTGCTACGACTTCTCAGAGCTCCTGAACGTTGACCGGGAAGTCAAAGTCGACGACGATGACGATGGTCTTGATGCCGCATTACTCGACACCGGCTACGAGACACCAACAGAAAACGGAGACGATTCACGCCGCTCTGCATCGATCCCTACCAGTGGACGCGGCAGAAAGAGGAAGAGCAACGTGAGTCTGAATAACACGCCGAAGAAGCCACGCGCACGGCCGCCCAGCGCGAAGGGCAAGAAGCGCGGCTCCAGGACGCCAGACGGCGATGACGACTCGGATTAGGAACCGAAAGCCAAGCTCGCTGCTCGCTCCCCCTCAATTACGAGGGGCCAGAAGAGAAAGAGATTATAATGAACATCTCCACAACGCGAACGCTCACGTAAAGCGCACGCGCACACCAGTACAACGTACACACAAAAGTTAGCAAGGGAAAAGACGGATCGTCGCTTTCCACACATTGGGCGTTTACGGACTTCAGAGATACCCCTTGACATGACTAGCATAGTCAGGTAGTTAGTTGCATGTCTACGGCGCTTGGGTGGGAGCTGTGGAAGCACCTCGGTATGAATGAGAAGGAGGATTATCCCACGCCCGTATGCCCTGCCAATGGTAGTCTATGAAAAATATATATCATCGACAACACTATCCTTGCCTCGTCTGTGTCTTCGTCTCCTTGCGGGGCTCCACACAAAACAGCCTGGTGTATGTACATGACGTACAATGTGTACCCCGAAACAAGAATGCTTCTCAGTCCCTACGACAGCGAGATCACCGCACACCACCATCTTGATAGCCAGCGAGATAGGGGTGACTTATCAATAATAGTCTGTGCGACTTTTCTCAACCCGCACTGCTGTGGGTAATTGCGTGGTCTTGGCGAGTAGGCAGGGTGCTTTGGGGGTCGTGGAGGGGTTTTGTGTGGTTGTTTGTTTTTGCTGTGAGACACCGATGCTGCGTTCCGGAGTCTATTCTGTGCCTGGGGTGAGCGGGATGAGTGAAGACGTTGCTGTTTGCTGTGTGGAGGGAGGGAAGGGGGGAGTTATCGTGCTGGGTGTGTAGAGTTACGGCTGGGGACGTGAACGAGGGGGGGGGGGGGGGGGTTTAGGGGGGGGGGTACGGGTTTGAAAAAAGGGGGGGAAAAAAGAAAAGGGGGTTGGGGGGGTGG